>OX459022.1:2792829-3288240 GCA_949774965.1 Diarsia brunnea | reverse complement strand
TTAAGGTAGGTACAGATCTCGGTTCTCAGAAAAAAGTGAAATAACCCTATGTAGGTGATTGAGCTACCACAGACATGGCCCAGTAACTGTATACCAAACTCCTTAGCTGTAGCAGCTAAAGCATTAAAGCTAAATATTTGCAGACAGCAACCAACTGTAATCTATTCAACTAATATTAAGTAGTTCTGTGCTTTAATGTTTATTTAATTGTAACTAAACCACTCGAGAAAGGTCCAACCAAACTTTAGCAGAAATTTAACTAATGTTTAGTAGTTCGCTACCGTAGTGTCTAAGCAATTTGGTGCTAAGCACATTAGTAATTTGTAAATAATGTTTTGGTATTTTTTCCTAAACAATTTAGTTCTATGAACTTGCATTGAGAATATTTTGTTTTCTAGCTCATTCTATTTCCAAACTAGTAACACTCAGGTCGGTCGCGTTCACTTGTGCCCATGTTCCAAACCATATTTTGACGCCATGTTTTTGTGAAGCTCGTACAAACAATTAAATAACTCGACTCTCAATGGTCCGAGGAGTGACGTATATTGCTCTGTCTGTGGTATAGACTGCGTGCTTGTCTATGTACATAGATACATAGCAAGGTTACGACTAACGGCGCCGGTGCGAGTTCGAACTTGAATTGAACAGGTTGAACTTCAAGAAGACTCATTTGCCGCTATTGTTATATATTTGGCTAGAATAAGTATTTCCCTGAGTGCAAACCAAAGCGTGTCATGGGCGATAAATCTGTCGAAGACCATCTGGATTCTTGGGGTCTCTCAAAATACAAAGAGAAGTTTAAAGGTAGGTAACAATTAAAATGTTCAAAGCACTTTTATATTTAGATTTCTAGTGGGTATTCTAAACTTATCTACTCATCGAGTCGTGGACTCTCTTCTCAGTAGTGAAACATAAAAAGTTCAAAATAATCCTTAGTCTAAAAGTGTTTGTCAGTTCATTTATTTCTGTTTTGTTTTAGAGGAAGCATAACGTTTGGATGCGCTGCTTGTGTTAACCAAAGAACACATAAATGCTCTCGTTTCTGCCATAAGAGATCGTGCTTTACTCGAAGCACATATTCAAGGGTTGAAAGATGGAATAAACAAAAAACCGCTCCTAACATATGTAAGTGTTTCAAATTGTGACTAGAAATTAGTAATATCACTGGCTTAATTGTTGTTACATAAATGTAACTTATAGGTACCTAGCACAATTACAATTTTTTTTTTTCTTCCAGGAATTAGTTGAGAATGTTGAAGACCTTAACTTCTCAAGCCTGTTAAATGATTCAAATTTCATCACTATACCAGTAGCATCAACTACACGCTCGCCAAGTTATCTCACGCGTACTCTAATAATATAAGTACATATGTATTATTTTAATAGTAAGGCGTTTTGTGAATAGGCCTTTTGTCTACTAAACCAAATATTACTGTAAGTAATTTTAAAATGTAAAACCCATTTAAATTATGAATACCCCATAATTCAAAAAATCAAATGTGTAAACAATAAATTGCAATTATTGTGTAATTTAGTGCCGATTCAAGTTGTGCAGCAACTTATATTATTTAGAATATCGGTCTCTTTTTCTAATCGTTTTAGTTAGAAAGAGATAGCAAGAATTTTACTCCTGTCAAGTTAGTCTATGTAACGTACTTCTTTGTACTCTGCCGTATTTTTAATCTGATACATTCTGAAATCTCGTCTAAAATTGCATAGTAACGTAATTCTGACTAGTTTGACAGGAGTAAAATTCTTGCTAACTCTTTCTAGTTTCAACGATTAGAAAATGAGAGCGATAGTCTAAAATAAGTTTAGCTGCTGGTTTAAAGAATCAGGACCATCAGCAAAAAATTAATTATGCGCGTTAGGTGCACCTTTTTGTTTTTATAAAAATTGGATATTATGTGTGTTAATACTTAATCATAATGTTGTTTTTTGTTACTCAAATAAGTAAATGTTATTTAATCATAATATTGTCATATGGTGTCACTGACTCTGACAGGGTCACCATCAGGGATTTTAATTTTGACAACATAAAAATTTTGTCGCTAATTAGTCGCCAAATATCAGAATTGGTCGGTCACTGGTTCAAAAGATATAAGGGTTTATAGGTGGCCCTGCTGGGGAGAGCCTACTCCAGCAGGGCCACATATATATCTTAAAAACTAGGGCACTTAGCGAAGATCTGTTTTCTCCCATATTTAGTCGCAAATTAACCTTATTATTATTAAAATCCCTGATGGTGGCCCTGCCAGAGTCAGTGACACTGTCATTTGTACTCAAATAATAAAAGTTATAGATATAATATATTTTCTTTGATTTCAGTCTCTTAATAATTATGCGCGATATGTGCACCTTTTTGTTCTTATAAAAATTGAATATTATGTGTGTTAATACTTAATCATTGTGTTGTTCTTTGTTACTCAAAAAAGTAAATGTTATTTAATCATAAATATTGACATTTGTACTCAAATAATAAAAGTTATAGATATATATTTTCTTTGATTTCAGTCTCTTCAACTAAAGCAACAAACAATACATCTCGTGGGCAAACGTCAAAAAATGAACTAGCGCCGCGTATCACTTTTCTCACAAGACGTATTGTTGTTTTTAGCTAACAGATCGGCCGTGATTACGACCGAGCTATAGCTATTTAGCTAAAATAGCTAAATAGCTCGGTTGTAATCAACAATTTAGGTACCCTTTACCAAACATATCTTACTAAATAGGTTGGTACCTATCATCAAACAGTTTAGCTAACGTTAACCAATCTATAGAGCTATATCTTACTAAACGCTTTAGCTAACTCATTCCAAACAGTTCAGCAGTTGTTAACCAAACTGTAATGTTATAACTTACTAAACAGTTTAGCTATGTCATACCAAATAGTTCAGCAGTCATTAACCAAACTGCTTTGTTATATCTTACTAAACAGTTTAGCTATGTCATACCAAATAGTTCAGCAGTCATTAACCAAACTGCTTTGTTATATCTTACTAAACAGTTTAGCTATTTCATACCAAATAGTTCAGCAGTCATTAACCAAACTGCTTTGTTATATCTTACTAAACAGTTTAGCTATGTCATACCAAATAGTTCAGCAGTCATTAACCAAACTGCTTTGTTATATCTTACTAAACAGTTTAGCTATGTCATACCAAATAGTTCAGCAGTCATTAACCAAACTGCTTTGTTATATCTTACTAAACAGTTTTGTAATGAGATCTAAATTAAGTAACTAAATTTGTTTTGTTACTGTACCCAAACGTTTGGCAGTCACCACAGCAACTAAATACTTAAGTAATTATTTAATGAAAATTCGGTAACTAGAAACCAAGTCGTTTTTTCAGTGTGGCATTGGTGCGAGAAGCGAATAAATCGATATCTGGTTTGCCCAATCTGGTCATAATTTTATCGAATACTTCATCCGACAATTCTAGTTCTATGTCTTTGTTAATCTTGCGAGATTCTTCATCAGCTTCTTTATTATCTTTACTTTTAATATAAGAAGCAGTTAAAAGTAAATTTCGCTCTTCGCACCATCGCCAGATTTCTCGTGTCAAGTCGTTTAAATGGGGGTATTGGATGCCACCCACACTGAAAAAAATAAGCAGTAAAAACAATCGAAAAAACATTGAACTGTACTGCTTTAAACAGTAAAATATGAGCCTAACGTTCAAAGCAGTAACTTTTAATGAGCCGAAAACAGTAAAAGCTTGACAGTAAATTTCAATGTTTTATGTCGTTAAAACATTTAACTGTTTAGAACATTAACAAAAAATTACTGTTTTAAACAGTAAATTTTTTTAATGTTTAAAACATTTAAAAAAATATATATTTTAATGTTTTAGACATTAAATTTTGTAATTTTTATTAATGTTTGAAACATTAAAAAATGTATTTTTTTTAATGTTTTAAGCATTAAAAAAAATTACTGTTTAATACAGTAAAAAATAATGTGCATACACAGTAGCGGATACTGTAAGTGCACAGTTACGGGTAATGTTTAGGATAGTACTTTTGAATGTTCATGCACAGTAGCGGGTAATGAGTTTCACCGTTACATTTAACGAGAAGGATAGTACTTTTAAATGTCCCTGCACAGTAGCGGGTAATGAATTTCTCAGTTACATTTAACGAGAAGGATAGTACTATTTAATGTGCGTGCACAGTAGCGGATAATGAATTTCACAGTTGCATTTAACGAGAAGGATAGTAATATTTAATGTGCATACACAGTAGCGGATACTGTAAGTGCACAGTTACAGGTAATGTTTACGATAGTACTTTTGAATGTGCATGCACAGTAGCGGGTAATGAGTTTCACAGTTACATTTAACGAGAAGGATAGTACTTTTAAATGTGCCTGCACAGTAGCGAGTAAAGAATTTCTCAGTTGCATTTAACGAGAAGGATAGTAATATTTAATGTGCGTGCACAGTAGCAGGTAATGAATTTCACAGTTGCATTTAACGAGAAGGATAGTACGTTTTAATGTGTATGCACAGTAGCTGGTAATGAGTTTCACAGTTAAAGGTAACGTGATGGATAGTACTTTTTAATGTGCATGCACAGTAGCGGGTAATGAGTTTCACAGTTAAAGGTAACGTGATGGATAGTACTTTTTAATGTGCATGCACAGTAGCGGGTAATGAGTTTCACAGTTAAAGGTAACGTGAAGGATAGTACTTTTTAATGTGTATGCACAGTAGCTGGTAATGAGTTTCACAGTTAAAGGTAATGTGAAGGATAGTACTTTTTAATGTGTATGCACAGTAGCTGGTAATGAGTTTCACAGTTAAAGATAACGTGAAGGATAGTACTTTTTAATGTGCATGCACAGTAGCGGGTAATTAGTTTCACAGTTACAGGTTACAGGTAACGTGAAGGATAGTACTTTTTAATATGCATGCACATTAAAAATTACTATTATTCACGTTACTTGTAACTGGGCACTAACCGTACCCGCAACTGAGCATACACAAAAAATATTATCCTTCACATTACCTGTAACTGTGCACGTACAGTAGCGAGTACTGTACGTGTACAGTAGCAGGTGGCGTGAAATAAAAAAATATGTTCTTTAAGACATTTATTTTAAAATAATCATGCGTATACTAGTAAAATTCTTATATTTACCACAAAATAAATGGAAAACAAACCAAAATATTTACACCTAGATAATATATAGATAGGTAATAATAATTTAATAATTTAAAGATAGGCTGTCCCATATATTTTGACGAGTTATTGCAAACATACTATTTTAGAGAACAGCTGATTCTTTTTTGCGTGATTCAGGGTTTGGTCTTATAGTAAAAGTTGTGCATAATGATGAGTACAATGACCCCTTCAGAGATTTCGTGTATGAACAGATAGATCTTATATGCACATAGTCAATTCAGTCCAAAATTTAGGTACAATATTTATAATTAAGAAAATAAAATCCAAAATATTTAGAATAAAGTAAATTAAAACAAGGTTGTAGTCTAAGGGTAATTACTACTGAACTTAGTCTAAAAATAATCATACATATTAAACTTGTAAAATTCTTAAATTTACCACAAAATAAATGGAAAACAAACCCAAATATTTACACTTAGATAATTTAAACATAATCATATTGTATACATATCGTCAATTGTCAACGAGTGTTGTTGTGTTTTTAATACGTTGATCTTTATACCTAACATTTAATTTGAAACCTTTGTTGTGAGTTGTAATCACAACAGTCCAAAATTTAAGTACAATATTTATAATTAAGTAAAATACCCAAACAATATAATATCCAAAATATTTAGAATTAAGTTAATTAAAACAAGGTTCGAGTCAAGTGTAACTGCTACTGAAGTTAGTCTGAAAATAATCATACATATATGATGATGATGATATTAAACTGGTAAAATCCTACATTTACCACAGAATAAATTAATGGAAAACAAACCAAAATATTTACACTTGTTTATCTATTCATACACGAAATTTCTTAAGGGTTCATTGTATCAATAAGAACAACTTTTACTATTGGACCAAACCATTAATCGCGAAAAAAAATCAGCTGTTCCTTACAATATGTTCGCATTAACTCGTCAAAATGTATGGAACAGCTGATTTGTTTTTCGCCATTCAGGGTTTGGTCCCATAATAAAAGTTATTCATAATGATGAGTACAATGACCCCTTCAGAAATTTCGTGTATAAACAGATAGACCTTATATGTATACACATAGTCAATTGTCAAAGGATAGTCTGCTATAAATTAAATATCCACCTATACTAAATTCAAATACAATACCAATACAACATAATATCCAAAATGCTTAGAATTAAATGAATTAAAAACATCTTTTTTAAACACCTTTTGAAGAAAGGTGGTACTAAAGTTTGAGTCTAAGGGTAATTGCTACTGAACTTAGTCTGCTATAAATTAAATATCCACCTACTTACACTAAATTCAAGTACAATGCCAATACAACATTATATTCAAAATGCAAAAAAAAAAAAATATGAATTAAATAAATTACAAACAATTTTGTTTTAAAACACCTTTTGAAGAAAGGTGGTACTAAAGTTTGAGTCTAAGGGTAATTACTACTGAACTTAGTCTGCTATAAATTAAATATCCACCTACTTACACTAAATTCAAGTACAATGCCAATACAACATTATATATTCAAAATGCAAAAAAAATAAATAATGAATTAAATAAATTAAAACTTAGGACAGACGACGAAAGTCTGTTTTTTGAAATAAAATTTGCAGGAAACTTGTAAATGGCCCTTTCTAAGAATTGCCAGATGGGTAAACATTCACTAGGATACTCTAAATTAAGAGCCCATATAATTTTAAAACATGTATCAACAGTTTTGCAGATGTTTGGCAATTCGTAGAGAATATCATCAACAACAACGTAACGTGCTATTATATTTTTCAATGGACCTGCAACTATCATATAAGGTTGGATGGTCAATCCCAAAGACTTGTACCTGTTGTGTCGCTTCAATCGCTCTTCCAAGACTTGTCTTTCCTCTTCAACGTGTAAAATAAAGCTTTGATGCACTTCTGCAGCGGAGATTCTCTTCTCTTCTTTTTTAAGTGAACTGGTCCAATGATGTGGGGAATAAGGAGTAATACAGCGAGAATGCTCGTTTCAGGATCTTGATCTGTCAAGCAACAAGAACAAAAATTTGTTACTGTCATTTTTAATAATCATTTTTAGTAGGTAATCCATAAATTTCACTGATATTTTTAAGTGTCTGGAAATGCATGTTAAATCTACATTACACTATAACATCTACTGTAAGCCCATGAAAATCAATAAGTAGATTGAATTGAATTGATTATTTTGACTTAGAAATTGGCAGGGCTCCGACCAACCAAAATTTTATCTAGACTAGAATGATTCTTTTAATTGAAGCATGGTATTGAAAGAGGTGTCATAAACATGTCGCAGCCAACTGGTTGAAACCGCAACTCTTTTAGGTGGCAGGCTTAGGCTGTAATAGTCCAGCCAAATAAATGATTGACACGTTACTTTATTTGCGGGACTATACTACGAGTATAGCAAACTCACCTTGCGCTAGTTTCTTAAGTTCCTCTTCAAATGGTGATCGTCTTGATAAGGTTTTAGATACATTGAGTAATTTGCTCTTTAGTAACGGTAGTTTATCTTCTAATGAATGTTCATTTTGAGGATACCAGTGATTGAAGTCAGCAGTCAGCTGAAATAAAGAGATGTAGTTTGAGAAACCATAAAAGTTTACGACTAAAGTAATACATTAAAACTCATAGCAGTGAAAAAATTTACCAATTCATGTCCCCAAGAGCGCTTCAAACATGAGAATTCTTGGATATAAGACTCTTTTTCATTTGAGAGAACACGTTGCTTCCGATGCTGGTTGGTGCTTTTCCACTTTTCTGCACACAAGGCATAATCATCAGAAGAGCAACGTAACCACTCCAGGCACTCCTCTTCCTCTTGCGTGATGGATATTTTATTATTATGTAAATTAACACTGTTACATGTAGATGTAGACGGTTCTGGAGTTAACGTCTTCTCTAAAGAGCGTCGTGCTCGCGGTTGATACACCTTTTGTCTTCGGTACTTGGCTTTTAAATTTACCACTGCGTCGTAGAGCCGGCCGTGAGCTCGTTGTATTCCAGCTTTTGGTTTGGTGTAATAACAATGTAGATTTTCTGAAGGAAATAACCGTTCTGAAAATGAAAACAACAACAAAATTAATATAAAAACATAAGACCCCAAAAAAAGTTAAATCCATTTAAAGTGCCAGTGAAGCTTACTTACTTATCTCGCTAAGCCAACTTAAATATATATCAGCAGTTACATTTGACCTGGGGTCATGTCTAAGAATTTCCTTTGAAATTACTCGTACTAATATTTTTCTATATTGTTCTCCCAATGTCTTTTCTTGATCATGTTGAAGTATCAATTGACCATCTGGGGTAGTTGCCAAGAGCAAAGCAAGATCCTAAAAACAAAAACATGTCACCCATCGTCTTATATGTATATACAGAATGTTTGGAAGCTAGGTGCAAAGCTCAAAATGCTCCAAATGGTGTGAACTATCACCCCCTTAAGGCGTTGCATCCAGCTTCCAAACACCCTGTATTCTTATATTTGCATAAATTAACTAAACAGTTTTATGTGTATCTTCAAATTCTACCACATATAAAAAAAAAACTAGATACTGGAAAGATGTGTTACTCAAAAATGCACAGTGTGGGATAGGACACATGACACAAAAAAGCAATAAAAAAAACCGTCGCAAACAATTAGTTTTTTCTTTTATACCTTGTTTTTTTATTCATGTGAAAATTGTTTCATTTAATTTGTACTTCTGTGTGTTGTGCTATGTCTTTTGTGTGCACTAAATAAACGTTTTATCTATATATCTAAATTAGTTTCATCTTAGAACTTATTATAAATAAGTAATAATAAACCTATTTTCGTTTGTGTACAATATCCAGGGTCACACTGTATTACATAGATACAAGTCGAATTGCTAACTTTTTTTTGAAGTTGGTTAAAAATAGGGGATGGGGAGTTGATATTACCATGTGTACCACCCGGCGACTGGTAGTGGTGATTTTGCAGTACAAATAAAAATAAAACTACTTACAAAATTGGCATGTGAAGACACAGACACTGAAGATCGTGATGAGATGCTAGGTGACGCTGGAAGGGATTTGATTGGGCTTGTGGAATTCGGCGTTAGTCCTTCTACAGAGTCTCCATACGTTGAAATTATTTTGCCACTCTGTAATAAACACTTGTAAATAACTATGGAGGTATGTTTTTCTGACCTTAGACATGGAGCTTAGTCAAGGTAAAAACTCAGAAAATATTATCTTTAGAGACTTATTGAGACTGTGTCTTAAATTACCTTTTCAAGCGACACTTTCCAGTCTGAAAGAACTTTTTTGAATTTTGCTTGCGGGCCTATTGCAGGAATTAATGCCCTCACTTGCGCATCATCTAATAATCTTAATGCAGACAGGTCTACTTCGTTTTCTAAAAACAGTAAGATAGAAAACTTACAACACTACACATTCTTATTACTGCTTAACACATACACCCTTAGCTTAAAATGTTATAGCCGTTAACCCTTATATCATTTAAGTGTGTCAATAGTTGCATGCTTTTGTACTAAAGGTTAAAATTGAAATATATCCCAGTAGGAATGTATTTATTAATGATGTATTATTATGACTGAACGTTCTACGTGCATGCATAGCTTAACTCTGCCCCTAAGGCCGGGAAATACGTCAGTTTTTTACATCGCAGTCTGATCTGGCTTCAGACATTCGGAAACAAAATCCGACATGTATTTCCAGCCCATTTTGATCTGTCTGACCTTGATTTACAGTATTTTAAGTACAAACAGAAACATTCTTTCGTAGCAAAGACACCATACCCACAACACACTAATCACTACTTAGTATAAAACAAAGTCCTCCGCCGCGTCAGTCTGTCTGTTCGCGATAAACTAACAAGAATAAACGATTTCATGCTGTATTCACCAATGGATAGAGTGATTCTCGAGAAAGTTTTAGTAATAATGTCAAGCGGGCGGGCGAGCCCCGGCTTCAGCTAGTATTGAATAAAGTAGGTACCTCTTGTTTTTTATTTACTCCGTCGATAAAACGTCAGTTTTAGGTCAGCGGGTCGTCTTAAGGGCGTATCGCATCATGTCACACTACTCATGAAAAAGAAATTCAATTCAAATTATTACATAATGAAGGGTGAACTGTCTTTGAAGGATACCTACCTAGTACTTTTTGTGCCTTCACAGTAGCGGGTAAAGAATGTCACATTTACATTTAACGAGAAGGCTAGTACATTTTAATGTCAACAGTAGCGACCCATGACCTTTTTTTTCTCAAGATGGGTACGATTACACAATAATTCCGTAGTAAAATCATGATTTATCTCAATAATAAACACATATTACACCTATCATTAGCAAAGTCACACAAAATAACAATTTATAGTTAGACTATTTCATTAACCAAAACCGTTTTTTCTAAAGTTTTCAAATGGAATTTCTTAGAATGTTCAAATTTTTGTGTGGCTAAGTTTATTTTATTCATATAATTTAGAATGAGCTGTCCTTTCGTACGTATTTCCATTTCAGTAACATATCGGTCTCGTGAAATGGTTATACCTAGCTAAACCATAACAGTCAAGTACATAACAAAGTTCATGAAATGGCTTACCTCTAAACACATCAATGTATTTTTCAAATCCCCATTCCCTGAGGAGCGTCGCTGTCTTCTCAATCTCGTCATCCATGATAGATACTTCAATTTAATCGAAAACACTGCACCTACTAAAATGTATAGAAGCTCTAGTCTTGGCAGGCACGTACACTATCGGGATTGATCGATCCGAACGTAACGAACGTAACGAACGTAACGAATCAGCAGTATCAATTTTAATACAAAACTATGATACGTTGATATTTCCAGTGCAGGAAATATCAAATAAACGATCACAATGGACGACGACTTGAAAAAGAGTTGTCCTGTGATCCTGTCCGTGTTGCAGGGCACCAAATTCAAATGGAAGAAAATTGAAGAAATAACTATGGCGGCCGGCGCGCGGGAACGTGTAACGGTGTAGCCAACAGTTAAAACTAACTCTCCACCAGATTCAACATCTCAGGGTGCTTACAGAAAGAATGCATTTTTTAAAGTATACGGGCAGGGCAGTACCGATCGATACAGGGTTATGCATATAGAAACAGGTAAATCTGTTCAAAGTGCAATGTCCATGATGTCGAGTTCGTCGGACGATGAGTTTTTTCTCCTCGAAAGAGTTCAATATAAAATAAAAAAGGACAGTCGGTGTTTCTAATATCAATAGCAAAAGAAAGAAATATGGATCGTATTATCAATTATTCCTAAAATATATAAAGTTCGATGAATCCATGTTAATAAATTAGATAATCCTGCCAATATTTTGCCAATCACATTTCTGTTGCTGTGTAATTTGTGTCTTTTGTCCCACAGTGGTGGTTTAGCAAAAACCAATGCTATTAAAACTTCGCAATCCAAATCACCAAACACCACCCGAAAATCACTAACGAAAATCGCCCCTACTCTCATAGTCGCTAAATTTTCCACTAAACCATTTTTTAGTTATTATGAAAGAAAACAATAAGTAATAATAATCATTGGTTTCTTTTATTATCACGTGATAGTAATACTAACAATCAATAAATCAACATACAAATAGTAAATCAACAAGTCAAGATCAGGAACATAAAAAAATATTCAATAACAACAATATTACTTAATTTAACTACTAAAACGCCGGGTCGAAACCACCAGTTTTAGTGGAAATCCACTAGGTTGGCAACACAAACTGCCGCAACGGACGTGACCACAGAACACATAATACCTAGAACAGGACGTGACGTTTGCCCAAGAAAGAAGCGAGTTTCGACTTGTTTTATTATACAAACGGTTCTTTTTATTGTCAAGACAGTAATTTTAATCGTTTCAAATTCATCGTAGGTATTGTTTTGTATATGATTGGTTCAATCAAACAGTTCTTTTTAATGTCAAGACAGTAATTTTAATCGTTAGAAATTCATCGTAGGTATAAACAATCAGTTTTCAATTTACCTGCTTAATTAACTCGTTTCCAACAAATAGAAGTTAGGGTTATTTTCAGAGGGGCTCGTAATTAAAAAACGTTCAAATTCAGTCAGTTCAGTCGCAATCTCCTCTCAGCGACCACCAATGTCAAAAATTTATGAAAATTGATTGTACCTATTTACTTACATATGTAAATAGTAACAGTTGGTAACGAAAATGATAGGAGTCTCTTTTTAACCGACTTCCAAAAGGAGGCTATCTTCGCCAATTGTGAACCGATTTTGATAATTCTTTTTTTGTTTTGGAGAATATTATTCCGCGGTGGTCCCATTTTATCATGTTTGGTGAAGATCTGATGCTGATCTTCGGAGTTATACAATGGAACTCTTCAATAATAGACAGCAAATCTGCCGTGATCACTGCAATCGCTTGGATATTTATTGTTTACACAACATCATAACATAACATCACGCCTGTATGCTCTGAGGGGGTAAGCAGATGTGTACAGTACACTCAGATTTCGACAGTTAGGTATGTTAAGTTCCATTTTATTGGGGATAAGCCTATTACCATGACATAGTATTGTTAACGGTTCAATAATGTTTCACCAAAATTCCTTTGTGACCACTATTTTAGTTTTGGGTTTTGGTGAAGATTTAATTCTGATCTGATCTGCGGGGATATACAATGGAACTCTTCAATAATAGACAGCAAATCTGTCGTGATTGCTGCAATCGCTTGGATGTTTATTGTTTATACAACATCATGACGTAACATCACGCCTGTATGATCTGAGGGGTACGCAGATATGTACACCCAGATTTGGACAGTAAGATATTATGTAATGTTCCATTTATTGGGGCTAAACCTATTACCGTGACATGTATTGTTAACAACGTAAAATTAATGAATATCAAATATTTGTAAAGGATATTACAACTAAAAATGGAAAAATAAAAAAACTTTTTTGCAAAAAATAAAACCGACTTCAAAAACACAAAAAAGTGAAAAATAACTTTAGCTTCTGAAGTCGGTGACAAAAAAACTGAATAAAACAAACAAAAGTCACCGACTTCAGAAGCTAAAGTTATTTTTCATTTTTTTGTGTTTTTTTTTCCGTTCAAAAGGTTACTATGGAACCCATAAAGATTCGCCCAGTCCATCTGTCTGTTTTTCCGTATGTTACAGCCATTTTACTTCGAGACTCTTGGCACCACACAGTTGAAATTTATTTAGGTAACCGGTATACAAAAATGATATGAAAATTAAAAAAAAAAAAATTTTCATATTTTCATATCATTATTTACTCTCCATACATGAAACTGAGGGTTGAAAAAATTAACTATGTGGGTGTCGTGTTGTGTAAACTTTCAACGTGGTTTGAATAAGATTTGATATTTAGTTTTTGAGATATTACGAGACTTTTTCGTCAAACTGCAGTGGTAACTTTGTTATTCATTTTAACATACTATTAAATACATTTACTTAAGAATGAGCGTTAAAATTGGGAATCAAACGAGCTTACCTGTTAAGCGAAGTCTTGATTCTAATTTTATGAGTGGTGATCTGAAAAATAATTATTATTGACATAGGTAGTAATTCCCTTACGACGTATTAACACCGCGAATTTTAGATTAAAGAAAATGAATATTTTTTAAAGATTGCAACATTTGCATCGTCCTTTCCCGTTTTGACATAATTATGAAACGTCACTTATTTTAGAGATCATAACATTAGGAACAAACTCTGTTTCCTATACAGAGTAGTTCCAAATGCCTACATTGATTTTGATTTCCTGAAAGGTTAACATTGAATTAGGTAGATTAATTATTGCAGCTTTGGGGTTGTTAGCTAGTGGTGGGTGGGTAATAATTATTTTTCAGATCACCACTCATAAAATTAGAATCAAGACTTCGCTTAACAGGTAAGCTCGTTTGATTCCCAATTTTATTTCGTGGTGATCTTCAAATAATTATTATTGACATAGGTAGATGTTTAGAGTTTGCTGCAATAATTCAATAAGTAATTAAAACACAAATAATTCTGTATGTCAATTTGTGAACATTACCCAAGTAACGAAATTTGGTACTATAAAAGTCCTGATAATGTATTAGAGTGTACTAACTACTACTATGAAAAAAACGTTTACAAAACCCTAAATAAACATTACATAAAGGGTCTCATGGTGACAAATTTGCACTATAAAAGCAACCAAAACATGTTTGTATTTTGCACTGTAAACCATTCCAGTGATGTGTTTTATCACACTTGTCGTGAGTGTTCCCCAAGAAAACAAATAATATCGGTAACATATGCTTTAGTCATTTTCCATTGCTGCTAAACGTAACATTTGTATTGAAAAACCCTTCCCTTGCAGTCGGGTAAAAGGATAAAACACAAAACATTCATGGACCGTTACTCTGCCGTAACTTGCACTTGCGAAAAAAAATTGTATCAATTAAATCATTACGCTGATTTCAAATTTGACAATGCGCCTTCATATTTTTTTTTTTTATGTTTTAATTAAATTTAAATTAATACAATAAGTACTTGTCCCGACTATGCAGGCTGCTATTACACATTGGCTCCTGCCGTGTTGTCAATGTGCTATCATGGCAGAAAATGGCAGCCATATTTTCACCAAAAACGAATTAGATCATCTCTTGGCTCGTAGCAGTAACACAAACTCACGTATAGAGCTATTAAGTTATGTAGCAGCTGCACCAGGGGTCCTATTTAGTACTCTAGAAGAGTTGTTATGACTTTTACAGAACTAGCCCCATAGCGACGTTGAGAGAACTTTTAAGAAGTTAAAAGGTTACGTAGTGGTTGTGTAAGGTACAGTGCAGATTGATCCTTGAATAGTATTTTCGATACTGTTACAGTACTTGAACTGTAAAACTTATTTTTACGCATTATTAGTGCATAATAGATAAATAAAAGTGTTTGTTAGGTCGTCTTTAGTACTAAGTAGCACCAAATGACCATTTTTTTTTTTTTTTTTTTTACTATGCAACACTTTAACGATTCGTATGGTCTAGTAAGCGTTCTAAGAGGTAAACTATAAAAAATAAATTCTATTTAATCTTCTCTGTTAAAAACCTTTATAGTACAAGCAGTAACAATGGTTACTAGGCCATTAGGCCTACTATATCACTCTTTGGTGATAAAACGCCTAGGTACTTATGACTTCCTTACTTTAGGTACAATAGAGCTTTAGTATTATAACCTTAAGGATATAGTGCATGTTGAATTGATGACTATAATAAAATAATAATTATAGATTGTTATATGTCTGATGTCAGCTCTGATTTGATCTGCTGTTTGTGTTGTACTGTATGAAGTTAGATATGGAGTTCAAAAAACCAGTTTCACTTGAAATATAAGAAACTTTAAAATATTTGTGGTTGATATTCCTAACAACTGTTTTGTTACTCCAATGGGTAAAAATTAGAGCTTGCAGAATAACAAATATCTTTGTTTTAAAATTTGCTCTATATTATCACCCTGAATCTATCGGAATTCAAATTCATTAATTTTGTGATCATAAGTAAATAGTAGGTGGTATAATATATAAAATATATTCCATCGGAATTCAAATTCATTAATTTTGTGATCATAAGTAAATAATATCTATGTTATTGGGCACACATAAAGTTTCTCCAATTAGGTACATAAAATTAAATTGCTTCAAAAAAGTAAAATAAAAACATTACAATAGAATCTGGTTCACTAAAAATTAAAATTACATGCATCAAATGTCAAAGTTTTGACGATGTAAGTAAAAATGTTAATGTAAATAGACACATAAGTATACATAACATCACATTCATCATCATCATGTTTAAGTCCCATGTAACAGGGGCGAGCCTATTGTCATTAACTGAGCACAAATCCATACTCTGTGGCTGCTACTGAGAAATTCCTGATGGAATAACACTTTGCATGATCCACGAATAGAACCCAGAACCTCATTCTCAGCGGTGCTTGCAAACCATAGCTCAACGAGGCAGATGACCAACAACTTGGCAAATTAAATGTCAATACTGTAACAGTTTTCACTTTGTCTATCAATAATGGTAAGAATCTGTTTTTAAAATTCATTGAGGCTTTTACTGTCTTTAATTTGCGTATATATTTTAGTGTACAATCTGCACCCAGATTGTCATCATTGCAAAAATATACACTTTTGTGATGCATGCAGCAATGTGTGAAGTTTATCTGAGCAACATTGGCTTTCGACAGATTTATATAAATGCATATTGTTTTTAGCAAAAATACATGATTCATAAATATACAGTGTCTACTGTCGGTATTTTAAAAATTATGCTTGCATGATTTTGTGAATTTTCTTTTGAATGAGCTCCAATCAGGCTCATGATTTACTTATCTTAATAATACTTATAAAAGTATTACCCCAAAATATAAGTCTATACTGCAGAGTAAAGACAACCAAACCGTGGTAAGCTACCAGCAGTGCGGTTTTATTTATAATCTTAATCAGCATAATATTATAAAGAATATAGGAAAACTTACTGAGTTTCCCCCACACATTGTCTATTAGAGTTCTCTGACATAATATCCTTATCAATAAAAGCTCCAGCAATTTTGTTACGTAAAACATATGGCACCTGATGTCTTGATGTTCTAACCACAATCCCTCCATGTTAGCACTCCCATGCACCCTCCCCCCCTTGTTTTCAATTATATCACTTTAGTACTTACTTGTACTATCAAGTGTGTACATTTTGTGCCCAGATAAAAAATTAACATTCTTCTTTACTATGCTGTAATTTAGGTCTGCCCATCTCCTCAGGAATTAAATATTATTTAATGCAGGTTACATGCTTACCGCATACAATACTTGAGTGTTATCTATGAATATCTAGCGTATCTATGATAAATTCATCAGACATAACAAGTTATCTGTTATTATTAAGTATGGTTTAAGTGATTTTCTCTGAAAATACTCTTAGGCAGAAATAAATTACAACATGATTAATTTAATATTGAAGCCATAGATTGCTAGGTATAGCAACGAGTTACTATTAGGGTTGTTATTTTACATTGGGCCTTACAATATAATGGTACTATTATCTTTTCCTAAGAGGGGGTCGGGTCTCGGAGTGGAAATAATTTGATTTGGAACTAAAAAGGGTTTGGTTGATAAGGTCATCTGTACATTGACAGGCTGTTAAGACCTCGAAATTTTGTCAGTCTATAAACCTTTTCCCTCTCAATACTAATAGTTTTTATGTATTGGGACATTACAGTGCATTTACCACCATGTTTTATTTAATTTATTCAGAAAATAAACAGTTATACAAACATTGTTTGCATAACATAACATTACGCCTGTAATCCTCGAACGGTTAGGCAGAGGTGTCAGACACCCACATTTCGCCAGTTTTGCATTTGGTTGGTTACATGCATAATTATGTAACTTTGATTTATAACCAATGATGCTTCCATAATATCATACTCGATGAAGAAGCTATGAAAAGATTTCACTTAATGTGGCCATAACATGCAGAGAATATCTCATACTAAAGCATGTGCAATCATGACAAATGTGTGTCAGCCAGTAGAATACAAATAAGGCAGCCAAGTAACCGCCCCTAAGACGACCCACTGACCTAACTTTTACTTGCTGATAGGAAACCAGGTGGCAAAGTATGGTCCCCATTCACTGCAAGAGTATATGCATTAGCAAGACTATATTGCACATTGGATAAGCAAGGTTGTCTCGCAACCATCATGCTCATAGGTTAAAAAGCATATTTATAAATTTAGCTGACCGAAGTTCATAGTAGAATAGGGTTCCCCTGTGATGTCTATTCTAGGTATTAAGTGTTAGCATTGTCCAATGACTTTGCTAAGGACATCTTGTGTCACGCACTGATAGTTTGCTATGTGGTTAGTAACGTTGGATATATGTTTTCATGCAAAGCATATTTCTGGATGGTAGTTTTTCCGTTGGAATCATTCAAGTAATAGAGAAATATAAAAGATGACATGCTGCGCCAACCTCAAATGAATTTGGATAAGGGCAAGAGAATGATGATGACTCAAAACACACAAACATCACATGGAGATGGAACTCCGAAAACCGGCTATGCCGATTGTAGGTATTTTCAGTGTTAGCATTGTCCAATGACTTTGCTAAGGGCATCTCGTGCCACGCACTGATAGTTTGGTAAGCTGCTAATAACTCAGGGTATATGCTTAAAATTTATACGGAAATGTAACTCACCTGATATGCAGAGTATAGGTATTTTCAGTGTTAGCATTGTCCAATGACTTTGCTAAGGACATCTCGTGCCACACACTGATAGTTTGCTATGCAGTTAATAACATAGGGTATATGCTTACATGGAAATGTAGCTCACCTGCTATACCCAGTATAGTTATTTTCAGTGTAAGCATAGTCCAATGACTTTGCTAAGGACATCTCGTGTCACGCACTGATAGTTCAAATTCCAGCTAGTACATAGGAAATATATGTTACTGGGGTGTCGCGCACCCACTGGAAAAAGCTTTAAGAAGCTTACAGCACACATGTGGTTTACAGTGTTAATGACCATCGTATCGCTTGAATAAGCACTGTAGATATCACGTATCCGGTCACGTATAGGTCAGTTATAGCCAGGCATTCTTACGCCTAATGGTTACATCCAAGTTCACCGCTGTGGTCGGCTGCGCGAGCGTTGTCTGTAGGTATTTGCTCAGATTTCTGCGTCTCAGGTTTACGATTTTCACTAATGCTGCACATATTACACTTTTTGTCACTCACTATTTTGTTATTTCGGTAGAATATAACGTAAACTTATTTTTAAGCGAATAATTTGACGAGAAAGAACTTTTTCTTGCGGTGTCGTTAACGCGCGAAAAAGAAAAGTGACGTTTCATAATTATGTCAAAACGGGAAAGGACGATGCAAATGTTGCAATCTTTAAAAAATATTCATTTTCTTTAATCTAAAATTCGCGGTGTTAATACGTCGTAAGGGAATTACTACCTATGTCAATAATAATTATTTGAAGATCACCACGAAATAAAAATATTGTTATTATAAATATTGTGTCATCATCGTCAGCCAAAAGACGTCCACTGCTGGACATATAGGCCTCCCCTAAAAGGGGGGGTTTGCCATAATCGCCACGCTTATGTACCTAGTATGGTATGGTACGGTAGCATGGTTTTAAAATGCTTATAGAACGCTGCTGTCCATTCTCTAGTAAGTCCCTAGTCGCCTTTTACGTCACCCATATGGGCGGGGAGGGCGGGGGGGGGGGGTTTGCTATTCTTTAAGATGGATGCTCCAGGTTAGCCCGCGATATTCAAATTTTCTTACGTTTTTTGCAATTTGCAGGCCAGTACTAGGTTGTATGTTGATTATTTAAGCAAATTTTAGAACCTGCTACGACGCCATGAAGCTCGCATTTTACATCACATGATCACACACCCACTTTCTGTCACAAATGTCGTCGTCAGTTAGTTTTAATGTGCTATCTGTTAAATTAAATATTTTCTTCGATCAGTTTTAACGATCAAACCATTACAATTTACTGCCACATCACGGGATTTTTTATCGAATGATGATTAGTTAGTTTTAATGTGTGCTATTGGTTAAATTAAATGTTTTATTCGATTAGTTATAGCGATCAAAACATTACAATTTACTGCTACATCACGGTAATTTCGATCGAATCATGATCAGTTACTTTTAATGTTTGCTATTGGTTACATTTAATGTTTTCTTCGATTACTTATAACGATCAAAACATTACAATTTACTGCTACATCACGGTAATTTTTATCGAATCATGATCAGCTAGTTTTAATATGTGCTATTGGTTAAATTAAATGATTTAATTCGATTAGTTTTAACGATCAAACCATTACAATTTACTGCCACATCACGTTAACTTTTTGTCGAGTCATGATCAGTTAGTTTTAATGTGCTATCTGTTAAATTAAATGGTTTAATTCGATTCGTTTTAACGATCACACCATTACAATTTACTCGAGTCATGATCAGTTAGTTTTAATGTGCTATCTGTTAGATTAAATGTTTTATTCGATTAGTTTTAACGATCAAACCATTACAATTTACTGCCACATCACGTTAACTTTTTGTCGAATCACGATCAGTTCGTTTTAATGTGCTATCTGTTAAATTAAATGATTTAATTCGATTAGTTTTAACGATCAAACCATTACAATTTACTGTCACATCACGTTAACTTTTTGTCGAGTCATGATCAGTTTGTTTTAATGTGCTATCTGTTAGATTAAATGTTTTATTCGATTAGTTTTACCGATCAAACCATAACAATTTACTGCCACATCACGTTTACTTTCCTCGAATCATGACCAGTCTGTTTTAATGTGCTATCTGTTAAATTAAATGTTTTATTCGATTAGTCTTAACGATCAAAACCATTACAATTTACTGCCACATCACGTTAACTTTTTGTCGAATCATGATCAGCTAGTTTTAATGTGCTATCTGTTAAATTAAATGTTTTATTCGATTAGTCTTAACGATCAAAACCATTACAATTTACTGCCACATCACGTTAACTTTTTGTCGAATCATGATCAGCTAGTTTTAATGTGCTATCTGTTAAATTAAATGTTTTATTCGATTAGTTTTACCGATCAAACCATAACAATTTACTGCCACATCACGTTTACTTTTTGTCGAGTCATGATCAGTTAGTTTTAATGTGCTATCTGTTAAATTAAATGATTTAATTCGATTCGTTTTAACGATCAAACCATTACAATTTACTATCAAATCACGTTAACTTTTTGACGAGTCATGATCAGTTAGTTTTAATGTGCTATCTGTTAAATTAAATGTTTTATTCGATTAGTTTTACCGATCAAACCATAACAATTTACTATCAAATCACGTTAACTTTTTGTCGAATCATGATCAGCTAGTTTTAATGTGCTATCTGTTAAATTAAATGTTTTATTCGATTAGTTTTACCGATCAAACCATAACAATTTACTGCCACATCACGTTTACTTTTTGTCGAGTCATGATCAGTTCGTTTTAATGTGCTATCTGTTAAATTAAATGATTTAATTCGATTAGTTTTAACGATCAAACCATTACAATTTACTATCAAATCACGTTAACTTTTTGTCGAGTCATGATCAGTTAGTTTTAATGTGCTATCTGTTAAATTAAATGTTTTATTCGATTAGTTTTAACGATCAAACCATTAAAATTTACTGCCACATCACGTTAACTGTTTCTCGAATAATGCTCAGTCAGTTTTAATGTGCTATCTGTTAAATTAAATGTTCAATCATTAAACGTTACTGTTTTGTTTTTTAATGTTTTACACACATTCCTTTTTACTGTAAAAAGTCAGTAAATCTTAATGTTATAGCTTTAATGTGCGGTAGTAACATTTTATTTTTTTCAGTGCATACGATTAATGTAGCTTAACGCTGTGGTATTATCAATGCGTAATAAAATGGTTTTATTACGTATTTCACGTGCAAAGCATTTGAGACCAAAAAACACTGCCAGCAGCTCTAAATAGTTAATATGGAATTTTAACTCAGTTGACTTCCATTTACCGTTAACTCTTTTATTATTGCAAAATGCGCCCCAGCCAGACCTGGAGGCGTCTGTAAAGATTTCTAGTTGAAATTTATCAGGTCTTAAGGAAGTAGATGTCGAAAAAATGTTCTGAGACCACCATTCCAGATCCTGTAGTATTACAGGCGAAGGAATAAATTTTGATTCGTATGTTTTAGTCTTTAATGCTAAGTACTTTTGTCTCTCAAGACGTTTAGTATACACCCAACCGTATTTAACCGCAGGACAGGCGGATGTTAAAACACCGATTAAACTGGCAAACTCCTTAATAGTGCACCGTGGCAAGGGCATAAATTTTTTAACTAATTTTGAAATGTGATCTCGTTTTTCATTCGGTAAGGATAAAGACATGTTATTAGTGTTATAATTAAAACCTAAGAATCTAGTCTGTTGTGATGGTTGTAACGAACTTTTTTCGAAGTTTATCACGAATCCCAAACATTGTAAGAGTTTAACAGTCTCCTTTACGTTATTTAAACATTCATCATAATATGTATGGCCGATACATAACCAATCATCAAGGTAAATAACAGATGAATACCCGCGATATCTGAGGTGAGCCACAACCTCTCTCATAATTTTCGTAAATGTTCTTGGTGCCGATGATAAGCCGTAAGGCATTGCTTTGAATTCATAAAGTAAATTTTCACCGAATTCGTTATGAAAATGAAATCTGAAATATTTTCGGTATAATGTATTAATAGGTACCAATAAATAAGATTCCTTTAAATCGATTGTGGCCATGAAGCCATTATGAGGAATTAATTTACAAGCTGTTCTATAGTCCTCCATTTTAAAATGATTATTAGTTATGAATTTATTTAACAATTTTAAGTTTAAAATAAAGCGTTTTCCGCCATTAGATTTTGAAGCTAAAAATATTTTAGAAATAAATTGATCTGACTGTGGCTCACATTCGTGTATCGCGCCTAATTGTAACAAGTTGTCGATCGCTTCAGACATATCTTTTTGTTCTTGATTTGTAAATGTGTTAGAGGGTACAACATGTTGATCGACTTTCTTACAAAATGAAATCACATAACCATTTTTAATCCAATCTAGGATTGTACTATTGCTAGTAATATTCATCCAGCAATGGTAAAAATATTGTAAACGACCTGCGTGTACCTGTATCGCTAACGTCGAGTCTGGGCACGGTGCTTGCCCTGGCCGGGAGAAGCTCGAGGTCGCGTGGTCGTCGGCTGCCGCCGGTATGCTGCTGCTCGTGGATATCCTCCTCGCCCCCCCCTGCTCGCCGAGGCATAACGAGGGGGGCCAGTCGCGTTTCCCGAAAACCGAGTCCTTGCTGTCGATGGTCCAGCTGTCGGTGCGGGTAAAGACGTCGCCCTTTGAGCGGATCTTTTTATCAATGATCCTTGTCGCTCAATAGCTTTAGAAGCTTTTATTGTATCTGAGAGCTTTTCTCCGAAAAGCATCTCGTCTCTTTCGTGATCTTTTAGGAGTGGTGTAAAAGACTTGTCCAGACACGGAACTATGAGTTTTGTCCTCACCTGTGTTTCGGTGTAATGTAGGTCAGTGAGGATCCTACAGCTATCAGAAAGAATCTTTATAGCCTGAATTTTATCGTCTCCTAAAAGGAGGTGGGTAATTGCTATATTAAGCGCGCTTATACCTAGGCCTAGCTGGTCTTGTTTTAACTGTATATTTTTATCACGGTTAAAAATGATTTCCGAGACCGCCGCCTTAATTTCCGGATTCAAAGTAGGCGCTCTAAGGAGTTTACAATTCTCCGGTATCTGATACTCTTTAAGTATTTTTTCCTTTAGATCCTTAGTAAGCCCTTTTTTTAGTAAAGGTATCCAACGTTGTGCTAAAGTGTGGTGTATATTTTCGCCGTAAATCGGCTGTTCATCCGTGGTATCGCCAAGCGCTGACAATAATTCCGGATCGAGCTGTGGAGAATCATCTTGCGCTAGAAGAATCGGCGCCTCTGGTGTCATATCAATGTTTTCTTGAACATGAGATTCAACTGGAGCGTTAAGCTGCAACACCGTGACATCATCTTGCATGGTTCCGTCGTCTGAAACGATCAACGTTTCAAATGTAATTTAAATTGGCCAAGTGTTCGAATTTTAAACCGTCGTGTTGACCCGCAGTCAACCTCCAGGCATATTTTACACATCATGCTATACCTTCGTGATACCCTCAATGTGATATCCTCCAGGCTAGCTTAGAGATGTTTAATTATTTATTTTGAACCACATAAAAAAGAGTTTTTACGCATCATGCTGTACCTTCGTGATACCCTCAATGTAATACCCTCCAGGCTAGCTTAGAGATGCTTTGTGACGTATTCACAGTTCTGTAGATCGATCGTAGTAACTCATAGGTACACGAAAACACTTAATAGAAATAAATATGTCATAACTAACCTTGATTTTTCTCGGAATCCGACGAAGATGAATACATAATCACACGACTTCGTTTCTTCGTTGCACGTTCTTTAAGTCTTTTAATTTTACTTTCATAGTAACTAATTTTTGTGTCACAGCTACGCTTGGACATGATGAAAGTAATTCGAAGATAACTTTAACGAAATATCACTAATATTTTATAAAATATTGAAGAGTGAGTGCTTGTTGCCGCGCACAAAAAAAGAATGAGGCAGAGCGGCGCCGCTCTGGCGGGCCGGACGGAGCGCGAACAGGGATTTTTTTCAATCTACCCGAATATTTTAAAAGTGCGAAGTTGTCAGTACAATGAAGGTACTGAAGGTACTACATGTGTCTATTATTTATCTGAAGAATGAAACGTACGAAATATAATTACAATACTGTCATAATAATATCACGGTTGGATAGCGGATTGCTTATTAGCGTTGAACTGATTGCTCATCTAACAAAAAAAAAATACTCTTGTAGGTATGCAAAGATGGCGTAAGGCAGCTTGATCTTTTCCCGTCGGGGCTGCGGGTTGTTCGAAAGAGATACCGCGGCCTCGGCGCAAGGGCTAAGAAGGAACATGGGTAGGTAGTTTTTAGTCAGTAGAAGTCTGACACTCCCTTTCGCTCTGCCCAAGAGCGGGAGGGGTTATTTGATGATTTTCCACCAGCCAAAAAAAAAAAGGCAGCTTGATCAAATTTTGAGTTAAGATGATCTAAATTCTAACTAATACTTTACAAGACATTTTTTAAGTATTTTTAGACAAGACGACTAGCATGCATCAGATTATCAAGCCGCGCTAAGTCAAGGCATCGTCTTTCATAGAAACCAGTAAGAACCAAAAATCACATATTTAAAAGTGGTAGGTAGTAGGTACAGGTATAACAATAGGAGATGCCCGCGATTGATATCAAGGCGTTGTTTACTTAAAGCCAAAACAGGGTTAGGAAATCATACAACATTACTAATAAAATTACTGAGATTCTTATTGTAGATTCTTTAGTTACTTACCTACTGGTTCCTATATCAAGAGTTAATTACATAAAACAAGTTAAGGAAACAACATCAAACACAAAGCGCAGTTCTTATATTATTTTTACTGTATAGGTAACTATTGATTGTAACTTACGTAAAAAACTGATGCTCACAGGCTCATCGTTATACAGGGTGTAAATCAACCAATCACACAGCCGTTAACCAAGCATTCTGCACATCAAACTAAGTACCCCTACGCAAAAATTTTTGCTGGGAATTTTTTCTTTTTTTGGGGTAAAAAATCACATTTTACGGTAAAACTCAATGTAGCACTCTTAAAACATTGTGCTATTGGATGCTTTGAATATAAAACGGGTCATGGAGGTAATTTAAGTAAAGTTATAACCTGAACAATTAGTATTTATAAAACCAGCTGTGAAAAATTTTGAACTTTGACCCCCAATATCTCCGTAACTAGGGGGTTCCCAGGTATGGTCTAGAAAAAAAAATGATCGCAGTGGTGGGGAAAACAAGTGCCCTTCGTTTGCGTTAAGGGTACTTTTACACCCTATATATACTAGAAAACTGGCCACAAGATTCTTAGAAAAATGCTATGCTGATGAAGATATATAGAAAATGAGAGACAAAACATTTTCCAGTTTGAAAAAGTTAAATACCTACAAGATCCGACCGGCCGCGGCATGCGATAAAATCGCGGAAACTGAAATCAAGGTTTTTACCTCGAGTAAATCAAATCAAGATCAATTTGTGTAAATATGCTGTAAATACTTTTACTTTGAGAAATAAATGTTGAACCACGATTTTTTTGACATTGGTAATAATTTATGTGTTGGGGATTTATCTATTTATGGGCATTATGTTTTTTTTTGCATTTTTATAATTGTCTATTGGTTGGTGTTCATCAGTGTTGTAGTGCAAATTGCAAGGGGCTTAAGCACAGAACAGAAAGACTTTCTGTTATGAGGGTTTATGTGTGGCATTGGACGATAATAGGCAGTTTTGATCAATTATTATTGATCCTATCGGTATCATAGTATGTACCTACTTGATATTGAGTGGCCAGTACCTAAGTTCTGGTAACTAACTGTAAAAAAACTCACAAACAAACATACATACATACATACATACATACATACATGAACGCTAAAAACATAACACTCTTTTTTTGGGGCAGTCGTGTAATAAACAGCTTTGCCTACCTACTTTACCTTATCTCGTCACTAAAATTATAATACAATAAATCTTACTAGTTCAAGTACAAAGGCGTTGAATGAATGTCATTTCAAGGGGTGAAAAAAACAAGACCCTTTCTCGTGGTCGAGCAATTAATAGATTTTATCCCGTAGGGTAAATCGAGCCCGTCGGGGCTGCGGGTTGTTCGCAAGAGGCGGCCTCGACATGAAGGGCTAAGAAGGAACATGGGTGGTTTTTAGTCAGTAGAAGTCTGACACTCCCTTCCGCTCTGCCCAAGAGCGGGAGGGGTTATTCATTGATGGTTTAAATAAATTAAAAAAAAATTACCACCATAAAAAAAAATTAAAAAAAAGGGTAAAAGCGAGACGATAAAAATAACACGTTGTATTTTAAGTTATTGAAACAGTCTTAACAGAATATTCATTTATTCTGATCAATTATCATCATAGTTATGCTTTTAAAATAAACTATAATAAACGTAAGAAAGGCAGAAGATATTGTATGCCAGGATACCTAACAAGTTCTAAGAAACAACAAAATTAGCTAATTAAAAAGCTTGCACTTTTAATTATTTTTGTAAGAAATAGTAAATTGCGAAAATTATTGTAAACTGGAAAAGAAATAATTTCTCAATCCATTATGTTTCAATCCATGTCTATATAACTCAACCACTTCACGGCCACTCTGCAGCGAACCAAGAACGAGACAGGAATATCGTGTGTCTCCCTCAAATATTTGTCATCTCGCTCTACATAATAGATAAGCAATAACCGTGTCTCTCTTTGTTTACGTCCATGAAACGCGGACTCTTGTAGTAAACGCTTGATTTAAAGATCATCAGCGGCAATAAAATCATATTTCGCTGTTCTAAAGAATATTTTGAATATAATTAACAAAAATGCAAATCATTTCTTTATTGCTAAAATAATTAGAAATGTCGTAAGGAAACGATAAAAAAATATCGATTCAACGATTTGTCTGCACGTTTTCCATGCACTATGTGGCCTCGTAAATCGTAAATGGTGGGGGGAGCGTACCGCTCGCACACCGTCGCACGGTTTCTATTTTGCGTTTCTCGAATTCAGTTACTTTAGCGCGCTGAGTGAGTTCGTATCTCATTCGCGCGTGCATTTTATAATTTATTTATATAGTGTACATACAAGTTTTGTAAAGGGAGACGGTTTATACATAGTGCTAGTGAAAAGAAACAAATCAACGAACTGTTGTCTGTGAACTGTGCTGACAGTGAAGTGAAAATTTTATACGAGTGAAAAGTATCTGGATTGTTTTGGATTTGTAACCCCGTGTAACAGGACGACGAAGAGGCTGTGATATTGATGCAATGAGACAAAATATGTAATAAAAAAAGAGAATACACAAAACTAAATTATTTGACGTTTCAGTAGAGTGAAGTTAGATTCAAGGGAAATTCCTATCGACCAATCACATTGACATATCGGTCTGCGGAGCAAGCATATTGTGGGGTGGTTTCGAATTCGGTCGGGTTATAGCATATTGCAGCGCCATCTGCGACAGAGCTCCGCGTGAAGTTATCGCGGGTGGAACTACTCGCGAAATGCTTTACGTGTCGTTTGTACTTTCGCTGAAAGTTGAAGGAATAGTTGCAATATAATTTATTACCGTTTCCATAACCGTTTGCGGTCGGGCAAACCCTCGAGACTGGCTAGTGTACGCGTCACAACGCGGCGTTACGTGGAAAAACTGGATGAGGTTCTAAAGTGGTGGAGTCTACATGGTTTTGGTCAACGGCTGAGCCATGGCCACCGCCACCACCGAGATGAGCCTGCCTGACAAGAAGCCTGAACACGAGTCGGGTTACTACGAAGGCAGCGACCAGGAGGGCAGCATGGAGTGCGGGTGCCCATCGCCGGTCAGTTCGCGGAACTCTTCGCACTCGACCAAGCTGAAGCGGCGCCACAGCGCGCACAAACACAAGAAGGTGCCGCCCAAGAAGGCGAGGACTGAGCCTCCAGTCAACGGCTGCAGTGTTACTGCCAATGGACATGTGGACAAGGGTGTGGAAATAGTGGAGTGCTCAAGTAATGTGGCTTCAGTGAAGGACTGTAAGAAGGTGGAGGAGCTATTCCCGGTGCCGGGGCCCAGCTCCAAGAGGAGCAGCTCCGTGGAGCTCATCGGGGGCACAGTGCCTGCACCTGCTCGGGACTCTGTTGACTGGAACTTGGTTGACGCTAGTAAAATTAGGAAAAGATGCAAAGGTAAGCTTGCTTTTAAAATTACTACTGTCTATCTTACACAACTGATTGTTTATGTCCAGGACTACTGTACTAGATCATGGGACTCCTATAGCTGTACAGTTCTTATCATAACTGGTCCAGCAATTTCAGTTTTTTGTCACCTTCTAACCATTTACTGAAGCAATTATATCCATTAAATGCTATTTTTAAGAACCACTCACTATTATTAAATTAAAACTAAATTTCATAAAGAATGTAATAATTTAGGATCCTGGTCACATTTATAATAGAGATTGCATTATTGTCTCTTTGTTATATAAATTGTTTACTGTCAAGCAGTCCAGATGACTCATCTACTGATATTGGTGTAAAGAAAACCCCACAGCATTTCATGAATACATGATAATGTTCTAGAACTTTATAACTATTATTGTCATCACCATCATTTTATCTTTAAAAAGTCCCCTAGCTGGACATGATCTGTGGGCTAAAATAACTCCATTTTGGAGCCCTGACACATAGAACCAACAACCAGTGGTTGCCATTAGCCCTGGATTGAAAGAGTTGCGAGGTTATAGAGGGAGGCCTTTGGCCAGCAGTGGGATGACACAGGGTAACAGCAGCTGGACTTGGGCCTTCCCCTAGGATCACAAGAATCAAAAACAGTACTAGGCAAATATCTTTCCAAGTCCATCCAGTTTCTTCTAAAGAGTGCCATAATTAATTTAGCGGAATAAAGTCAATTTCGAGACATAGGCCTGTCTCAATGATTGGTAGAATTGGCATCTTCTAACATAAGTCTACTGACTGATTAAGAACAGGAAGAAAAACCTGGATGGGTTGGCACAGGACTGTGGAGATTAGCACTAGAAAAGAGAGCCCTATTAATTAAGGCCTTAATTTAATATTAAGGCATATTAGACAGTGGATGATAATGATAAAGATAAAACATTACACAGAAAAAATAAAAAAACAGAATTATTATTAGAATCATTTAAACTTAAACATTCCACTGCCTGGCCAAAGGCTGTTCTTGAATATGAACAGAGTTGTAATTTTTAAATAAATTGAATAAAAATGACTTATACAAAAATAACAGAACACTTTTATCAAACACAATATTATTTAGTTACCTTTCTGTTAGCCAACATAGAAGAAAAGGGGAAAACAGGAAATAATAGTAAGTTCATTGCCTAATGAAGAATGACCACAAACAAAATATATCAAATAATATGTCCACTCAGTATCACCCTTATTAAAATAGAACTGTTAATTATAGTTCATTATACCTACATACGCTTTTATGTAATATTTATAAGGTAATATAACATACAAAGGTTTTAAATTAATTTCAATGTCACATACTCAACTCATGTAACACAGAAAATTTAAAACCCAGCCTTTGTTCCTGTTTGTGTTACTTGGGGACATGAATCTGAATTATTCTGAAAGTGTTAAATTAACATTGAAATTGTATCTATTAGTAATGAGGCCTACCTACTATGATACATTCTAGCAACTTTTTTGGTCTCTACTCCTTTATCCATCAAACTCAAAGCATTTATTTCAATTAGACCATTACAGGCACTTTTGAATGTCATCTGACATTAATTAAGTAATCTATCATCACTGTTTTACTCACATGCATTATTTTCATCCCTTTTCTTGATGTCCACATCATACAGCAAGGGAACCAACTTTTCCCATATTTTCACTTCTCTTTTTCAACCTTCATCTTATCCAACATGAGAAATAATCAGACATGCCTGATGTTGGTCTTAAAGAGGGCTAAGGTTGTTAAGGTCACGGCGCGTTCGTGTTCCACGCGCGCCTCATAGAGATGTCAGCAACATGGAAGGGTCACGCAAGGGCCGACGCCCGTCGGGGCTGCGGGTTGTTCGCAAGAGATACCGCGGCCTCGACATGAAGGGCTAAGAAGGAACATGAGTGGTTTTTAGTCAGTAGAAGTCTGACACTCCCTTTCGCTCTGCCCAAGAGCGGGAGGGGTTATTTGATGATTTTCCACCCACCATAAAAAATAAAAAGGTTGTTAAGGTCAACTCTGAGTTTGATTCTCAGGTTGCTCAGTCATTTGGTATATCCTGAACCTAATGGGTATTAAGATAAAAATTAGTTTTAAACCATATAATAAGGCTCAAGTTACTGTTCTACCAAACAAATCTGTCTGAAGATATCCAGGTTATAATTTCTTGGACATATAATTATGTTTAATCCAGTGGCTAAACCTTTATTTTATTTATTTAAAACGTTTATAATACTGGATCATCAAAAACTCCAACCATTTTGACACTTTAAACTCCAACACAACCATATAAAATCACCTAACTTGTAGAGTAAACAGGAACACATTCCACACTTAGTTTATCAACATTGCTATTTGAGGCAGTCTATTTTGAGAGCACTGCGCTTAAAATAAAATGTAGACTAGATTCTAATCTGGTCTGCAGTGAAAGTTCCTTTAAAACTTGGTGAAAGTTGAACCTATTCTGTTGTTAAAATTTTTACTAAGATTTTGATTTAGTACTATTACAAGTAACAAGCTCTTAATCAGTTAAAAACTAGTTTTTGGTGATATTGATGGGAAATAAGAAATTTTCTTACTATCTCCGAAAAGATCAAGACACTCAATAAGAACTAACACATTAGTTAACATCAGGCCTGTAATCTTCCCGTCGGGGCTACGGGTTGTTCGAAAGAGATACCGCGGCCTTGGCACAAGGGCTAAGAAGGAACATGGGTGGTTTTAGGCCCGTAGAAGTGTGACACTCTCTTCCGGTCTGCCCGAGAGCGGGAGGGGTTATTTGATGAAATCCCACCCACCAAAAAAAAGGCCTAACAGGGAAGAAGAAAACATGTTGTGCCAATCTGAAGTACAATGGGACAAGTGGAGGAACACAATTAACAAGTTCTTTTCATCATTTTTATGTTTCTTCGTATCATTTCTCATAAACAAATACATACAAACATACTCAACTATGGGAATAAGTTAATGGTTCTTATCATCTGCAGTCCTTGGCGCAAACCGCGATAATAATAGTTTCTTATCACTACTGGTGTCCCAAGTCCGGTTTGCAATTTAATTTTAGTTTTATTAGACCCTAGCTTTTGCCTATGAATTCGCTTGTGTTATGGTTGCATGTCATCCCTCGGAAACAACCTATTTCTTTATTTTAACTATGATGATCTGGTATGATGTTGCTTCACAATATTGATTATCAGCATCAGATCAGTAGTTCCACATACACCCTTTTTATTTGGGGGTTTGGGAATCCTCAAATGGCTCCTCCCGGTCTGGGCAGAGCGGTAGGGAGTGTCAGACTTCTACTGACCCATGTTCCTTCTTAGCCCTATGTGCCGAGGCCGCGGTATCTCTTTCGAACAACCCGCAGCCCCGACGGGACAGATACATCCAAGCTTTGCCTCATTATAACTTAAGTTTAGATTCTCATCATCATCATCTCCCATGCCCTTGTCTATGACGAGCTCGTGGCTAAGCCGCGCTTGCCTAGGTTGGTCTGTGGATGGGTGACCACCCATTACATACCGAGTTTCCTCCTTGCCTCGTAAAGCACGTTAAGCTGTTGGTCCCGGTTGCCACATATAGATCTTTGGCAGTCGTTACAGGTAGTCAGTGACCTGAAAGTCTGACAACCAGTCTTACCAAAGGGTATTGTATTACCTAGTATTAACTGGGTTGTGGAGGTCAGTTGGCAGTCGCTCCGTGTAAAATACTGGTATTCAGCTGCATCCGGTTAGACTGGAAGCCGACCCCAACATAGTTGGGAAAAGGCTAGGCAGATGATGATGATGATCATCTCCCATGCCCTTATCCCATTTTATTTGGGGTCGGCGCAACACGTTTTCTTCTTCCATTCTTCCCTGTCAGACTTCACTGCATCATTTACTCCTTTTTTTATTTTTCGTTTTTATTATTTGAAACTTACAGCTAATTATATTATTTATTAAATTTTATATTATTTAAAACAGTATTCTTAAAAAATATCAATTTGAAGCCCATTTACAAGTTTCCACTAATAAATATATGAAACATAAAAACACAGTACAATTTTTCCTCACACACACAATCTATCAAAGAACTAAATACATAAGTACCCCATTTTATAGATACTTCCTCAGTACATAAACACGAAACTTTCTTGTATTGGTCTTACCATACACAAACTAAAAAATGTTCACATTATTGTCTTCATTTCTTGATAATATTAAAAATTCTTAAGGGGAACTTATTGGTTAACTGTACTTTCTTGAGTATGTAAACTGGTTACAAAAAACTGGGTCAACCTTATCTTCAATGGACTATATTGAATAACCCAATACTCCTTTTGTTGACTCTTTTTGATAAGAAATGTACATTTATTTTTTAACTTTCTCACACAATATTAAGTCTTTGCTAGTAAGTTGATTAATTCAAATAAAAAGTAATCCAAATTCGTTTTTATCTGCATGATTTTTTACCAACAAAGTTTTAAGGTTTCTTAATCCTATTATTTCCTTTAAAGGGTTCTGTACCTGAAGGGTAACCAATAGAACGTTATTACTAAACCTTTGATGTGTGTCCGTCTGTCTATCAGTGGAGTGCATCTCATGATTCATAATAAATAACAAAAAATAAAATCAAACATTTAAGGGGGATGATCAAATCTTGGCTGATGTTAGACCTTCATACGGACGTCCAACTCGCAACTGGTTACTTTTTTTATATTAAAATCATCATAACATTTTAGTGATCATAGGTTTACTACTGGCTAGTGTTCCAGGAGTATCATTAACAAACAGATCACATACACAAACATACGGAATCAATTATATCTCATATTATGCAACTATTGTAATATGTAATACATGTTAAAGAGATACCTACTCTATATGTCAATCATCATCATCTGCCTAGCCTTTTGTAACTATGTTGGGGTCGGCTTCCAGTATAACCACATGTAGCTGAATATCAGTATTTTACATGGAGCGACTACCTGTCTGACCTCCACAACCCAGTAAATACTGGGTAATAGGATACCCTTTGGTAAGATTCACTGACAGACTTTCAGGTCACTGAGTACCTGTAATGACTGCTACGGCGGCTACTTTATATCAATCATAAGCAATTATAGTTCAATATCCAGTTGGTAAAAGTAACAATCAACCTGATTGCCATTATTCTTTTTCTCACAGAATTCTATTATTAGACATTGTAATTATGTATATACACCATAACTGGTAAGTCTGCAACAGTAGGGACTTCCCAACTTATTATCATAATTTTTTCTTTGTTGTCGCAGTTCTTGGAAATATTACCATTTAAATAACATAAAATCACGCTTTATAATGCCCGAAGAGTTAGGCAGACGTGTACCTAATAGTACACCCACTTCTGTCATACTTTATTGTTATACTTGTTATAAAAGTAGTTGTGTAGGATAAATCTTTAAAACTACTGATCCAATTCCTTAAATTCTTCTACTGATAGGAGGCTACATTATCAAACAAGAGTGTCCTAAGCTATATTTAAAACGTCCCCGTAAAATAATTTCCCATAACAACGGGAGCGTAACCGCAGGCAAAAGTTAGTCACTGATAAAAGTTCATTTACACAATTATACGAAGAAGCTGTTGGAAGTTGAAATTGGTGTGGGTTGGGATAGCCAATATGTGTCCAGTTTGCTTTGCTTTTGCGACTTCAGTGGTTCTGGGCTTGATCGCTGCCGTTTTTTGTTCGTGGCTTGCATCCATTCTTTCTCATTATTTGTTGGCGTTGTTGGTTTAGTAGGCGAATCTTCTATAATTTCTACCTCAGTGTTTGTACTGGTGCTTGGTAGAGTCTCATAATTGGATGTTGATTGTTGGGGGTCTTGTAGTTTCCTGTTGGTGGCATGAGATGCGCTTCCAACTGAGGCACTTCTTGGTCTTTGGAGAAGGCTTGGGTGAAAGGCTTGCTGCACATATCGTTTGGTTTGACCAGTAGCATTTACTGTCACGGGGGCCTGGGTACCTACCCACGTGGAGTCTTCGGTAGCAAATTTCACACCTTCCAGCCCGGATACTGGAAGGCGCCGGGGGTTAGCCGGATCGCATGACATATCACATTCTCTATTATTCGACATTTCCATTTTAAAAAAGGTAGGAGGAATACAAATAGTGTTTTCCCAGGACACTATTGCCACAACTTTTAGGGGGTATTTAGGTTCCCTTGGCCTGTGGATGCCAGTATCAGGTTATTTGACCGCCGCCTGTTGCTCGGCGTTGTTGCTCGTTTAGCACCACCCGGGGGGAACGTGTAGGGTGGGCCTAGGACAGGTGGTAAATCCTACGGACGTGAGCAACTCCTCCCCCCATGGTGCTGCTGTGTTGGAAAGTGAGCAGTCGCAGGAGACAAATAAGCCTCCAATATTAAAACCAAAAGCAGATAAGCCACCCCCAATTTTCGTTGATAGAGTAAGTAACATTCAGCCACTTATAGAACTCATGGAAACATACGCATACAACAACTATGACCTGAAAGTGCTCCGTAATGAACAGGTAAAAATCCAAACTAAATCATCGGAAACTTACACAGCAGTGGTTAAAGAATTAGAAAAAAAGAAAACGGAATTCTATACATACAAACAAAAACAAGACAGGAGCTTTAAAGTGGTCCTAAAAAACATTCACCCTTCCACCAACATAGACGATATAAAAGATGCTCTAGACGAGCTTGATCACGAATGCACTAACATCTGGAACATCAAACAGCGCACCACTAAAAAAGCACTACCAATGTTTATAGTGGAATTAAAACAAAAAGAAAATAATAAAACTGTATTCGACATAAAATATCTACTGCACTGTAAGGTAGTAGTAGAACCGCCAAGACCCAAGCGGGAAATCCCCCAATGTGGAAATTGTCTCCAATATGGACACACAAAAACTTACTGTAAGAGAAGTCCAAAATGTATAAAGTGTGCAGGGGATCATTTGTCGGCTGATTGCCTACGAAAAACTAGATCCGATAGCGTCAAGTGCGTGCTGTGTGAAGGCAACCATCCAGCTAATTATAAAGGCTGCAAAGTATACAGGGAGCTACAAAAAATCAAATTTCCACCAGCACCTGCACAGGTTCAAAAATACAGACGATCATATGACAGGACAAAACAATCATACAACCCATTAACAACTGCAACGACGTATGCCGAAGTGGTGCAAGATAAAACACCACCGCAAGTCAATGAACCTAACAATAAAACGAGCAATGACCAGAACTGTGACATAAAAGAACTAATGATAACAATGAAACAAATGATGGAACAATTAACAGCAATGACAAATCTAATTTTGAATCTCACGACCAAATTAACTGCACACTGGACTCCATAAAAATGGTGCTCTGGAACGCCAATGGGCTGTCACAACATACCCTAGAGGTTAAAAAATACTTAAAATTAAATAACATCGACAGTTCGACACCATGTTAATCTCTGAAACGCATTTTACAAGGAAGAGCCATTTTAACATACCAGGATACAAATTTTACCACACCATGCACCCTGATGGTAAAGGCCATGGAGGCAGTGCAGTTCTGATTAAGAACAACGTCAGACATCACATGGTTCATAGCTACTGTACTGAAAAAATTCAGGCTACAAACATTGTGATAGAGGACTGGTCGGGGCCTGTCACAATATCAGCTATATACAGCCCACCAAAGCATGTCATAAAGCAAGAGGAGTACGATGACTACCTTAAAACATTGGGACCGCGGTTTGTGTCTGGTGGCGACTTTAATGCCAAGCACACGTTTTGGGGTTCTCGGACCATAAATACGAAAGGTCGACAGTTAATACTAACCATAAATAAACTCCGACTAGGCGTTATCACAACGGGAGAACCAACATATTGGCCCACTGACCGAAATAGGAAGCCAGATCTTATTGACTTCTGCGTCACTAAAGGTATTAGCAGTACCGACTTCAGCTGCAAATCTAGTACTGACCTATCCTCTGACCATTCTCCTGTTGAAGTATTATTAAGTCGAAGAATTCTGCAAAAGGAAAGACCTTGCCGACTACATACTCGTAGAACTAACTGGGAATACTTTCGAAAATTAATGACCAAATCTCTTGATGTAAAAATACCATTACAAAAGGATGAAGATATCATAAGCGCAGTTGAGCATTTTAACCTCACAGTCCAGCAGGCTGCATGGGAAGCCACGCCTCCACCAAGCTTCACTAATCGAGATGGACCTCAATGCTCACCATCCATCAAAAAACTTCTAGATGAGAAGCGCAAAGCTAGAAAGAGATGGCAAACCACACGTTACCCAGGTGACAAAACGGTATATAACAGACTTGCTGCACAACTTAAGCAACTGCTGAGCGATGACAGAAATCAGAAAATTGCTTCATATCTTCAACACCTGGATGCTAAACCCTCAACAGACTATTCATTATGGAAAGCGACAAAAGGAGTCAAACGGCCAATAACTCACCAACCACCTTTGCTCAAAGCCGACAATTCATGGGCTAGGAATGATGTTGAGAAAGCCAAAGTATTCATGGAGCATCTGCAAGAAGTCTTCCAACCAAATCCCAATAATGGCTCCACAAAGACGGAAACGGTTGCAGAATTGATGGACCAGACGCTCCAACTAGAGTTGCCCATTCAGAAACTTAGCAAAGCTGAGGTCAAATCTGCAATCAGAAAACTGAGCGTAGGGAAAGCACCTGGATATGACTTAATTACATCAACTATCCTAAAAGAGCTCCCAGAGAAGGGCATAACTTTCTTGACGCAATTATATAATGCCATCCTACGAAGGGAATATGTACCTCCACAATGGAAAGTGGCCAAAATCATAATGATCCCAAAACCAGGCAAAAGTCTCGAAGAAGCTAAATCTTATCGACCAATTAGCCTGCTCCCAATTACATCCAAAGTAATGGAGACATTGATACTCGGAAGATTAAATCCAATTATTAAGGAGAACAAACTAATACCCGACCATCAATTTGGATTCAGGGAAAAGCACGGTACAATTGAGCAAATTCATAGACTCGTTGATGGTATTGCTAAATCATTTGAACAGAAAGAATACTGTACAGCTTCTTTCCTTGATATATCACAAGCATTTGACAGAGTCTGGCATGATGGACTTCTGTACAAAATAAAAAAGACACTGCCCACCAACTTTTACAGACTAATACGATCTTACCTGCTTGGTAGACACTTTTTTTGTGAGTCAAGGTGAAGCAAATACTGAGCTTAAAGAAATCCAAGCTGGAGTGCCACAGGGTAGTGTAATGGGACCTACTCTGTATCTTCTTTATACAGCAGACCTGCCAATATCTGACGACGTTGTTATGGGCACATTTGCTGATGACACAGCTATTATGGCATCAGATGACTCACCAATTCAAGCTTCTCACAAGCTACAGAATAGCCTAGATGAAATTACAACATGGCTAAAAGACTGGCGCATCAAAGCCAATGAAACAAAATCTGTCCAGGTAACATTTACAACCCGGCGAGAGACTTGTCCTCCAGTTACACTAAACGCTGTTCAGCTTCCACAATCTGACGAAGCGAAATATCTTGGAATGTACCTAGACCGACGCCTGACATGGAGAAAGCATATTTTTACCAAACGCCTAGCAATGGGACAACAAGTGCGCAAGATGTATTGGTTGATGAATAAAAACAGCCAACTCTCAATGGAAAACAAACTTTTGTTATACAAGAGTATAATAAAACCAATATGGACATACGGAATACAGCTATGGGGTACGGCTGCCAACTCCAACCTAGAAATTCTGCAAAGGTTTCAGTCAAAAATGCTAAGGGTGATAGTTGACGCACCATGGTATGTCACTAATGAAAGACTGCATCGAGAGCTTGGCATCAAAACCGTAAAAGAGGAAATAAAGGAGAGAGTCACAACATATAAAGACAGACTGCAGCTGCACCCAAACATATTGGCACACCACCTTATGGACGAAATATTTCCAAGCGTGAGGAGACTGAATAAAAGAGTCCCTCAAGACTTAATATAACATATTTTTATAAGAGGGCATGTCACTGGACCTGTACCTCACATACCATTCATCACCACTTAAGTATTGTTGAATGTCTCCTGGACAGATTGCAATAACAAGAGAGTATAAAAAAAAAAAAAAAAAAAAAAAAAAAAATACGAAGAAAAGTAAATTAAAATAACCACAAACCAAACCACAGTGCATGCGTTGTTTATTCCACATTCAATCAACATATTTCGGCGACATTTTTGTTGAAAGAAATAATTATTATGTTAAATAGTTGAGTAATTATGGTTTTAAAAACGCACGGATCACCTTGAAACGCCATGGAAAAATGTCAGCGGTTAGGTAACAAGTGACCTTTGAAAAAATATGAATTTATTCAATATTAGGTCGTCGCACCATTGACTTTGCCAAAGACTCGTTAGTCTGTAGCTTGTTTATATAGCTGCCTGTGTGTCTATAGCAGCTAGGTTTATAACAGGTGGCCGGAGCGACTCGAGAATCTTCTGTTATTCTCGAGTGAGTTTAGTACCAAATGATTTCAAATCAATTATTTTGTGTCCGTTTGATAGGACTATGCTCGCCCCCTTAAACATAACAGGCGAGATGTGTGTGTTTTAATGGATACACCCCTGCCGAATCCTTCGGGGATTACAAGCGTGATATTATTGTGATATTCTTGATATATCTTAGTTAGTCGGTGCATCTGCGCAGTGCATTTGCAAGTCTGATTAACCTGCAATTTGACCTAAAATACTTGAGATAAGCAAAAAATACAGTCATCATAAGGTAGCTTGTACTTCATTGACCCCTAAGGTTTATTTACAATCCAAAAATATCATAAGATTGCCATGATTAATGTCGATCAACCCGGACGGAAAACGCCGCAAAAAGCGCGCTTAATGAAACATGTATATTGTAATACTCAATGCTAGTATTTTGCACCACCAATGTCACATATTAAATAATTACAGCTGCGTGTCAATGAACCTTTAACTTTGTTGAGCGAAAACATTGTGTCTATATAGTTTGTTTATCGCCAATTCTTATGTAAATCGTTATCATTATATACTTTAAACATAAACGATAAGAGATGTTGTTATTGCGATTGTATTTTTGTTCTACGGGAGAATATTTTTGTGAAGCTTTTAATAACTGCGTCATTTGAAGTTATTTCACTCTTAGGAAATTGCATAATGACCTGCTGACGCCCACACACTACGGTTTAAGTGCAAACTAATATGTGTCAATAACCATCAAGGATGAACAACTACTTAAGTTGTGGCACCAAAACTTAAGAATAAATTACTAAATATGCCCCCTTCAATAATCTGCATTTTTTGTTATGAACGGTTGAAAAGGATTAGTACTTGATAGTAGTGTCGTAACACTACTAAAGACTTGTATAGGATTATATGCCTAACATGCTTTTGTTACCGCATAGGTACCTACTACAAATCATGTGCAAGGTGAGAGTTTCCGTCACAAGCATCAAGAACTTTTACATAGGCTGCACTAAAAGTATCGGGAATGGAATATTTCCACTGTTCCTGTCATATTAAAATCTTTTTAATTGAAAACTCATTGGTTTTAAAAATCGAATACCATTTATTTATTTAAAAAAAAAATTCTTGGTCTTGTCACAAGGTTTTGTCAAACTTGTTTAGTTGTTGAGAAAATGGAATTGACTCGAGAAGATTCAAGAGCGATGATTTATTATGACTTTCGAAGTGGTTTAACACAAAAACAGTGTGTTGACCGGATGATTTCTGCATTTGGTGATGAAGCCCCATCCAAAACCACAATTTATCGCTGGTTTGCTGAATTTCAACGTGGACGTATCAAGCTCAGTGATGATCCCTGTCAAGGTCGTCCAAAAACTGCAGTCACCCAAGAAAACGTTGATGCTGTGCGTAAGCTGATTGAGGAAGATCGACATGTGACATACCGCGAAATTCAGGCAACTTTAGACTTTGGCATGAGTCAAATACAAATAATTTTGTATGAACAATTAGGTGTAAAAAAGTTGTTTTCCCGATGGATACCGCATTCGCTCTGTGAAGAGCAAAAAGCGGCTCGCGTTACTTGGTGCGTCAGAACTCTCGAAAGATTCCACGCAGGATCCTCAAATGCTGTATACAACATCGTATCAGGTGACGAATCCTGGATATACGCTTACGAACCCGAAACAAAAAACCAGTCACGAGTTTGGGTGTTCGAAAATGAGTTAAAGCCAACAAAAATTGTTCGTTCACGGAGTGTTGCAAAAAAAATGGCCACGTTTGTCTCCAAAACTGGCCATGTTACTATTCCTCTTGAGGGACAAAGAATGGTTAATGCAGAATGGTATGCTAGCATTTCTTTGCCACAGGTCGTTTCTGAACTCCGTAAAGAGAACTGCAACCGCCGCATCATCCTCCATCACGACAATGCGAGTTCTCACACCGCGCACAGAACAAAAGAGTTTTTAGAGCAAGAAAACATAGAATTATTAGACCATCCGCCGTACAGCCCCGACCTAAGCCCTAATGATTTCTATACTTTCCCTAAAATAAAGAATAAATTGCGTGGACAGAAATTTTCTTCACCTGAAGAAGCTGTCTACGCCTACAAAACGGCCATTTTGGAGACCCCAACTTCCGAATGGAATGGTTGCTTCAATGATTGGTTCCATTGTATGGAAAAATATGTCAAATTTCGCGGAGAATACTTCGAAAAGTAATAAATACATTTTTAAATAGTAATGTTGTGTCACTTCCTTGATTCCCGAAATTTTCAGTGCCGCCCTCGTATCGCCTATGGAACTCTGTGGCATAATTTCATTCTTCTAAACCCATCGATTTAGGCTCTACGTTGGCTTTCAGTGAGAGTATGAATTTATTTTCATTTATGTTGTGTTGAATATGACCTAAATCGAAAATGCCTATGAAAACTGTATAGTTAGAAGAACTTAGAACTTATTATTAGCTAATATCCAGAGGCTTTTCACGTAATCTCCGGCTTGTGAATGGTTTTTCACGGGTTTCGCCATCAATAAAAACGATTATACTTCATCCAAGTAGAAATCATTATTACAATAAGTGAGAATATTCTCCAGCAAAAGTAGAACGGATTCGTAAGACATGATGGATTCAAAGCAGATCCGAGGTAAAAGTGAAAATCTCTGTGACGTGTAGGCATGTCGTTTTAATGTTCTCGCACATAACGGAACACAATACTGGTACAGTTAGTTTTGGTACTTTTACGTAGATTTTTTGTTTATTTATATGTGCTTTCGTAACGTATGGCTGTGTCGCTGTTGATTGAAAAATCCGTGGAGGTACTACTAGGTTGAAAGTATTAATAATTAGTTCTTTTTTGGGTGAAAGCAAAGTAACATATACCATAAATAGTCAATTACATTCATTTACAAAGATAAAAAGTGTGTCCTAGCACAGGTTGTGAAATACATGTATGGAAATGTTCATCCAAATCCATAAAGGCGTGACAAACTCACTTTCACATTTTTTGTTAAGAACTTAGGATTGTGAGTTTCTTGATCGAAAAAGTAAAACTCCTATCGAAAAGGCCGAAATAAACAGAAACGGGAAGAGCCACGTTTTTTTTTATGGAGGTTGGGAAATCATCAAATGACTCCTCCCGCTCTCGGCAGAGGGGTAGGGAGTGTCAGAATTCTACTGACTAAAAACTACCTATGTTCCTTCTTAGCCCTTTGTGCCGAAGCAGCGGTATCTCTTTCAAACGACCCGCAGCCATCGCCATACAGCCCTACATATTGCATTACTTTTAACGATCTTCATCATAATAAGCAGTTTTCCGAAATAATTATTCACGAATCAAGTACTAATTCTAAGTCGTTATTTGATCATCAACAAATCATCATCCTTGTCTTCTCCCAAAGAAATGATTTAGGACCGGCTTCCAGACCAAACATTTGTCTCAATGGCTCATCACCCGTATGTGAAAGAAGAAAATAAAAATTCTTATTTCTTAAAAAGATAATTTTAATTTACATGCCATTGAGAAATATCTCTCTGGCATGCTGGTTTCCTTACAATGTTTTCATTCACCGAAGCAAGTGATAATTATACAATACGCACATGAAGCTGAAAAATCAGAGGTGTCTTAGGTTCGAATTGTTGACCTTTGACTTGCCAGTCCGACCGGCAATAAATCTTATAGCTGTACGAAGATGGCTAGCAAAGGGTGCGCCCGACGCCTCTCTTTTAACCTGTTTTAAAAGCACCCTAAACGACTAAAGATTCCAAAAAATATGATAATGATGCAATAAACTTTATCTCTGAGGGGAATTCAACACGCATACTAATAAATGTTAATTTTGTTACAGTTAATCTCAACGGCCCCGCCAAAGTGGACATATCACATTTTGACCTGCTCAAAGTACTTGGCACTGGTGGTAAGTACTACAATATTAAGTTCTTTAAACTAATTAGATTTAAGACTAGCAGTTACAGCTGTAACTGTAGAGTTAGCTAATTGAGCGTATGCTCCAAAGCTAACGATATGGCAGCCTTAGAAGCACTTAGCGTAGAGGGCTGTAGCGGCATGAAAATAAGTACTAAAACGCTACTCGGCTCAAAGGAAGATCTAACATAAATACTCTGAATCGCGCTATTAATGTTATTAGACATAGAACTAAAATAAAAGTACCAAGTTTGTATATCGATGCAAATTTTCTTGACAAGCATCGACATCTAAAACTCTTTTCTTGAAGTGGTCTTGTCGATACTGTTGAAAGCAAAAATACAGAAGGTCTAGGCTCTTTGATAGACATCTTCATTTTATAATCATTCTTCTGTTCTTATCACAATTTATTTATTTGTGTATTTAGTTGTCATCTCAACATTCACCTCCTTTCTGCATATGATCCTAAACATATTTATCTGCAAGGAGCAAGCAAAAGATTGGAGATCTTCTGATCTTCTCTTATCAAGTTGATAGGCTGTCCAATTTTCAGAGCAAATGTTCGATCACTATCACTATCACTACATAGTATAAAACAAAGTCGCTTTCTCTGTCCCTATATCCCTATGTATGCTTAAATCTTTAAAACTGCGCAACGGATTTTGATGCGGTTTTTTTAATAGGTAGAGTGATTCAAGAGGAAGGTTTTAGTATATAATTTGACCGACATCCACGCGGCTGAAGCCGCGGGCATCAGCTAGTAAGTCTTAATTGGACAATGTACATTGTACACCTTTCTTGCACTCGGTTTAAATGGGCTCAAGAATTCTGTTAATAGTTTATATCCGTTCTGCTTTCCTTAAAATAATTTACTTAACTCTGTATGTTCCTTTCCGGCTATTTTCATTTGTAATTTCTTCATCTATACCTTTTCCTGTAGTTTATTTAATCATCATACTCCCGGATCGGGCAGTGTTTTTGTGGTTTTCCGTCAAGAGTATCTCAGTAGCAGCGACGGAGTATGGATTTGTGCCTGGTTTATGACAATAGGCTCGCCCCTCTATTACATAGAACTTAAAACATATCGTTCGGACATTACAGTTGTGTTATGTTATGTCATCCATCATAATTTAATATTAATCTACCGAAAAAAAGCCTTTGAAATTATGTAGGCAGGCACCTGGGCTTCCAATAGTAAAGAAAGCAAACCCGCATGCAAGAATCTGAATAATTTATAGTATATCCAACCAACGGCACAATAGCAGATGCAATATTAAAACAATTAACCAATCAACACCCCGTGAATAGTCGGTCATTGACCCCGCACATGGTGCACTCATACCAGAACTCATACCGTGTTACCAGGAGCGCAAGAATGTGATAGCGGTAAACGAACGAATTTTTAGCACATCGTAGTAAAAATAGTCTTAATTTATAGGCAATCTAAGTGGAAGATTTGATTGGAGAAACTGGCTGGAGATTTTTTCTGATAAAAAAAAGAACATGTTTTATAATCTATGGTACTATGTGTTTTTTTATCTGTGCATTCCGCAACAGACCACAGAGAAAATGAAAATGGCTACCGTAGTAAAAAGCGACAAATATCGGAATAACCCTTTACGACATAAATATGAAGGATAAAATCTAGTCAAAACATTGCGTTATTATCACCCAGGCCATAAAAATAAGTTCCTTGTCCTTTTCAATCCTCATAGCGTTTCCTCAACAGAACCTGTTATTTAACTGTTTCCTCTTTATATCATTTCACTTTTTTGTAAAAATAAAGGGCAATGACTTACACAATGATAAATTATATAAACTTGCCGGTGTTGCAATTTCAAAATATGTACCGCATTTAACTCCATTTAAGGCTCTAAGTAAAGTCGTTTGCGTGACAGATGTTCGGAACATAGGGCAATGTAAGGTGATCTTGAAACTTTACCTCACATTGAAATCTCCTTGTGGCCATGTAATAAGAGTAGAGGAAGACCAAAGAAACGACTGATGAACTGTGTAAAGAATGATATGACAAGTAAGGAGGTGTCTAATGGGATGACAAGTACGAGTGCTGTGCCGACCCCAAAATGAATTGGAATAAGATCAAGAGAATGATGATGTGGCCAATTGGCCATGCTGAAGTCTACAGCCAGTTTTTTCATTCATTCTTTGTTGATAGACTTCTAAAACATCAAGACAGTGGAACAGCCGCCTTTCTTTGCTACAGTGATATTTAAAACAAATCAATATCAAAAACATTATTCTTTTAATACGAATAGGTCATTAACACAGGATAAATATGTGTTGAAACAGGTATTTCCCCAGATTTATTGTGATTTAAACATTTGTGTTCCATACATCACTATATTGCCATTGCCACCGCGAAATTCTCCCTAGCAACAGTTTATTCGCATAAAAGGCAAGTAATTACTGACCGTACCAAATTCAATAGGAGTATTTTGTAGAAGCCCGATTCGTGATTATAATCACGTTTTCCAAAACGTTACCTCTCACGATATTAATAAACTAACTTACAGGATTCTTGGCCGAATATTTTGTAAGTTTTCACCCTTTGAAGAACACAAGGGGTGAAGTTTCATAACTTCACTCAGAGTAAAATTAGCCCGGTTGGTAAGTACAAGGGGTGCAAATTCCCAAAGTGCATTTTTAATTGCCAATCGCGGAGACTTCTAGTCACACATCGTTTGTAGGAATTTGTCAGATTTCCTAAAAGCTCTAAAACCGCATGATGTTTCTCCAAGTATTAATCCTTTTCACCATGAGCGTACTACTGTCTTCTGCTGGACATAGACCTCTCTATGATTCGCGGCGAGTCTTGTCACCCAGCTACTATCAGCCACCCAGCATTTTCGTTTCTCTTAACCTTCTTCTTCGAATCGAAGACTCAGATTTTATCTGACCAGAACGTAGCAACCTGGACAGCAGTTTGCTTCATTCAAGTCCTGGAGAGAGGGTACAGTTTTTTGCACGACGGGCAAAAGAGGAGTTGTGGCTTATCCGCTACTCCTCACTCGCATTATATCTTTTAACCTGAGGGCATCCTTTTTTTTTTTTTTTTTTTGGGGGGTGGGAAATCATCAAATAACCCCTCCCGCTCTTGGGCAGAGCGAAAGAGAGTGTCAGACTTCTACTGACTAAAAACCACCCATGTTCCTTCTTCGCCCTTCATGTCGAGGCCTCGGTATCCCTTGCGGACAACCCGCAGCCTCGACAGGAACCTGAGGGCATCCTTCGTTTCGTTTTCGGTTCACTCAAGAACACGTTTACCTCAATGGTCATCAGATCTACGGCTGCTGTGGCCGTTCCATTGTCACTTCAGCTTACTTATTCAATTATATTTTCATCATTTATCCACACAGCAAGTATCATCATCATTCTCTTGCCCTTATCCCAATTCATTTGGGGTCGGCTCAGCATGTCTTTTTCTTCCATACTTCTCTATTACTAGTTAAGTACAAATAAAAGATTATATGCGTATGCATTCTGGATTTGGTAATGGTGTCCCGGTAAATTGTGTCGTAATCATAAAACGAAGGGAACACGTGAACGAAGTGGCGGATAATAGCCATAATATTTTGACAATATTACCCCTTTCTCTCTTTTACGACTTAGCCAGATAAGCAGCTGCATTTGTGATGTCTTTTTTCTTGTCGTAAAAGCAAAGTAGTGTACACACGACGACAGAATTGGATCTCTCATTGTACGGGAAATCTAAACAAAGCTAGTTCATGTTATACTGGAAATGTGTAGCTTTATGTATTGCCGTATGTACTTTAACTGCTGAAAACGATATCAAATCAGTTACTGAGTCGTTAATGTGTTCATGTTGTGCTTTATTTTCGATTGTAACATTAATTGATTTTCAGGTGTTATCAACGCCTCTATTTCTCTTATCTTTGTTTGTGTGCTTTCATCATTATTACTGAAAATTTCATTTTCATCATGTTGAATCAAATCAGCCAGTTACTCCCAACTGGGCATGGAATTTCATAAAGCTTGCAAGCATGTGTCCGTAGAGAAAAAGAGAAGTTATGGTGATAGGACAAAAGAAGAAGTAGATAAACGATAAAGATCTTCAAAAATACTCGAAAGTAACTACATACTCCTAGACGCAGACCTCTATGCAAGTTAATGTTCCAAAACATTTCAAACGCTACATTACTCTATAGTTGAATATTTGAAAAAAGAAGCCAGTAACGTGACCATTTCCGCGTGTATCGATGCGTTTCTGCATCGCATTTGCAACCGTTATGCAACAACACTATTTTCTGTATAATTGTGCGTACTTGGCTATTCCGTTTTACAGTGGAATGGACACCCTAGGGTGTTACGTTTCCTGTTATGTAGTGCTTGTAACCTTTTTTTGAGTAACTGTTCATAGCTGCATAGTAAACATGGCATTATCTGAGAAACTGTTAACTTGTTTTTCATACGCAGTAACGGTAATTCTGATATTATTTACTGGGACGTTACTACTCGTCCTTCCCTAATGCCTCGAAGTCAAAGTCAAGTCTACTAGATTATGAACTAACATCGAAATCCTACATCGCGTATTTCAAGTCATCCGTGACTTAAGACTATACTGAAGAACCCGTCAACAACAATCGGGTAGTAGCCCACCAACACCCGTGTAGTCGGAAGAACCTACCTTTTTGATAGTAGATGAACAACTTTACAGCCTGTCCTTCATTCATACTCCTAAAAACCCCTATTTTCTGATTATTTTCGTTGCGGGATCCAACACACTTAAATTGTTTGGGACTTCGTCGAGCTTCATCATCTTGTTGCTTTTCGGATGGTCACCATTTGTTGATTCTGGCACACAGGACTTGTATAGGTTAGGGAATAGACGGCGAACTTGTCCCAATAAAAAAATAATACATACACCTTTTTTAGCAAGTAAAAGTAGCTAAACGAGGCTATACGGACAGTTATGTCAGAAGCAAGATTGGCAGTAAAGACCGGTGGCAAACGTGACCCGGTGCATGTTCTAAGTGCAGGCGCACTCGGCTGTACCGCTTTCGAAGCGAAAACAATTGACCGTAGATAGTTACTTGTATGATATTGTGACTAGGACAAGAAAAGAGTTTTTAGGGTAAACAGAAGGGATGGTTTTGTTTATGTGAGTGTCCCCGTCGGGGCTGCGGGTTGTTTGCAGATACCGCGGCCTCGACATGAAGGGCTAAGAAGGAACATGGGTGGTTTTTAGTCAGTAGAAGTCCGACACTCCCTTTCGCTCTGCCCAAGAGCGGGAGGGGTTATTTGATGGTTTCCCAACCTACAAAAAAAAAAGGTTAAGTGAACCTCATAGTACATCAACATTTCGCCAGTTAAGTTAGTGTCTAAGTCCCATATAATCGGAGGCGAGCCTATTGCCATCAACCGGGCACAAATCTAGACACCGTGGCTGTTACTAAGAAATTCCTGATGGAAAAATCCAATAAAACTTTGCCCGACCCGGCGATTGAGCTCAGGACCTTGCACTAGGGATCATTCCCACTAGTTCTACTGCACAGTCCTACGATAGAACTAGTGGGATTTTTTTCCCACGATTCAAGGTGGTACGAAATCGTAGGACTAGTGGGAACAAAAATTGCCACTAGTTCTACTGGTCCTATTATACAATTTATAGTAGAACTAATGGGACTTTTCGATCCCACTAGTGTTACGATATAAGAGTGTTACAAAATCGTAAAACCAGCGGGACTCGAGTCTCTCATTCTAGACCAACGACGAGGCAGTCAAATCATTCACTACCTATTTACTAAATATACATTTTCCTTGAAAAATCTCGATATACTTCCAAATAAATATGTTTCACACACACCCAAATAAGTAGAAATCGAAAACAAAAAAGTTTATTATTCTAGGAATTTAAAACTAAATGTCAGCTATCACGATTCGAGTGTTCTGTAAACTATTGATAAAGTATTTCATTTGGTTATTCGATGCCAAATCGATATTTTTTTTCCGGCGAAGTGATTATGACCACATCCCTAGGGTCAGATAAGGTTTACAGTCCTTTCATATTTAAATTACCTCAGCCGTTGCAACGCTGTCAAAATGAAAATGATTTGTATATCCGTAGCAATACGGTCATTGTTAGGTTGCAATCACTGACAAGTCTGTCAATATAGTATTGACCTTTAGTATAGTGATTATAGGAGTGCTGTTGGACTGCAGGTACCAAAAGTAAAACAACTACAGAATGGTTGTTAAATGACAAGCAACACGTTTAGTTGTTATTTTAGTGATTGGCTGATTGTTATTATCACCCATTATGATCGGGGATGTTATAACAAATGTGCAGATGTCCTGCTGATTGAAAAGGATTATTATTTTTATCTATACATAAACTCATGCCTTGTTTTCCATGGGGGTTGGCACTAGTTGGCAGTAATCATAGAACGCCACCTGCTATGATCCTTAGGCCCGGTTTCCACCAAAGCGGAGACGAGAAGAGAAGTGCGGAAATCACCCAATCACATAAGTTAAAATTTACATCTGGTCTTTCGCCCTTCTTGTGTTTGGTCGAATTTGGCACATCTCTCCGCTCTACTTGTCTCCGCTTTGGTGGATACCGGGCCTTACGTAGGTTCTCCTTTTGCCTCATCTACGTTCTTACATCTATTTCATTATCTATTTTGTCTACCTTTATACTAAATTGTTCTAAAAGTATAAATAGCCTAGTGATCCTATTTCCAACTTATAATACTTATAATGCTGCGGGTCCAAGGGTGGCCTGGTGAATTTTTGACAGTTTTGGGTAACATAATTTGCTGGCGTATGTACAAAAAAAAACGGTTTAAAACAATGTCTATAGCCTCGATTTATAGCCATTTTCTTTGATAATTGAACACTCATATTGTCGCTTAGCAGATAAGGTAATCTTACATAACGACAGTAAATGCATAGTATAAACAAGCACTTACTATGTTGTTAATTTCATGTTTTGACCACGATTATTCACTGTCACTGTCATACTGAATATCAAGAGATTTGATTGGCTGTTTGCATTATTTTCAGTCAGCCAATCACAACAGAGATCTTTACAGAAACCGGATAGTAATGTGCAATTTGTTAGTACAGACGCTAGCACATCAACCTACCCAGACATGTCAAGTTTCCCCAATCAACTTTGAACCTAATGCTTTAGCGATAAACTTGGAAATCTATCAAAGAAATTTGACACATCTTAGTAGCTTGATGTGTTTTTAACAAATACGTCTGATATCTATTATAATAATATAAAATGATTCATTGTTTTCATGACTCATACGATTATCATTGGTTTATCCAAATAATTATTTGACACTCCATCAGTACACCTGAACTTAGCTTACAAACAAACCACCTTAGATACTAAATGACTAGCATTTGCATTAATTCCTAGAATGCTGTTCTAATATATAATGATCTCAGAAGGTGATTTCCTACGTCATTTAACAAAAATTATCTAACATTGTCAACAATATACGTGAATAACAGACTCTGACGGTGTCATAATTATGGTATTACAATAGAACTAAAACCCTGCGTAGCATCTTATGTAATACTTAGAGTAAGTGACGGTAGCACAATAAAATATTAGGTGGCAAATAACTCACTTAATAGAACATCATTGAACGTGAATGTACGTCATGTTTTTGCATTGACTTCGTGACGTTCTTCTTTTATATTGTCCGTAATGACGCTCGTGTTATCAGTAATTTTCTGCATAACATTACTAAGTTGAGATAAATAAGGTATTTCTACAATCAAATCACGTTTTAGCTCAGTTTTACAGTAAAGATTTATCAATCAACGCAGGCTGCGAGGTCGAATGAAACTAGTTACTCGTGGTTAATGACGTAGCTAGCAATGCTCGTACTGAATGCACTTCGTCATTGGTTGTACGTGTTATACACACAGATGCATAGCTAGATAACGCAAGAGCACCTATTTTGTGTGCCCGGCGTAAGTATTTTATACTTAAGAAGGTTACTGCCGTAGCAAGCTAGTTTGTTTTAAACAACAACGTTACAACTCAAAGAACTTAATTCTAGATATTAAAAGAACAAAATCCTAGTCTATTTTGTAAAGTAACTTGTTTGTTTGTCATCATTCTCTTGCCCTTATCCCAATTCATTTGGGATCGGCGCAGCGTGTCTTCTTCCATACTTCTCTGCTACTCGTCATCTCATGAGACATTCCTCTCTTGCCTTATCATTCTTCTCAACACATTTCTTATTAACGTGTTTGTAGTAACTAAATAGGGTTTATACCGTCATAGAAGGCAGTCAAAAGATGGCATGCTTGATTTTCATACGGATCGTGATTCTTGCGTTATTTAGCTGTGTTGTTGTACCTATGATTTCTACGGTATTCCTCGTGTGTTCCATCTATCGTGTCGGTGTAATGTTTCGCTGGTCGCAAGCCCGTGTCGGTGATGTAACATTACGCCGACACTCTCGACTAATGTCGGCCATAGTTTCCAATTTGGAAATGTGATTAACACCAATAGAATTTTGGATCTTTACCGTAATGTTTTCAATACTGCTTGAACAGTTATTATTAAATGAAGGTTAAATTGACATCACATATTCAACGTGAATTTATATTTAGTTTCTTGTATTGTTATCAGTTTTTTAATAAGCACATTCAGTTTGGCTATCAATTAGACTAGGGTATCGCAATGTTAAACAGTTTTTAAGGAAAATAATATATCGTTACCTTCGCACTGTTCACATCACCATGTTATGGGTGCCACATTGGCAAAGTGGTCGCAAGCGGGACTGCTGTGGATAATATCCTGGGCCCTGGGTCCGATTCCCAGGTTGGGTGAAGTTTCATTGAGTTTTTCCATTAGAAATTTCTCAGTAGCAGCAGTGCGCCCGGTTGATGGCCTATTGCACATAACTGGCGATATGTGGGTGTAATGGGTACACCTCTGCCTTACCACCCTTCGTAGATTTCAGGCGTAATATTATGTTACTGACACACAATAGTACAGAATTGGACCTAATAACAGTTATCCACACATAACAACTAAAATATTTGCCGAACAAATCTTACCGATACAAGTTTATTTGCGTTTCTTCTTACTCGTTAACAGAGAGGCGTGAATTACATGGATATTGTTCTCTTTTTGTCACTTTGTCCTGTACGAAATGCTGAATGCATCATGTTCTTTTTAAGGACACGAGTCATTAATGCCGTCGTTAATTAGTCTAAATGCAGACGTCACGTACGGCTGCCACAAAAAACAACGCAGTTTCGTCGCAGGAAAGTTTTTGTAAAAGTACCACAGGGGATGTTTGGCGGAATTTCACACGTTTCCGCTTTTGCAAATTGGGACGACTGAAGTAAGTTTGTGTTGTTTAAGAATCTGGCAGTTTCTAAATAATTAGTCCATTGTGGCTGATTTCTATTATTCATCACTAAGCTTGTGATGTACTGTATCAAACGCCTTACATGGATCCTAATATCTCTATTAGAATTCTGTAGGGGTCCATCTAGGACTCTAGGTTGTTCGAAAGCGTCACCGCGGCTCTGGAAAGTAAAAGGCATTAGAAGGAACACGGCTGGGTTTTAGTCGGTAAGAGCCTGATACTCCTTTCTGCTCCGCCCAGATCGGGAGGAGTGATTTGATGATTTCCCATCCATCAAAAAGGGGTCCACCTAGGTAGTACATTTTCAATCGAGCACCAATGTTCAGTCCTTTTTGCGTGTTTGTTTGCTAATTTTGAAGACAACGAAGTCCCACTGTTATCTTGTACCTGTCAAGTGACAATGGCTTTTCTGTCTATTTGTATTAGGTATTATTTTTTCTAAGATTAGTACAAAGGACATAATTTTATTCACTAAGCTTCTTTTACACATGTTTCTGCATTTATTTTATACGTAGTTAGGTTTACTACGAATTTGGCACATAGTTTTATTGCGCGCAAGTTAGCTAGTCTAGACTGTATCGTTTTATTGCTACGTTTAGCCCGCGTCTTTGCCTGCATTGATGTGGCGTGCAGACTTATTGTTTCATTAAAGATTTTACGGGTTTTTCTTGTAATTAGTTCAATTTTGGTAATGTTTTGACGTTGGTTTGTTTACATAGGATTTGCTCAGTATTGGTAGATTGATTTTCTGGTTTGTTGCACAATGGTTACTACATGTAAAGCAGTAATGGAACATATTTGGAAGTAAATGACCCATTTAGTTATGATGAAGTTATCTCTGACTAAAAATCTGCCTCTATTTGGTTCCTTTATCAGTTTTGGCAAAGCTGTCATCGATAAATTATAAGTTTATAACACAAAAGCTGTCATGTCATGGGAATCCCAATACTTTACAGAACATTTTGTTTAAAGTATGATCAAAAACACTTACTTATAAATATTTGCTTCGGACATCAATCCATCAAAACTTGAAGAGGGCTTTGAAACTCTTAGCGCAAACGCAAAGTGAAATTGAGTGTTCTACTAAAAATGCTTACATTTAAGTAAGGTAGGGACTACGGGTGCATTCGACCTTACCCTTGGCAAAGGGAGATTTTTTGTTACGATTGTGGGGTGAGAGTTTCTAACTGTAAAATAGGGGCGGAGTTATGCCTCGGAATGCGCGAAGGATGGTAGATTTGTTCCCCATTCAGGAAGAGGTTGTTTTGATTTAGGTTGGTAGTGATAGTTCTATTTGATGAAGTTGGAGCCACCATGTTGAAATATTTAAAGAAAAAAAAAAATTGAAATCCAGATCCGATAGAATATATCTGTTAAATAACTACATATTCCCATCTTCTCTGTTTATCACCGCGGCAGCAAAAATGTTCTAATTAAAGTCCAATTAAAGAATCTAAGAGAAAAGTTTCTCCAACTAGGTACCAAGGCATCATGTTTGGCGTAGAGGCCGTCCCAGGACGTCGTCCACAGAACAGATAAAAGAGATTAGAAAGGAAATAGTTCCTGATTTGTATTAGAACGCCTGTCGCCGCTTGTCTCCCACTCTCTATATCCACTACAAGCAAGCGGCTAATACGTACGCGCGTAACGCACACAAATAAACCGCACTCACTTAGATCGCGAGCTTGCTACTGGTTGTCACACTAGCGTAAACACTGCGTATGACGTACACTCACACACGCTTTAATTTCTCATACATGTTACGGCGACCAAAAGGTCGATAATTTATGTCGATAAAATTACTTTAGTTTTGTAACTTTAAGTTTTGCAATATTTTGCTTTAATTTCGGAACGGGATAGAAAGAATGAAAAGGTATTTATTTGTCTCACACAGATACAAAATTAAAGATTAAAAAAGTAAAATCAAAAGTAAACATACGAGAAACACTTAAAAATAAGACATACATTCAATTAATTACTACATTTAGTTAGTAGGTATCTATTCAATTCTACCGGTTGCCTCTAGCCATAGTGTTCTTGTATCTGGATCTGTTGGAAACCTAAAAACAAAACTTTGTTGTGTTATGTTTCCATTATAAATGACTAACCTCAAAACAAATTTTAGACGAAAACCAAAATTAATAACCCACAATAAACAATAATTGACAGTAATAAACGAAGTTATTTAATCATATTCATAATAATATCATTTGAATACATTCACACATACTAAATATCGACATTGTTTACAACTTGGTACAACACAATCGAAACGCATAGATTTTGCAGAACTCAAGCTTTGGCTCGTCGTACGCGACGTTCGCAGTGAACGAAATACATCGCGCAATCGCCCACGCAGTACAAGATGGTACCCACGTATTGCAAGCAATGTACGTAATTTTTTAACTGCTTGCGACAGTATCATTTTTTCTACCAACTACATAATACTATTGTAATAATTACAAATATTACTTGTATTTTAAGGTATTTGGACTTACCGGTGATAAGAAATCCCTTCTCGAGGCACACTACACACCCTGGCTTCTTTTCCGACACATTATAATAGCGCAAGATGGCATAATTCTTTTTTTTCGCGGAGCTTCGTACGCTGTCACAATATGAGCGCGATTGTTGGCTTTGTTGGCCGGTAAATCAAATTTTGTCGACATTTGAGCGTTTGCGACATATGAGCGGCGCGCCTGCCCCGCCCACAAGGCCCTTCTAACCTCTTTTATCTGTTCTGTGACGTCGTCCGTCGCGGCAGGTCGACGACCCCCAAAACTGGCGCGTAGCGGTGCCCGGTCGTTACCCGCCCGGCGCCCGTCCTTACATAGTCCACGACCTTATGTTAACCTGGTACATCCAACGCGGTTTCTGCGCGTTTTCTATTACTTTTGATCTATTGAGTGATTCTATTATAGCATTTAAAACTGTTACCTTAAGGTGAAACTTCTGTTTATTGAGAAATCGAAAAAAAACCTAGCTGATTTACCTCATGTTTGGGCGATAAGCGATTGACCTTCACGCCAAGTTTTGATGTTATTCACATCTGATATCGGCGGAATTGGCGGTTGTTAACCCCATAACCTATTTGAACAATTCATACATCATAAATGAATGAAAATTAGTACACCGTAAAATTTAACATTTGTGTCGCAAGCTCTTCTAAAGACTATTTGTCATAGACAATTAATAGGGATTAGTGAAAACGTTAAATTAATAGTCTCATTACTCATAATGACGTTCCATTGTGTAATAATCATCATTATCATTATAAATGACTTGCTTATTATGCTTATCTGTCAATCTGTTAATAAATAATTGAGTATTTTCGCTACTGATACAGGAAATTGAACAATTCATTCCTTTGTTGAAATACAATAGGGAATTCATTATCGGCCATGTCAAAAATGGCGTAGAAACACCGAGTGCACTTCTTTTCACGTCGCTTCGCCGAAGCTCAGTGAAAAAGAAGAATAAAAACTGAATGAGCAAGCTACACAAAACGGAATATATTTGCATTACATCTAGGCGCCATTTTGTTCTCTATCTAGTCTAGAGACGCAAGTGCTTGTGCGAAATATGGATTCTACATATTTTTTTGGAACACCTTACGTGCTATATCTCTGTGGGTGTCGACGTTCTTTGACCTCAAAAGAACCAAGTGATTGATTCTGGAAATGGTATCGAAAATGTTGATGTTGTTATCAATAAAATATCAGTGTAATGAAACTTTGACTGATACAGTATTCATGCCACAAAAGTTCTCCCAAAGGCTCTTTCATCTAACAACCCATAATTTTACCTGTTCATCTAAGAGGTTAAAAAAACACATAATCAAATAAAAGCATACATTTTCAACTTTCGGAGCACAATATCATACTAATAAAGAGAAATACTATCTCCTTGTGATACACTGAAGAAATTAATGAAGTTTTCGCATAAGTCAACGACCTTAACTTCGTTTCTAACCTAACCTACCACAACAATCCTTCGCAATGAACATCCGGACATCTCGATATTTTCGCAACCGTATGCAACTTCCGTACAGAAACTCCTACGATTGTTAACGCTTATTAGCATAAGCATGATTGGCCTATAATATTCCCATTGTTCGGACTCCAAGCCTGCTCTCTATGAGAGGGTATGAAGTAAATTCCACCACGCGGGCCCAGTGCGGGTATGTAGATAGATGTCACATGTCTTCGAATTTTCGGTTCTAGCACATGTCGGTTTCCTCACGATGTTTTCCTTCACCGTTTTGAGAGACTGTTGGTAAACGCTTATTAATTTGCTTTAATAGATGAATGACTTACGAGATCTCTCATAATATATCCATATCGGGGGCGTGGATCATTGACACCGAGCACCGTAAGCCCATATGCGATAAGGTTCACCCCAAGCGAAGCTCTCAACTTTCAATATATTTGTTTTGTCTCTGCCCCCCTGCGCTTTGACTTGTTATCTTGCTTCATAAATATAGATGATGCTTATGGTTTACGAGGTGAATGGGGTTAAAAGCTAAAATTAGTTGATAGAAACCGGTGTGGAGTTTAAACGTGATATTTTTTTTGTACCACGTGGTGATTGCCAGATGAAAGGCTTTAGAGTACTCCAGCTTAACTTTCTTCTGAAGTTGAATTCTATCTTTTATCTTTTTTTAGTATTTATTATAATAAAGCTCTGTAGCAGCCACGGAGGCTGGAATAGTGCCCGGTTGATGGCAATAGGCTCGCCCCCTATTGCATGTTATTTAAATATAACTGGCGAAATGTGGGTGTACTGGCTAGGTACACCTCGGCCAAATCCTTCGGGGATAACAGTCGCGATGTTATGTTATGTATAATATAGCTATTGTTTTTGAAAACCAGCAAGATATCAAATTTCAGTCACCAAGAGTTTACGCTGTCCAAACATTTTCTGCACGATCAAATTCGAAAGCCAAGAGCTTTAAAATACCTTTGAGACTCCCAAAATAATCGCAAGCATCCTAAGCAGTGAATTTAAATGAGCTTTGTGATCAAAAGCAGGTGAAATGACAGGATGCACGCGAGGGAACGGTATTGGGGCCCAATTTGAATGTTTTATGTATGACAAACGCGTCTGGACGCCTTGGGGTCAGAATTACGAAACTTTGTGGCGATTTGAGCTTATGGAGTTAATTGTCAAGGTTTTTTGGAGATGTTTCTAGAATGTGTCCATCAAGTAGTAGGGGGATGTGGGCTGCAATAATCTCTTATTGATATCAATTTTAAATCATCATCATTCTCCTTTCCTTATCCCAATTTATTTGTGGTCGTCGCAGCATGTCTCTTCCATCTTATTCCATATTTCTGTATTATTCGTTATCTCAGCAGTCATCTAGCTTCTAGCCATATCATCCTTCACATTTAAAATCTCAATTCTAAAACATAGAATAGCTAATTTAGTCTAGAAAGTTAAAATTTTGATTAATAGCTAGATCGAAACGGTTTGACAAAATGCTAGAAAGATTAAGGTAAATTGTTTACTAGTATAATTAATTAACTTACAAAAAAGTTCAAATGGTGTCACATACAACGGTGAAAGCCGGATTTAAAGTGTTTAAATTTTATAGCTTGTCTTTTCGCGAAATGCTTTCCCACGCAAATTCTCAATTGGTCTCGTGTTAATGAGGGATTATGTAAGACTCAAATACCACGGCATCGTTCACGTAAATCTATATCCTGTAAACTTTCCTATAGTAAAGCATCTTTCTTATCGTCTTCCTGCCCTAGTGTAATGTTACTTGGCTTCGACGCAACACGTTTTATCTTCCATTGTCCTCTGTTTTCATTGTCCGTCACGCTATCATTTACTCCTTTTTCTTTTATATCATCCCTCACACAATCCATCCATCGTTTCCTTGGTCTTTCTCTTCATCTTCCATCATTCTACATCCATCTGCATTTATATTCATCATTCTTTTCAGTACTTAGTTGTAAGTTACTCTATCTGTTACCCTTTTACGCCACAACAGCTGAATTCTATCGATAACATTTTTATGTTTTACAGATAGACCAAGACTTCAGAAACGATAATGTCTTGGTAATACGTTTCCTTGTGATAATTCCCGACATTCATATGGATGAAGTCGCAAACAAAAGCTAGTAGATATCCTATCCTATAATTGAAGTTTCATAAAAATCTGCTACGGAAAAAAAACACTAACAAATTAGCATGACTAGCGTGACTCCATAAGGACTTAGTCACTATTCAGTAATTTAAAACACACCATGTGTGTCGTGCAAAAATCGGTGATCGCGATCATATTCACACATCCGCCCGGTTGCGTGTCTCAGACGGGAATGCACGCAACGGGTCGGGCGCGACACCACCTGTGCGCTTGCGAACCAGCGTTGCTTGACCTACCGCACCGTGGCGTTTCATATTGTCACTCAAGATTATTAAATAACTTTTACTTGAGTGAATCCTATTCTCTAACATGAGTAAGCAAGCGGACGTCATTATGGCACATTGAGTTGTTTTAAAAGGAGCGTTCTTAAATAATAATAACGGCTCGGATCTATCTTCAGGTTGTTAGATGGTGACCACCCATTACATACCGAATTTCCTCTGTGCCTCGGAAACCACGTTAAGCCGTTGGTACGGGCTGTCATTTGAAGATCTTGAACTGTCTTTACAGGTAATCAGTGACCTGAAAGTCTTACCAAAGTGGATCTTATTACCCAGTATTAACTTGGTTGTGGAGGTCAGATAGGCAGTCGCTCCATGTAAAATACTGGTATTCAGCTGCATCCGGTTAGACTGGAAGCCGACCCCAACATAGTTAGGAAAATTCTAGGTAGATGATGAGTTGTTCAAAATGTTTCGCTAAGTAGAGCGTCGTCTTTTTCTTAAGATATCAATTACTTGATTCGTACCCCAAGTTCGAATGAAAAACTTTCTTTAATTTCAAATTGTTTTTCCAAATCCTTGATTGATTTGTTTTTCTAGGTCAGTTTTTTTTAATTCTAACGAGTGCCACGTTTTTAGTTCGACAGTTATTTGTTGTATTTTTTCTCAAAAACTGTCTTGTAATTTGTTTGCACAGAACGCGGGGTGTAAAGACAGATGGCGTTCTAAAAGCGCTTCATTAACAAGATAAAGTGTTTGTTGAAAATTGGGGTAACTAATAGACTGGTTTAACTGGTTCAGGAATAAATCTTACCCTCACTTTTCGACTTAATCTTTGGTCAAATCGCGTTAACTCATTTAATTGAGTTTGTTGTTTCCGCTGCCAGGACATTTTAATAATATATTGTGATTCGATCAGGCATTGAGTAACGAAAATAAACTTATCAACGATAATGTGAGCGCTTCGACAAAATGACATACATTCAGGGAAAAGTATAATAAAAGATTGACATTATACAAGTTACCGAAAAACTTAATGTCAATCCTAATTAAAGTCTTTAGAAAAACTAGCTGATGCCCGCGGCTTCACCCACGTGGAAGTCGGTCAAATTATATACTAAAACCTTCCTCTTGAATCACTCCTCTATTAAAAAAAACGCATCAAAATCCGTTGCGTAGTTTTAAAGATTTAAGCATACACAGGGATATAGGGACAGAGAAAGCGACTTTGTTTTATACTATGTAGTGATGATACGATACCCTTTGGCTGCGCTTGCCACTTGTCTACTAGACAGCTTCTGCTGAAGTCTGAAATAAGTAAGTAAGTAAATTTTATTTTGCAAATATGGGTACAGTACATGGTGGTAACAAATGGTAAGGAGCTCGTGGCTTAATAAGAACTGCCACTCGGGTCGATCTTAAGGTAAAGCTGTGCTTGCCTAGGTCGGTCTGTGGATGGGTGACCGCCCGACATACCGAGTTTCCTCCGTGCCTCGGAAAGCACGTTAAGCTGTTGGTCCCGGCTGCCATATATAGATCTTTGGCAGTCGTAACAGGTAGTCAGTGACCTGAAATTCTGACATCCAGTCTTACCAAAGAGTATCGTATTGCCTAGTATTAACTGGGTTGTGGAGGTCAGATAGGCAGTCGCTCCATGTAAAATACTGGTATTCAGCTGCATCCGGTTAGACTGGAAGCCGACCCCAACATAGTTGGGAAAAGGCTAGGCAGATGATGACATGGTGGTAAACAAATAAGAGGTTCAGCCATATTTTACCGATAGGCATGCAAAGTTATAAATAAGAAACAATAAAGGCAATCAATACAAGTAAATAGGTACACTGAATATTTTTCAAACGCAACTTATGTAGATCACTGCATCACAAGGTTATGGATCATTGTTACATTAAAATTACATTGTTAATCATTCGAATTACAAATAATATAATTAAATTCACAAATGTCAAAAAGATTAAATATGAATAATAGGCAAATACTTAATGTCAAACATTTAGGTTTTACCATTCATAATAAATTGAATAATAGCTATAAAATAGATTAAATACATAAGTCAAAATTCAATGATGTCAAAAAAAAAAAAAAAAGTCAAATATTTAGGTAATTTTGTCGTTCATAAAATCTTTCTCAGTGAGGAATTCGCTAACAGTATAGTATGCCTTATGAGTTAAAAAGTTTCGGAGCCTGTTTTTAAACAATGTTAAAGGCAATTCCCTCCATTGTTTAGGTAATTTATTATATATGGTCGAAGCCATGCAGTAGACACTCTAGAAATACAAAAGCTGTTGACTCATCGTCATCATCCACGCCTGAATTCACCCACTGCTGGGTACAGGCCTCTCTTTTCTTGCGCCAACTTCTCTTCTCTTGTTCCACGTTCTTGTGACAGCCTTATCCAGGTTTTTCCCCCGATTACATATTGACCCACATTACATTTCCCAGTACTTGGACGCCATTCGGTGACAACTTTAGTCCACCTGTCCTCCCTGCGCCTTGCTAAGTGTCCTGCCCATGTGAGTTCCCTAACGCGATTTCCAATATCGGTACCATCGTGTTATTGACCGATTTTATTTGCTCTATAAACAGATATACTATCTTCTCTTATCAGACGACGGGTTATTCGCCAACTTCAGGTTTGTGGGTGTATTTAAAATACATGTAAGATACACACCTCCGCGTAACCTTTCGGAGATGGAGAGCAAAAGCAAAAGCAAAAGAGGAATTTTCTTATTCTTAGAGCATGACGGCTATGTACGTCATATAATTTAAATATCAATTAAAACAGACTAATATTGAAATTCGTAATGGCAGGCAGTCGCTCTATAGAGCTGCGTCTTGTACACTGGAAGCCGACCCCAATATAGTTACTATTCTATACACATAAAATGCTAAAGTTTATTTAATGACATTAAGAATTTGACGGATTTTGCTTGACACTTTATATTTTAACAACACACTTAAATTTCAAAGTCGTTGGACCATTCTCCTTTCAAAGAGTACTTGTCGTCACAGCGAAAAAGGGTTTGCATTTTAGCACTACAATAATTAATAATTATTATGGATTTGTTGATACTGGTATACAATCAAGCTTGTTCGATTGATCCATCAACACATACTTTACATCACACTTGTAATCTTCAAATCATCAATCTATCAATGTTTTAAAAATGCCAATGAATAAATCATTCAAATGAAGAACGAAAGAGACGCAATTTTAAATAACGGATGGGTCCGATTTGAGTATCAAAAGTGTCAATGAACAAACAAATAATAGAAACTGGTCCATTCCAAAATATAGTTCACTATGAAAAATAATTGGTCACAACTGAAGAAGCTCAAAAGCCATGTGTCTCAACATAAAAAGCCTCAAAATCATAAGCGCAACGCGTCATCAAGAGCCGTTTCCATTGGTCGAGCGCCCGCAACCAGGTGGCATATTTTTTTATCCTACAACTGGCAGATGTTTCACCTCTGTCGGCCATTTACCTCGCTCACTAGACTTCTATCGCACGTACAGAGAAGGGCAAAAATGTGTTTACACTTGCGAACATAGCTACTACTATCTCCTAAAGTTTTGATTGAAATATAATATTGGTACTAACTATTGAATTGATCGGCGAAAAATTCGCTTTGGAATATTGATAAAATGCGTACTATTTTTATACAGTTACACTAAATGGCGCTTGTCCCACGTGGTTATGGCTTACTTTTTCTCTCAGATTGAAGTTCTATGTCCCAACAGTGAGGTTACAGGCTGCTTGAGTGTACCTATGTATTCTGTCGTCAACTGTACACAATTTTAATGAAATATTAGCGTTTTAGTAGGCACAGGGTCGTCCCTTTTGTCTAGGCGTAGGTCGTCGGTCTGCGGATTTGAACGAACTTTCGAACGTTTCGTTTGTTCTAGAATATTTTTTAGAGGTTATACTATTTATATGGCGTGATAAAGCTGGCTGGTTAGGATTAACTTGCAGTCGGAATAAGGATGGGACTAGACTACACCGCACCAGGGTTATTCTGTCTTTGTTGTCGTTTTGACAGCTATCATTATTATGACATCACAAAATGGCCCATGGATACGTCATTTCGTTCATATTTAAAGCCGGAAGTAAGAAAAAAAAAAAATCTTATTTTCATTCAAAAAATCTTGAAAGGTATTATTGCTTCTATGTGCCTCATCGATATTTGCTGAAATTAAGTTGGCACGTACCTATTCTATTTTAAGAATATCAATGTAATGTAAACATAATAATATTTTATCGGCAAAACACAGTACGATTTAGTCATAGAGTTGATATTGATTATGATTTCAAAGATGATTAATAAGACTATAATTTTATCACTTATATTTATTTATTTTATCAGGAATCGAGGATTGATAAAATACTGTTTATTTTTAGTTAACACATTCTGATTAATTGATTGTTATAATTGTTTTGTTGTCCTGTAAGTACAGAAGAATAAAAAAAAAACTTTTTTTGTTGTTGGTAATATTTAACGTCAAACTTTTCCTGTTAGCAGCATCAAACTACAACGTTCAAAGCAAAAAACTTTCATGATCAGTGTATAAGTAGGTATTTGTTAAAGAAAAAGCGTTACAAATGGTTCAATATTAATTTATGACGTTGGTTCTTTAGTAAACGGAACTTGTACACTTCTGAAACAAGTTTCGAAATAAGCTTTATTTCTTAAAGAAAACGCTTTATTTAAATAATATAGATTTTAAATAACTTATTTTTAAGAATAAAATGAGGTGTTAATATTTTATGTAAATTATATTACTTTTAAACATAATATTTACCTACCAGCGTCACCATGAATTTGTTATAGAAAATTCTAGCTGTTTATAAGAACAAACATCATCATCATAATACTCCTGCCCTTATAATAATAATAATAAGTTTATTAATGCTTCAGTTTACATAATTGAGTTTAGTGTTTGGAGCCTCCATTTAAGCAAATAATGCCTGTGTTAGGAGACTCCGCTCTTCCATAACATAGCAATAATTACACGTACTAGTGCTAGAATTGAGTTACAATTTAAACACTTTAAACTAAAAAAATATAATAAGGACGGGTGTTGAGAGTATATTTCGACTCTCGAGTATGGATTGTAGTGTGAGTGTGTGTGCGTGTGTGTGTATGTATATGCGTGTGTGCGAGCGTGGATGCGGGTGTATTTTTTTTTTTTAAACTTAACCACATCATAATTTATAGCTTGTCTCCTTCTTCCATACTTCCCTATTACTCATCTCAGCAGTCACTTTCTTTCTTGCATCCTGCAGATACTCGTAGCTTGTTAATATTTTAATTGTTTGCGAAAGCAGTGATAATATCAGCAAATAAACTATAATACCTGAAAGACTACGATTAAAAAAAATAAAAAAAACCTTATCAATATAACGTCACCATATGCTTGAAATTAAAATATAGCTGACACCAAGTACATAGTTTTCATTTCATTGTTCTTTCTACGTCGGAGGTCGACGAACTTGCTAATATACGCGAAATTTGCATTTTATCAACGACTCGACCGTATTGTTTCACAAGCTTCTGAATTTACAGCAAATTGTTTTGAGATATCGATTCGAGTGTTCGATTTTTGAGTGTTGCTCTGAGGAATTTTGAAGGAGGAGCTCTTGGCTGTATAATAACTGCCGCTCAGATCAATCTTCAGGTTAAGCCGCGCACCCATTACATACCGAGCTTCCTCCGTACCTCGGAAAGCACGTTAAGCAGTTGGTCCCGGCTGTCATTTGTAGTTCTGTGACAGTCGTTACTGGTAGTCAGTGGCGCGAAAGTCAGACAACCAGTCTTACCAAGAGGTATCGTATTACCCAGTACTCACTGGGTTATGGAGGCCAGAGAGTCAGTCGCTCCATGTAAAATACTGGTATTCAGTTGCATCCGGATAGACTGGAAGCCGATCCCTACATAGTTAAGATAAGGCAATTTTGTTGCTAGAAGATAAACTAAACTAAGGTCATTTTATGACATATGTTAATATATTGTTGCCAACCAGAGCATAAAATACTATAACAATTATTGTTATTCAGTACATCATTCTAGACATTTCTATCTAGTAAACGGTTCTGTAGATTCTAAAATATCTTACTTAAAATTCTCACACTAATTATATTAACTAATCATGCTGATTAAATGTTCAGATAATTAATAAATTGATATGCCTACTATATTCAGCGGTCTTAATAAAACTAGTTTGGTAGCGACAGAAGGAGTTAGTGAACTCATATAACTTGATAACGTTTAGCAGCTGATTCTTAAAACAAGTCTGTTAGAAATAAGGTGACTTTTGTACTCCCTTTTCTTAAACTGAATTTATCCGAAATCAGGATAAAGGAAGGAGAATGACGATTAGGTATATAACCAACATGAGGACTAAAGCAAGAAAATGTAAATCAACGAAACTTATCTTCGAAATACAGTCACCGGATATTGAAATTCTATAATTATACTAAAGATGATACGGATACTAAAGACAAAATGAAAGCAGTAGATGTAGAACGAAAGGATATCTTAGCCAAAGACAAAGGTATCGCTGGAGCAGAGTCTATAACAGAAGCCAAACAGCCCACAATGTATCATCATCTGCTTAGCCTATTTTCAACTATGAGCGGAACGGATGCAGCTAGATACCAGAATTTAACATTGAGCGAGTGCTTATCTGACCACCACAACCGAATAAGTATCGGTAAATATGATACTCTAGCCCTAAGATCGATCCGAGTGACTGTTAATATTTAGCCAGCCCACACAAATGACCTACACGAATTTAAAAACCGATCGAGCCTCCATTTTAGTTTTGATCCCACAGACCAGTTTTTAACAAAAAAAAACGTTGGCCTGTTTAAAGTTATTTGCACGTAAAACGGAATCAATGAACCGTTTTATTCGCTAAACGATTGACATGGGTCTCTGAACCCCGAGTAGCGTTATGATCGGAGGCGACAGTGTTTTAACCAATTTTATCTATTTTAATTACATGTTTTTGTAGTACAATAAAATTGATCGAGGTCCCAGTATGTATGTATCAGTTTGTTTTCGTCTAGTGTCAACGCAAAGAACGAATAATTTAGCTTATTATTATAGCTAGTCTTTACTGTCCCACTGCTGGGCAAAGGCTTCCCTCCATTTATACCATCGGTCTCAGTTCTGCATCGCTTGTTGGCAATTCTTGAGGATGACCTGATAGTCACCCTTCATAAATTTGGCAATGTCAAATGTTCTCCTTCAATTGCGACACAGTTTACAACTTTTCGTTGAACTCGTGGGTATGAGTCAACAAGATGTTTTTATACAAACGGGGCGTAGGTAGGCCAAGCTTGTTGACGTCTATGAAATCTACAAATGCTTACTATTAAAATATTTACTGCTTCACGTGGCTTTCATTTTAATGATCTGAACCAAAAGATCTGTGACATACTCAGGGATATAGCGAACTCAATGAATTATAAATCAAACCCAACCTAAAAGCTTACGAGAAATTCAGTGAATTAAATAATATTGTTCAGAAAGTTCCGTTAAACGGATTTCTATCAAATCCGCCTTCACAAGATCATCTTCCTTTACAATATTTTGTTTTCGGGCCAGTAGGCGGCGTAATTGCTTTCTGAGAATGTTGTGACAGATCATCTTTTTACTCAAGATGTTCTTTATTTTCTGGGAATTTCGTAGTGTTTTGATCGCAGTATGATGAAGATTTAGCGCCACTTTCAATTGTCTCATAGACATTGTCTATCGTTGCCAAATCTAGGGCATTGTAGACGCTAATAGGTGTACAAGGTTTCATTCTGTTACCATGTCGTTTAGGCAGTTTTGTTATGCGACTTATAAATGTAAATGCAACATGTTAGTCTCACATTATTACAGCCCTTTAAATTGATTTATCAGCTAATTCTAAAAGTCAGTCATCCATTACGGATTCTTGGTTGGCAACATCGGCCTCTAAATTATGCTCATAACGCCCATCGCCCATGTTCTTACAGTTTACTTCTAAAATAAATTACTCGCCAGTTTCCTCTTGCTCAATATTCAATACATTATCGACCGCAATCGCTTCTTTGTCCATCAACGAATGAACTTGACCTGTGAATTTCGCGCTAAAGTCTAATAATAAATGTATTTTGAAAACAAATCAAACAGCCCGAAGTTCGTATACATTGACACGCCTCGTTTACAAGTTCAATGCACCAAAGGACGTCTACGATTACATTGACTTAGTACATTTTCTTTACAATTTCCCCTACTATTTAGAGATTCATTGGTTTTAGGAAAATATTTGGCTCTGTGTTATTCCTGTCGAATTTGCCAATTCCTAAAATAGTTGGTTGGCTGGCTACTATGGTTACTCCTCAAATTACGGCCATGCCTATATTTTTTTGATAAAACAAAAATATTTGATTCCGTTAATTCTTCACATTCACGTGGGATTCTGACGTAATTATCAGTATCCTTGTAGCTTCAGGAGTAAATATTTTGCTGATATTTACAGACTACTGAGGTCTGACCCTTATTCATTTTTATTAATTCTACATTGTTTACTTTTGTTATTATGACGTTCATTGCTTTTATAATGAGTTGATTTAACTTGCCTATATCAATGTTTTTTTTTCTATGAATGACGTGTCTTTTGGCATCTTTAGTCTCTTCCATTTTACATTCATATGCACAGCTGACTTTTCTTTCAGAAATTCAAATATTTGGCCTCTTTGTTGTTACAATCCTATGTGTATTCTATTTCTGTTTGCTTATTTTTACGGCTTCTTAACAACATAACGGTAATTACCTGCCATCCAGTCACTCATTACTCATTTGATTTGGTAGTTCGAATTTTTTCACTGTCTTACTCGAACTAGGCCGTGCCTGTTATAGTGGTTTGTTTTGTTACTATTTTCGGATCAATACGCCGTAGGTGTTAGATCTCGCAGATTAATACAAAAATGGATAACTCCAGTTCATTAAACATTATCGACCTTTATGAATTTGTGAAGAAGTTGAGAAAAACAGAAGAAACAATGGATAGACTAAGTGTAGGATGATATAGCTGCTGAGTAATAGATAAATATGAAAGAGGAAGCAGACATGCTGCGATACCAACCACAGATAAATAGGGATAAAGACAGGAGAACGATGATGAATTTATGTGAAGAGGATTGACTGAGATCAAAGCTCAGAAGATTCTGACGGAATGTGTTAGCATTTGGCAATCAAAATGAAAGTTATGCCATTTTTGATTAACTACCTATTACTCATAATGTAACAAAGACTACAAGCTCCACACGGGTGTTATATTTTTGGAGTAATGCGTTATTTACTTGGACTGGTATCGGGAGCGTTGACCGGCCTAGGTCGTTTGTGCATTCAGAACTGGAAAGTGTGAAGCGTCTTCATTCAGGATGATTATGACTTCTTCGTGATTTTGCGGTTCCATATACTTGGCTAGTTACGATGTAACTTCGTTTTCCACGTTGTCTACTTCAATCACCTCATATTCGATGAATTATTTATCTCTGTGGTTTGTTTTTGTTGAACGATCCTCATATAACAGAATCGTAAAAGCGTATTGTATACTAGTGCTTACTTTTATGTATGATTGATTTATTTGCAAATGTAAATAATACTCAGTTTGATTGTTTTCTGCCTAGCGTTATCACGCTTGCTCTATTTCGATTTTATGAATTCTCGATCAATCGCAATCTGACAATACTGGTTAGTAGATCTTAAGAAACATTTCAGTTATGTTTTTTTTCTACTAGTATATATCCTTACACGTCAACGATGACAATATTTTAAAACTCGAATTCGCAGGAGTAAAACCGAAAACACCTCTTACAAATATTTTGGGAGACATTTCACATATTTGATCGAACTTAAAAGCGTGCAAATATCGTTCTATTGTTGCTAAACCAGAGTTGAGTAACGAAACGAGAGTAGGACAGTGCGACTAGTTGACCAATAAACCTTTGAAATGAGACGACTAGACTGACAAGATCGTGTGGATAAAAATAGTGGGTTGCAGATGACAACAGGATTGTACGACTCGAGCAGGTATAGCGTCGCTGTGTTCATCGTCTAAGACTTGTTGTGTAGCAGAAAATAGCGGTAGTGGAGCTGAATTAAAATGTACAGTGTAAGGGACGTGGTGACAAAACTTTTGCGAGGGATTCAGTACATGATTTTAGATCCACAATTAAACATTTAAACTTTGGAACTGTTAAACAAGAATGTGCTGTTTCATTTTCATTGTGCCTGTATTTAATTTGCTGAGAAATTTGATCTTATTTATTTAGGGATCAGACACATTATAAAACGATCATTAAATGATAATTCTGAATAAATGAATGTAAACTTCATTTGTACTCCGTGAAGTATCCTGCACATGACAGGAAGTAAAGGACGCTACTGTACCGAGCTTAATGTAGCCATCCAGTGAACCACAATAATTATAAATTGCTAGACAATTATGTCATAGGTTGGAGAAGAAGAAGAACTGTAGCTGAAAAGAACCTGATTTCTCCACCTTGCAGTCTACAAACAAGAATAATCATCATAAACTAAACCCACGTATGTCCTCAGTCTCGACATATTAGAAAATCATGAACCTAACCTCAACAGCTGCCGGTAACAGAATACGTCCGGTGCGACGAGTGGCCAGCCGCTCAGTAGCTAATGCTAACAAAAGGTCCGAAGTATGTACTTACGGTTTAGTAGGAAACACCTGATCCTTAGGCATGGGGTGATTGTGGGAAAAATGTTGATAAGTATTTGGTTATGGTTGGTAATGTTTCCGCTCTTGAAACGAGGGAGAAGAACGGTAACCATTTTAAACGTTTGATAGATGACTAGGGGAAGATCAAAAAACAAAGTCTATGCAGAAGATGATATTGCTAGAAAAGGAGTAACTCAAGAGATGGATACTGATAGAAACGAACATGCAGCACTGATCTCAAATGAAATGGGATAAGGCCCCACGAACCAGCGTTCGTGGGGCACAGTCTAATAAAAATAAGGGCAGGAGAATGATGATGGTTGAAAGTTTATTCTTTATGACAAGAATTCAATCACTAATGGGAATCAGTTGATACAAACTTTAGGGTACACACAATATGAAATAACTACTAATACTGCCAATATTATTCCACCAAGTATTTAACAAGGAGCCGTCTATTTTTGTATCACCTTCCTGTTACAAAATAATTGGGTATCATCAAGACTGGCCATTTGATTTAGCTGTGTTACCTACCCAAAAATAGGCCATTGTTTCCGTAATCAGTACACGGATAATACGATTTTTGGGATTTTTGCCAGTCATTTTATCTGTTATTAATTTGTATTTATCCTTTTCCTTAGTTACATCATTCATGCCTGTTTTCAATATTGTTAACTAATTTAGACCCGTAATAAAAGCGCACTGTAGGTTTATCAACGCTTGACTAAGCTAGGTAGCCAGTGGCCCGAAATTCTGACATGAGCTATATCTGACCTGCACAACCCAGTGCTAACTGGGTTGTGGATGTCAGATAGGGGCGACTGCACCTTGGAAAATACTGGTATTCAGTTCCATCTAGTTAGATCGGAAGCCGACCCCAACATAGTTGAGAAAAGCTAGGCAGATGAACGTCAATAAATTCTCAATATCTTTTACAAAACATCATTAGTGTATAAAGTGTATTAAAACATTAAAAACTGGTTAAGACATTAGTGCGTTGGGTGCATTATGTTGGCGCCACTGCCTTACCAATGCGTTCGGCTCATTATAACAGGTTGGACAACATTCTAACGAAGCAAGCTAAAAATTATATTTAAAGTAGAAAAATGTGGTTGACATAGTACTGCTATTGAGAGCCTTATTTCTCTTAAACGTTTGGCCTTCGATAACATCATCTTCATTGTCGTCTTCACCTATATTTCAATTTATTTGAGATGGGCGCAGCATTTCATCTTCCATACGATCTGTATCAGCCGTCATATTGGCTAACAGCCCCTTTTGTATCCATATCATCTTTCATACAATCCATTAAATGATGAGTACATCATCATTCTCCTGCCCTTATCTCCTCCGATACTGAGAGCCTTATTTTCTTTAAAAATGTCACGCATATCGAAATTAGTGGACTTCTTCCTAACCACATCACATAAACCATGGGTGTAGTATTTCTGACTGTTATAGTCCCATCTTTATAAATAAGACATTCCTCACGACATCTGTTACATTATAATTTTGCCTTCGGTCTACAAATCAGTTTTAAACCATTACTTCTGTTGTTCTCTCGTCAATTAATCAAATCAGTCTACCACGAAATTGCATCATCAAAATCCGGCCCTCCATTTTAGTTTAGCTTAAAGTTTACGTAATAGAACATAATTGTGATTAGATTAACAACTTGTTGTAATTAAGTGTATAACGATCATCATAGATAGATGGTACAGAAGGTTGCTATCAATAACGAGGGAAGACACATGGACTCGAACGCAAGACGCGGCGATCTCAAAGGAATGTCAGTCGTAAATGCACTTGTAATGACTACGTGAAGCATGTCTATGAGTGCGTGGAGGTCTAAAACAAATGACAATCGCGAGTGCGCTTGCACTCGCTGTACGTGGCGCGTTTCTAAATTTGCGTGCGTTATCGTTTGTTGTTTAGAACCTAACTTCTGTATTAATCTATTCTGTGGTTGCGGTCACATCGAACCAGTTACTGATAATTAGTTTGCAAATTAGAGGGAACTAAACTACGGATAGCGAGGGACATTTTATTTGGAGTACATTTTCGATACAAAATTGTGTTAGTTAGCCACATCTGGTTCGAATAGAACTAAACTTTAATTTGAAGGCAATAAAGATTGCGAAAGCATCCGACCCCAAGTAATATGAAACAAAGCCATGAAGATATTTAGTGATATTGAAATTCTGGGATAATAAAATAACTTGAAAATCAAATACCAAATAACGATATTGTTTTTCATTGAGACACATTAAAAACTGACACAAACAAATTAAGAAACGAGGCTATGATAATGATAATAACCAAAAAACAACAAACAGAACTTCACAGCAATATAAAGAATGCAGCCATAAATACAGCGGTTGCCATTTCCGGTTCCAATGCCGCAACGGAAGAATTACCTGCAGTGCTTATAAATATTTGTTGACAATTTGAATTTTGGGACCACAACACTGATACAGTGAATGTTATAAAAGAGGCTCGTTGTAATGAGAATACAAATAATGAACGGAAGGAAATATCAAAATACGTTGCCAATATTGCCATAGATATCAGATATAATGCTTTACTCTACATTGTCCTTATGCGTAAGGCTACAAGCGACTATAGTTTTAAATGATGCATGTTTAGAAGTTATTTTATAATCATCGCTGTCCGCTAGCAGCAGTGTTGCTATCCGTGTTATCATTGTCTGTGGTATTTATACATATTTAGATGATTAATTAGACTATTCTAGTTATCAGGGGAATTCCCTTGTTATGCATTCGATTACTTCGATACATTTTATCTTTTTTTTTTGAAGTATTTGTGGGTCGGCTTCCATAGTCTTCGTTGCTGTGTATTGAAGTATTTTACGTAGAGCGACTGCTTAGTCTAACCTCATCAAACCTGCAACTGTCATGTTGACTTAAACCATATCATTTGCAGGCCTATTCCCACAGCCCCTTATGTCGTAATACACAGTCCTTCCGTTCGCTATCTTTCAATTCAGCCCACCCATCTAATCATTGTTTTGCATTACCGCCATTGTAGTCCTTACCTGCCCACTTCCCATAACAACATTGTTAAAAACGAAAAGAAAACCGCTTCGTTTACGCATTTCTTTTTTTCCACCAATAAGCTTTTGAACAATAGTAGTTTGGTTCTTGGTTAATCGTGGAAACAGTGATCTGTGTTTCAAACACATTTGTCGTTTTTTTCTTTTTTCCGTCAAGGTTGTAAACCATTATCAGCGTATATTGTTCCCACTACTGGGATAAGGGCCTCTTTGTGGGGGATTTGCCCATTCTGGCCCAGTGCTTGTTTATGATGCCTCTTCATTGTCGGGTTTTGGGTAGTTGGTCTGTCCATTTCATTTTTCATTCATTTTCAATCTTCATTCTCGCAGTTAAACCTTAAATAGATCTTATGAGTATTTTGCAGGAATCATCATTTCCATTCTTCTTATTTACTCTTAAATAGATCTTATGAGTGATTTTGTTGGATCACTTTGTTATTTGTTGTACAGTGTACTACTCGTACATACATATAAAGCTCAACTCAAATGTTAAAGAAATTGCCAACGCTATGAAGCAGTATTTGAGTGGAACACAATGGGCTTATAAGAACAAGAGCACCCAAAAGTAATTAGAATTTTGACTCTTAACTTAGTCCAAAACGAATTAATTCTCGTAAGTTTAAACAAATTACATCATTGATTTATTCTTATAAACAAACTCGTTAGTCATAAGATTACATTACTGTAAATAGTATGAGTATCTTAATCGTGCTTTTGTACGTAAGTGACCCACTTGTAACATGAGAGTGACCCATAAAACGCTATTGTTCACAATTATAATAATAACCTTTTCTCGTAACACTTTACTGGGCCTTGTTGTTGACGCGGCTAACGTAGGTAGGAGCAAGCTTGAGATGTTGTTGCAGTAAATAGAAGACATTCTTTACGTTATTATTTGCAGAAAAGTCATTTCTATTCGAATGTCTTATTAATAAATAGTAAAAACAAAATTATATGCCTAACATCACCCATATTTTGCCAGTTATGATTAAAACCAATGTAATAAGATGTTTGATACAAATATTTTGTTGGCTTCTGTTATAGAAACCGAAGATTTGATCCACCTATCTTGAATCGTTATCCAGGACCAAGAAATTTTCAAATACACAAATTAATATAGCGTCTAAGCAAATATGCATGAATCTTCACAACAAAATTAGGTTGAAACTCGAAGCTTACCAAGCTAGAATTCAAAAACAGATTAGTTTAAGTGCTCTCGTTACAAGGATTCGTAATATAACAGGGGTTTTAAACGTTATTCAGTTTCCAGCTACTGGACCGTTATCCCTGATCCAACATGACATCCTTGACTTTGATACTAACTCAATTAAGGAATACTGCACGTGGTCTGTAGCTCTTACGAAAATAATGGCTCTATGGCTTACTGAAATGGGATTTGATACAATGTATATTAAGAGGGTTGTGTTAATGTCAATCTAAGTAATGATATATGAGGGAAGAATTCAGGATTGGTCAGGATTAATTTAGTAAAATGAAAGTATGTGTGATTGAAGCTATTTCTTTAATCACATTTGATTTGCCTCGCTATGTTCATAATCATGATAGTGGCAAGACAGCAGAGACAGTCTTCAAACCATGCAGTTCTGTCTCGTTTGCCATAAATTTTATCTACTCCAAAAGGGTGCTAAATCCCAAATTGTCCCTGTACATATGAAAGACTTTAGTTTGTATTGACTCAATCCCAATACATATCTTCTTACTATCAAGCATCCTAATACTAATGATGTTTTTTCTTTTGTTTTAGCATACGGCAAAGTGTTTCTAGTTAGGAAAAAGTTTGGCATCGACGAAGGCAAGTTGTATGCCATGAAGGTGTTGAAAAAGGCATCGATAGTACAGAAATTGAAGACTGCTGAGCATACAAGGACTGAAAGACAGGTAAATATCCATTTTATGATAGTAATTTAAAGAATTATGATATGATCCACCAAAGATTCCTAGTGTAAAACTATAGAAAGTGTAGACTGTTAAAAGAATATTTAAACAACAGAAGAAAATAACACTTCTGGATTTGCGTTATAGCTTAAACTTTTCTTGGACTAATTCTGCGAATGTTCAGACAAGAAAGATTCTCGCATTCAGTTAAAGTAATCTTTACACAGCTAGAAAATAAAACTCTAAGCAAAATCCAGGAGCGGTTTTATAAACTTAATTTATAGCGTGACTGGGATATCTAGGTCACAGACTAAAAAAAGAGTAATAAACCGGCTTATCCGAGATTCAAAGCATTTTTTTTCAGGGGTGCCCCAGGGAACTAGTCGAGGTCAATTTGTATTTGAATTCTATCAAATACCGAATTGAAATGTCTATCGTATGTATGTTAAACGAAAAGAATTCAACAGGTCCTGGAGGCTGTGAGGGCGTGCCCATTCCTTGTGACACTGCACTATGCCTTCCAGACCGACTCCAAATTACACCTTATACTTGGTGAGTAGAGTTTATTTTGCTACGTACTGTGTTTTAAATAGATAATCTAGGTGGATACGGGAAAATATGCTGCGCTGTTATCGATTCCAATTCCACAGTTCTGGAATGGATTTTATTTTCAATTTATTCTGTTTATAGGACTTTTACACCACGCCTGTAATCCCTGAAGAGTTAGACAGAGCTGTACCTATTAAGTAAACCAACATTTCCAGTTATGTTAAGTTCCATATAATAAGGGAAGAGCCTATTGCCATCAACTGGGCACAAATACCGACTACGTGGCTGCTATTGATAAATTCCAAATGAAAAAATCCAATACCATTTTGTCCGACCCGGGACTCGAACCCAGGACTTCATAGTCGCTTGCGACCACTTGACTAACGAGGCTGTCAATACAGATATATTCTAAGCTATAATCAAATAGATTAGCATAAATGTCTTCATACATTACTTCCACCTGTCATTTGAAACAAATTTCCTATTCTTTCAATCCATTAACTATGAAAGTACACAAAATATCTTCATTATAATAATTGATACTTCATCATAGTTCAATAATAGAATGGACCGTTCAATATGCATCAGTTAGCCTCTAGGAACCGATTACGTATACTGTAATAGGATTAAACTGTGGCATCTATGTAGTTTATCTCGTTGATGAGTTGCGGGGGGAAAAGGGGATTGATCCTTCACAATCTCTCAAAATTCATATTCTATGTCTCCTTTTGGGAATTTTAAATTATGACCGATATGGTGTAGTTGTTCAACCAGTTTTACCAAAGGGTATCGTATTACCCAATACTAACTTGGTTGTGTTTTGGATGTCAGGTAGGAAGTCGCTCCATGTTAAATGCTGCATCTGTTTAGACTGGAAGCCGACCCCAACATGGTTGGGTAAAGGCTAAGCAGATGAAGGTCTATTTATGAGTACCACAATCTAGAATATCTAGAGAATGTTTAATTGCACTTAATAAAACCTCAGCTAGCAACCAACTAATCATAACAACTGTAGTTATTTAAATACTCCACGTGTAAGCAATATTTAAATGTAAAACAACATCTTTAATGGCCGCGTAGTTTATTACTACTAACAGAACTCATTCAATGATTTTAACTTAGTCACTGTTACAATTGGAAATGATGTGACTGGTCACAGTCAAGTTGACTTGATGAATCTAAATCAAGCCATTAGGTAAGATTTCATTCATTTTATTGATTTATTTTTCTTTAAAGTCAAAGATCATATAACTACGGTCCTGGAAGTCTTTGAAAAGACTCCGGACACAGGTTGGCCGAAGCTAGGAAATCCTGTTCAGGTGGACATTCATAGATGACTCTGTTGCTCCATAAACGATGGGACACTTGATATCTATATCCTGCCTGTGCCTGTCCTGAGCTAATAGACGCTACTGAAAGTGCCAAACTCCTCGCCAAATTTTGGGCTAACTCAATTTGCATTGTCATCGACACGCTAGCAAGAAGATAATTACGATAATGAATCTAGCGAAAGTGTTTTAGGGATAGCATAAATTGTGCCTTTTGAAGTAAAGAGTAATGTCCAAAGCTCTTTAACATTTATTGTGTATACGAGTAACTTCAATGATGTCTCAAGGTTCGGCTTAGGTAGCTAGTGGTTTATCGAGAGTTCGAGACGGCTAGACTTGACCAATGAGTGTTTGGAATTTCGCCTTCTGAATATTTTAATCGATTCTATTAGAATCTAAACAGGTCAAATCAACTTTTAATATTGGTTTTGTTTCAAATCAATATTTGCTTAAATAAAAGGTTGGGGAACAGTAGAAGTGTGCCAGACAAATGTTTATTTTTATTAACAGGGTTAATTAATATGAAGTTGAAGTATAAAACTTTGAATTTGGCACACTTTTTGGTCCTAACGATTTACAACAGAGCGTCGAGCGTGGAAAAGACGTGTAGGTATCGACCAATCACATTGTTAGAAATCCACTCCGTATTTCTCGTGTCTCCTGTGATCGGTCGAAGCTTGCAAGTCTCCGCACCGCATCTTCTAGTGGAAACCCGGACGAAGTAGTGAATTGAATTCTCACGACTATCGACAGGCTCATACAAGTTCGAAACTTATCTCTATTGTTATCTCACCACAAAGAGGTTTGTTCCGTTCCTATCAATTGCACTAATTAAAATAATTTAATCAGTAACAGATATTATGTACTTTTTTCAAATACACAAAGGCTAAGCATAAAACCCACATGTTTTAGGACTAGTTTCGTCATCGTCCTCGTCAGTCCACAAACGGTCAGCTTTATTCCTCGGTTGCTCTTCCTTACAATCATTTTAAAAGCTAAAAATCGAAATCTTAAGTTTTCGTCTGTCTCTCAAATACTTAATTAAACTTTCGCAAGTCGAAACACTGAAATACGATAAATCTTCTCCTAATCCAACCTTCCACGTGGCAATTTAATTCCCTCAGACAAATTCTAGACTAAAAGAAACAAAAACTATCTGTACTAGCATCCAACAGTCTACTTCAACTTTTTGTCTGCCCTTCAGATACACTTACATTTGAATACATATTTTTTGTTAACCCTACGCTTCTCGTGACAAGTAAGATACATTCTAGACTAAACGGAACAATCGATATACTAACCTGTCGTTTTTAAGTTTTTGTCTGCCCTTCAAATACTTCGCAAGTAAAACATTTTAACACAATTAATCTTTTTAAATCTAACCAACGACGACGACGTGGCAAATTAAACCCACAGACATATTCTAGACTACTCCATTCTTTTCGTGAGGAAGAAACGGTACCAGCCCAGTCTAAATCGATAGTCCAATGTCACCCGGGCACATAGTCCTTTTGCCCCCAGTCGAGTCGCAGACCTTAAGGTCTTTCAACCTGCTCCTGTTGTATAACCAGGGCTCCGCGTTGAGGTAAGGTTAATGGACCCTGTTGACATGCCAACCTCGTTTGTTGGTTTAAAGTATTTGAGGGTCGTTCGTTGCGTAATCTTTTTGGAGGTTCGAGCTTGGTTTGTGAAGAAAGAAAGGCAGAAGTAACACTAATGGAACCACATGAAAATGTAAGGCACAAGAGATAAGCATATACAAGGAAACATATAGGGGTGGTTGGGGTAGTACCACACTTATCGAAGCAGAATTGTCTTGGTCCGATTAGCAAGAATCAAAAGACATGATTTAGCCTCGTGTCGGGCCAAACGATGCGTCTCGAACTCTCGATACTACATCGGACTATACGCTTTTATTGAACTTATATAGAGCTCTTTCTGTCTAACGATTTCGAGACGATAAACGTTGTTACTCCTATATTCTCAAACATTCAACGCACTAACAATATTGATAGTAAACGAAGATAAGGAGTGATGGAAGTAGAAATTAGGTGAAAGGCCACAAGGACTCAAAGGACGACCGTCCTTTGAGTCGGAAAAGGAAGCCAGGGCTTACTCTTCCTTGTTATGATAATTTAAGTGGCGTCTTAAATTGAAGACGGTACTGAAGTAATGGTGCATCTTCTGTCGGAAGTTATATAGACTTCCTAGTTCCTACTATCGATCTATCATTGTTAAAGTGTACTTTATGGGTAACGTACAAAGCTTGGTTGTGTATTACTAAAGCCGTGGCCTTCTTAAGCCAACAAACCTCCATGTCATTATTAACTTCGCTTACAAAGTAAGCATAAAAGTGGAGAAATAAACAACTTTAAATAAAGCAAAGATCCAAAGAATTAATAAATGCGATCTCGATCTCTATCTATTAACTTATCAACGAAATTGAAATGTTCTTTCTGAAGCACTTCATAACGACATTAGAAGTTAATAATACTGTGGTGAGGAGGGACGAATCGGATGTAACTAAAAGAGTGATGAATATAAATGTTGAAGGAGGGAGAGGGAGAGGAAGATCAAGAAAAAATTGGACGGATTATTTGAGGAATGAAATGAAAGAAAAAGGAGTAAATGATAGCGTGACGGTTGAGAGAAGAATGAATGAAAAAAAAAGCGGTGCGCCGCCGATCCTAAGTTACATGTGACAAGGGTAGGAAGATGAGTACTAGAAGTCAATAATACACCAGTCAGCTTCAGATATACCGACTACCGCACTTATACATATAGATGACCCAACAGATATGAGATGACCCATCAGATATCAACCTTAGTCCTACAAGGTAATGGTGCTGTCAATGTCAAATAATTTACCATTCTTCTTCTTCTTAGCGTGTCGATGGCAATCTAAATTGTGTTGGCCCAGAATTGAGCTACTAGTTTGGCGCTTTCGGCAGCGTCCATCAGTTCCTGTAGTGAACAACTAGCAGGACAGGCAGGGCACGATATTAAGTGCCCCATTGTTTGAGGAATAGCACCACATTTACACTCCATTTACCATTGATGTAAGTACAGACCAAGCTACTCGAAACTGTTAAATTCTCTCTATTACCTTGGACCTAATGCTTTGGCGATAAAGTTGAAAATCTATTAATGAAATCTGACGGATTCCAGAAGCTTAATATCCTGGCATCTCTACAGTTGTCTGTACAATCAAATGCAAGATGCATCACATGTATTTTTAATTGTAAATGTTCCATGGCAAGCGATGCTCGAATGCCGTTACATATAAGACGAACGATTTGAAATTCTATTCGATTGGATTAATTCGTCTGGTTGCAACTGGGTTTACTTTTAAAGCTGCTTCTTTAGTTTTTACTTGATTCACTACAGTTGATTCAAGTGCTCCTTGTACTTAAAGCTTGATTTGTGCTATTTCAGTTTCTAGAAAGTTCTAAGCACAGTTATCTTCTGATTCTGAAGATTTCTTCTCTTAAGCTTCTTTGTTTGTTGATGTCTTAATGGACAAAGAAGCTTCTTTGTTTGTTGATGTCTTAACGGACAAAGCTGTCTAATATTGCTGTTAAATCCAGCTTATTGTCATATTCTTGTCCGAAGCCCAATGGCAAGGTTTACGCAGCATGTCTTCTTTCGTAAATCTCTATCTGCCAAAATCTCAGTAATTCACTTTCTCACGTTCCTTGTAAACATGAATTGATCTTGGAAGACCGTATCAACTCAACATTAAAGCCGCTTTCACTTCTAATATTATTAAAGTGTTGAAAGTATATTTATTTTAGTCCTTTATTCCATTTTAACGGAACAAATCAAATGACATTTGAACTTTATGCTCAGAAAACTAACTTAGAGTGCCAGAGATCGCTACGGGAATACAAAATGGAATATATTTGTTGAAAGTAGAGAATAAAGTATTTGTGTCTTGAAAGAGGCATTATTACAGGTTTACTTGAGATTCGTACGTTTTATTTTGTTGTTGAATTCTTAAGTTAACCTTCACACCAGTAATGTTGAGGGAGTATATAGCCATCAACCGGACCCGAATCCAAACTTCATGGCTACTAATTGCTGATGGAAAAACCCAATAACACTTTGACCGATCGAGAATCGAACCCAGGATGCAAGCAGTCAGCTATTAGAATTACTACATTCAATACTCAGTGTTATTGAGCTAGGTCAGCTGACCGCCAGTTTCAGATTGGTAAAATAATAAGAAAGCGTGGTTTTTTGACAGATTTCCTTCCATTGTAATGGTATCAATGCCTTGCAAAATCTGATAGGATCATCTCCTTTCACATAGCCAACATCGGCCAACTATAAATGTAGGCCAGCACGCCCTTGCTCACCTCTCCGAGGACCACCTGATAGTTATCTAAAATAACTTTCTCCCCAACCATAGCGGCCTTAATAAAGGATTTATTGCCAAAGTATCATACATCAATACTATGACTAATTGACTCGATTCTATGTACGAATCTAACTCGGACATAAGCGTGTCAAGGGGATACCGGCGTTCCTTACGCAACGTATTACATTTGTTTATTTTAAACCTTGCCGTTGAAGAAATTGGGTCTTTTATCCTCTGCACTACAATCCGAATAGCAGCTCGCGAAATCGAGAGGTTATATATCGATTTATTTGGTTATTAATCGAAGGAAATTATACTGAGGTAAGATTTGGAGAGGTCTTGTTGTAAAATTGTTATACAATTTATTTAAATAAGTAAGTGTTATATGAATGAACTTTGAAAAGGAAAGTTTTTTATTGACATTATAGAAGCGTACGTAACGTTGTTTGATTTTATGCTGCTAATTACAATTTTATGGTTCTGCACTTAAAAAATGCGGATTTTGTAATAATAATTAACGGAATATTACTGAGGAGAGGAAGACCATAAAAAAAAATGATGGACTGTGTAAAGAATGATATGGCAAGAGATATGAATGACTGCAGTTGAGATGACGAGTAATAGAGAAGTATGGTAGAAGAAGACATGCTGCGCCGACCCCAAGTGAATTGTGGTAAGGGCAAGAGAATAATGATGATGAAACTTCCTACTTTCGTGCTATTTATGAAAAAGTAATTGTCATTCATTTCGAATAGATAATAAACCTTTCACTGTTCAATGAAACATATCGGAAATAATACCGACAAATTCCCATATTAAATGACTACACTATTTTCAATGATACAGCAACTCTGTCAACCAATGACATACATCTATTCAATTAGAAGATAACAGATACTATTATTATAGCAGTATTTCAAAAATATTTGCCAATTAAGAATTGTACAGTCATCCTATTTGGCAGATCTTATAGACTTGTTTTCCGATACCCACTTTATTGGGTGAACGCCTACGAAAAACGCTCATGTGGGCTTATACTGTCGTCTAGAAATGTAGGGGATGAAAATTCTTGACCTTTATTCAAGTAAACTGGTTAAATAGATATTTCTCTCGAAGAAGGTATATGAATGGAGAAAGAGGGTCTTAAGGAATCGGTTCCTTTCTTGATATTTAACATGATTTGACTAATGAAGTCAAGACTTAATTTTTGGCCATTACTAGACGCTTTTCTATATTCGATTTGAAATTGATACCCAGTCAGTCAGTCAATTGGTTGTACACATATACACTCGTTTCGAGTTCGTGCCGGCCAAGCCTGTGATCTGTAGAAGCAACAGTTATTTTGAGTAAACATTCACTGAACCAGAATCAATGAATGAATGCACCACGTGTGAACTACTGAATTAGTTTACAAGCAGTTCGAAAGAAAACTAAATTTAATAAACTTGTGAAAGGGCTTAGTTTACAAAAATATGACTGACAAAATTTTCTAAGAACTATCTCGAACGAAAAAGACAGTAAATTACAGAAATAAACGTATAAAACTGAATGAGTAGGCACGCAAATAGTATGCCCTTGTAGTGTAAGACTTCTCAGAGGTCGATACTTGTGTAGAATTGTAAACAGTTCCTATGCGTCTTGTTATTCATAGCAAGTGTTTGATCGCGTAAACATACGCAATTAACGAAAAAGACACATTAAAGAAAAAAGACAAAATAAAAAAAAAAAACAGATCTGATGATACCCGGAATCCATATCGATGAAATCTTAACTCAATATTTTCCATAAACTTGTTTTGTTTTGTATATGAGTTTTCTGGAATTAAAACAAAATCAATTTTGCATTATCCTCATTCGACCTCATCTTAATTTCAACGAAATCTTCACTTTGCCCTTGACAATGAAGGCAATGTCATGGCCTTTGAAAACTTGATGAATACATTAAGTATATTTAGAAGACGCAAAATAATAAGCTAGAAGCTAATACACTTACACACTTTGCAAATAATATATCACAAGACCAACCAAAAATAGCACACAGCACTGAAAATTGCAAAATTCATAAAAATAAAATGAGCAAAAGTATGTTATATTATTTAACAGTAAGTATATTTTAACCACGACCCTGGCAAGCGAAAATGTTCTTGCAAAATCGCAGTGGCATCGCCAAGGTTAAAAAGCAATGAAGTATTTCAAAGCTGAAATTAGTCAAAAATAAACAAAAGAAATATATTTACATAATGCAGCTGAAGATATTTTTGAAGTTGCGTTAATGATTTTTCATTGTCACTTTCTCTTTTTTGCAATTATGATGGAGTACGAAACTCTTTCAGAAAATACACACATCAAAAGTGTCTAGGGATCAACATATATTTTTGCAATAACTTTTCTCCTGATTGATATTAATTAAAATTTTCTTTAAGGATTCATCAAATAAAGTGTTTTCGTTTGTCACAGTAACGATAAACCAAGTCATCTTTGCATTAATAAAGAAATTTGCCATTTTCCTAATAAAGGGATTTTTGACATTTGAACCACTAACATTAAAGTTCGAAAAAAAGACTGAAATAACAGTTTTCTTTAAAATTTTATGGGGTAACTTAAACAATTAATAATCCGTGTTTCTACCGCGAACACTAACAACACAAGAACATCGGTTTGGCATACTCAAAATGAGTTCATCCAAATCACGCTGTGGAATGGCCGCCCATGTTCGTTGCAACAACAAAAAAAGGTCTTCTTGCGACTGGATACCCTCCATATTCGGCAGAGCTCTTCTCTGTAGCATATCCCATGCATGCTCAATCGGGTTCAAGTCTGGCGACTGAGCAGGCCAGGGCAGGACATTGATGTTAGCTGCGGCGAGAGTCTGTCTTACAACTCTTGCGGTGTGCGGTCGTGCATTATCATGCATTAACTGAAGGGACCGATTTGCACTTGTAGAGGAACGATGACGTCTGATACAATCGTCTCAGCCACTACCACCTATAGCAATGCACAATCGTAGGATTCGATATCAATGGGCTCTTGAACACAGAAATTGGGCAGAAGAACAATGGCGTTTCGTGTGCTTTTCTGATGAGTCTCGTTTTGGTATGAGACCGGATACAAGACGTATACGACACTGGAGAACCCCTGGACGCCAACAGCGATTAAAATCCTGCCAGGAAGTCCATCCTTATAGTGGTGGAACCATCATGGTATGGGCGGGTATTTGGATCGGCGGAAGAACTGAGTTGATTTGGATCAGAGGCAACCTCAACGCTCAAATTTATGCTGAGACGATTGTATCAGACGTCATCGTTCCTCTACAAGTGCAAATCGGTCCCTTATTTCAGTTAATGCATGATAATGCACGACCGCACACCGCAAGAGTTGTAAGACAGACTCTCGCCGCAGCTAACATCAATGTCCTGCCCTGGCCTGCTCAGTCGCCAGACTTGAACCCGATTGAGCATGCATGGGATATGCTACAGAGAAGAGCTCTGCCGAATATGGAGGGTATCCAGTCGCAAGAAGACCTTTTTTTGTTGTTGCAACGAACATGGGCGGCCATTCCACAGCGTGATTAGGATGAACTCATTTTGAGTATGCCAAACCGATGTTCTTGTGTTGTTAGTGTTCGCGGTAGAAACACGGATTATTAATTGTTTAAGTTACCCAATAAAATTTTAAAGAAAACTGTTATTTCAGTCTTTTTTTCGAACTTTAATGTTAGTGGTTCAAATGTCAAAAATCCCTTTATTAGGAAAATGGCAATGTATTAATGCAAAGGTGACTTGGTTTATCGTTACTGTGACAAACGAAAACACTTTATTTGATGAATCCTTAAAGAAAATTTTAATTAATATCAATCAGGAGAAAAGTTATTGCAAAAATATATGTTGATCCCTAGACACTTTTGATGTGTGTAGATTTTCTTTAGACTTAGTAACAGAGGTAAACTTGGCTTGTGAATGTTGATAAGGTAATTCTTCTGGAAAGTAGGTGTATGATATGATGACACTCAAATCATCATCGTCTTCCTACCCTCGTCCCATGTTATTTGGGGTCGACGCAACAGGTTTTTTTTTTACTCCTTTTCCTTCATGTTCCTCAAGAGTATAGAGTATAGTCTTGAGGATATATATAATTTCTGATCCCTGATAGATAGATCATTGAACTTGACTAAGTAATTTGTGAAGGTAATCCCTCACAAATGACTTAGTCAAGTTAAACACAGCCTGAAAACCAGCTAAATCAAAAGAAGGCTAAAGTAATTTAACTTGAACGAATGTTTCAAAGTCAATTGCTACCCTAGTTTGACCTTACCCTTCAATAGCCGTCGTAGAGTCAAGGAATTCTCACTAGTTTTGTTTGTTCACCGCTGATATTGTAATCTTTCATATTTTCTCTTCACGTTTCTTCGATAGCATTTACCTTTTAATCTGTCTACTTCAGATCTTGTTAAAGATTTTGATGGATTAAATTAATAAAAGTGTCAGGAAAAAATTCGCATGACGTCATACTTAAGTCCCCTTCCTCTGCTTGAGGCTCTCTTAAAGGTCACCAAGTGACAAAATTAGAAATTCTACACGTAAAGCGATTTTAAAATACTGAAAATGTAAATATATTTTTACTTCGTACGCGGAATTGGTAACAAGAATTGAATTTTGATAATTTTTTTCAAAAGTTTATAACTTATTGTGTGAATTTTAATTGCACATTACAATTTTGATTTCCAAATCTGAACTCAATATCGCACAAGAGTAACTTCTAAGTATCCCATCACGACATCATTGCTTAAAGTTCAATCTAACTCACAATAGAAAGTGAGAATGCCATACATGTTCATATTTTCGATACAAAGTTCAGAGTTGAGATTGCGAAATAGAAATGGCAACACGCAAAGCCTGACACATTCAAATCCGTTCTTACAGAGTCGTGTCAAAACCTCAATCACCGTGGACAATACTATAATTACGTGTAGAGAATATTTCTGCACATTCAACGTTAAAAAAAAGTACAGCATTTACCTGAGAACGTGATTGCCAAACAGTACTGAGACCTACTTTTGCAGCACCTTGACCCACTGCCCCTCTATAGAATCTAATAGCTCACGCCCGCTCAAACTTTAATAATTAATGATAAATCTTTTGAACTACAGTAGAATAGTTTGTGCTCCACTGATTGCATCTCTCACCTTGACATATCGGCTTGCATCTTCATTGTTTTACCACGCTTCTTTTATCTGTGTTTTCTTTCTGATCTCGACTGTCGATTAAATAGATGAAGTAGCTTAGGTGCTTACCATCCCGTGTATGTTGTAAGTCGGGTGTTAGAAACCGGTCAATATAATGTTACTATGTTATGAAACTCGCCGTCTGCCAATTCTCAAGCGCTACAATAGTGTCTATACATTCCTATATGAGACCTTCGTCTAAGTAGTTAGTAATCTACCGGTCTTCAGTGTGAAGAGTCAACTACATAATATGTTCATGAGCCATTAAAATAATTACTTCTATTAAAAGAAGTGCAAATTCTAACGCTACTTCGTCAAATCGTTTTATTGTTGTTAGATCAATTTTGTTGTCAATAACTTTTCTTTTCTCTTAAATTGTGCAATAGAATGCAGTTATTTGATTACTGTTTACTTCTTCACCAGCTGCACCACTTTCACTTGTAAAAAGGTCAGCTATATTAATTACTCCGCCGACATCGGTCTTAATTGATATTTGGCAACTTTCCTGATTCAGAACGGAATTGTTATTGTTGAAAGTTTTAAACTCTGTATAAATTAACTCGTTATATCAATATGATACTTCTGGAGTCAATCTAACTTTTAAATTGGCTGTCGTTCATTGTTTGCCAATGATCAAAAGGTTTTGTTGTGGTGCAAAAGTTCAGGGTTGCAGTTATTGAACATCAATTATGTGTAATTTCTTCGTCACGTGTTGTTTGCGCGGCGTTTGAAAAGAAACGATCTGCGAAGTCTTTTGTTCCGTTGTTTGTTTGTTATACTGATTGGTTGGAAAACTATGCATTTTGCTTTATTACGTCTAGTTTTTTTTTATTAGATCTTTGATCTATCTAGTTTGTTGCGTATTTGGCTCATTGCAGTCCACAAATGCGTCTCAAATCGCCACGCAAGATTTAGCATCATATAGGTCATGGAACCTGCTAGCTTTGGTGTTTATCAATTTCAATATAATATTCTTCATCATCCAATTCAATAACCTAGACCAATTTGTTATTAGAATCAATACAGTTTAAAGCAATAACTACAAGTTTCGTAGCGTTTCTTGCCTTGACCCGACGCCGGCGGACGTTTGCGCTTTTTCCCCTACTGAAGTGTTTGTAATCCATTGTTAGTTGTTGCACGTGCACAACCTACTGTTCTATGGTGTTCTAATTCTATAGATTTGAGCGATAGTGCCTGTGAATTTTTCTTATTATGAATTTTATAATATTGGTACTGATTTGGGTGCAGAGGATGTCTTATATATCGTTGTCGTCTTTTTAGATTCCATTTTCAAGAATATTGTTTTGTTCGGTTTTATTTCGATGAGTGTCTGAAGTCCCGTACTCTTTCCAGACGATGTTTGAGAAATCAAGAGCAAGGTCAATCTAACCTTAGCTGTTTTGCGAGCACGTTTTACTATATCAAAACCACTAATAGGGTAGTTCACAAAAAAAAAACTAATTAGTCCGTCAGATAGATTTCCAAAAAATATTGGACACGTATTTTTTCTTTTCACGTAAACAATATATCAAGACGAAACAGTGCTTTGAAAACTCGTGTGACGTCATTTTCTAAGACATTAGGTTGTCATTTTTTACCGGTGAGTGACGTCACAAACCCCCACTCAAATCTTTGACGCGTTTTATCTTCGTCAATTTTTATTGATTTGATAAAACAAAAAATACGTATCCAATATTTTTCGATAATCTAACAGACGGACTAATTAGAATTATATTTTTTTAAGTCGGGAAACATCCCTATTCCGCCGTATGTTTATTTTTTTTATTCATTCATAATAATTGTCACAATTCGCATTGTGTGAATTGCTTAGTGCAGTAATTAACTTATTGAAGTCTTTCACTGCTGGCCATGAACATTTCCCACTCTCGGCCTCGCCACAACACTGTACCCCGAGTTGTTACCAAATGATAGAAATTGTAGATTTAGTCTAAAATAACACATCCTACAACCTAGTGGGCTGACTTTTAGTTGGGCCAAGTAATAAAAGCGTCAGAAGAAGAAGAAAAAATAAGCTGCAATCAACCTTGGATGTAAGACTATCCATGCAACCAATATCTTTACCTTTATCACCACAATTCTATGCTCTAACAACCTTGCCTATTCAACTCTCCATGTTCTATAACTTGCACCAGACCCCACTAGTCGCACTAAAGATTGGGAAACGCTCGACATAATACAATATCGTAATGGAGCTGATACTCGATACGGTCAGGTTGCTGCGATGATTGGGTTTGCTTTCTTGAATTGATATGAGCTTTCTTGTGTTTTGAAGGTGTGCGTATTTCTTATGCTTCTTAAACAAATTTGAAGCCTTCAGATCCTGAATCGAAATAGCGTCGTTAGTATTTCTTAAGGAGTCTTTTTCTTCTGTATCGTCTGGTATCAGAGGTTCTATGCCGCCCAAGGGCTTATGACTTGGCTTTACATCATCATCTACCTAGCCTTTTCCCAACTATGTTGGGGTCGGCTTCCAGTCTAACCGGATGCAGCTGAATACCAGTATTTTACATGGAGCGACTGCCTATCTGACCTCCACAACCCAGTTAATCTAGGTAATGCGAAACTCTTTGGTAAGACTGGATGTCAACATTTCTGGTCACTAACTACCTGTAACGTCACCGTAGCAAATAATATTAATTAAACGAAACGTACTGAACCCGAAAATTAAAAAATTAGGAGTGACCACGCTTATCAACTCAGAATAGGAATTTCGGCCTGAGCCCTTCCCCGTAGGGGCTGCGGGTCCCGTCGGGGCTGCGGGTTGTTCGCAAGAGATACAGCGGCCTCGACATGAAGGGCTAAGAAGGAACATGGGTGGTTTTTAGTCAGTAGAAGTCTGACACTCCCTTTCGCTCTGCCCGAGAGCGGGAGGGGTTATTTGATGATTTCCCACCCACCCCCCCAAAAAAAAAAAGGCCTGAGCCCTTTAGAAAGAGCTTGATGTGCATACAATAAATGATGTTGAGTGGCGTCGTCTGAACCAAAACGAACCATTGACATCTTTTCGCTGGTTCTGCGTCGAAGTTATGTTCACATTATGACTTACTGAATGAACTATAGCAAAACGCAAAAAAATTGGATCAGTCTTCAAAATAAAAATAATGTTAAACTGGTTCATGGGAATCGAAGCCTCTATAGTGACTTAACACATCCTATTCATACCAAATTATCTGACACCATTCCCATAGATATTCAACCCCAAACCTAAATTAAACTAGCGAAAGCCTACAGAAAATCAGAAAAATAATACCAAACAAAAAATAAAATATTATTATATCAATATCCAGCATTGAGGTTACCCGCTACCCTAAATGCTTAGACTGTTGAACCTCCAAGCTAACAAAGGGTAATGGATTATGTCTACCGAAACCCGCACATATTCATAACGAGTTTTTCATTTACGAAATCATACTGACTGCCTCGTTGGTCTAGTGGTCGCAAGCGCGACTGCTGAGCATGAGGTCCTGGGTTCGATTCCCGGGTCGGGCAAACTGATATTGGCTTTTTCCATCAGGAATTTATCAGTAACAGCCACGGAGTCTGGATTTGTGCCCGGTTAATGGCAATAGGCTCGCCCCCTATTACATGGGACTTAAACATAACTGGCGAAATGTGGGTGTACTATTAGGTACACCTCTGCCTAACCCTTCGGGGATTATAGGCGTGATGATGTTATGTTATGAAATCATATTATTCATAATTTTAATACAAACTTCGAAAAACTGCTTCACTAAACAAATGCTTCCTGAATAAACCATAATCGCAGTCATAAAGATAAATTCAAATACTCCAACGCAATTAACTCCGACATTCGTAAAGATTTTTCATAAATGTAAAATAGATACTGTAGTAACTACAACTAGTACATTGTCACTGTATTGTACATTTGTACGTAAACTCATTAGGTTAATGTTTATTTCGAATTCATTCAATAAATTGATTAGAATATTACGTTACTTAGGTATGATTAGGAGCCGAGTAATGAATATTTAGTTGTATTGATTTCCCTGTTATTGGTATATGTTTAGTTTTGTCTCGCTCAAAATTCCAGTCGTTAGATTCACTAACAGAAAAAATAGACATGTTTTTGTTTAGTTGACGTGACATTTGTATCTGCTCTCTTTATTTACCTACTAGCTGTACCCGCATGCGTTGCTATGCCCTTTTTCCTACACACTACCTGCCTACTTACCAACTATCTACCCTACCTACTACCCTACCCACTACCCTTCCTATGTCCTTCTCCTGGTTCTTAGCTACCTCCTTACCAATTTTCAGCCAAATCGGTTCAGCCGTTCTTGAGTTATAAATAGTGTAACTAACACGACTTTCTTTTATATATATATATATATATAGATAGATTATCTACTTGAACATTGTGTCTGTCGTCTCTTTTGGGGCGGGTGGACACTATTTTGCGAGAACTGAGTTAAATGAGAGCACAACTGCCTATTAAAATTGTTGGTCTCTCGATCAAAAGCCATAACTATGGTTCCAAGCCATAACGAGTCTTTCATTTACGAAATCATGTTATTCCCAATTTTAATACAAACTTCGAAAAAGTTCTTCACTAAACAAATACTTCCTGAATAAACCATAATCTCAGTCATAAAGATAAATTCAAATACTCCAACGCAATTAACTCCGACATTCATAAAGATCTTTCATATGTAAAATAGCCTCTCTGTTCTTGCCTACCTCGAGTAAATGTCAAAACTATTAGCAAGGCTTTCGCGACAAGCCGTGACGTCACTAATGACGAGCCATAATGTCACAGCCGTATTGCGTCACTCTTACTACGTTAGAAAATGAATGGAAGTTATGACGTGCCCGTCGGGGCTGCGGGTTGTTCGCAAGAGATACCGCGGCCTCGACATGAAGGGCTAAGAAGGAACATGGGTGGAAAATCATCAAATAACCCCTCCCGCTCATGGGCGGAGTGAAAGGGAGTGTCAGACTTCTACTGACTAAAAACCACCCTTGTTCCTTATTAGCCCTTTTATGTCGAGGCTGCGGTATCTCTTGCGAACAACCCGCAGCCCCGACGGGGACTCCGTAGTCCCTTGGAATAATTTCCGATTTCCACGTGAGGAAATGTTAGTCAGACAGATTATATCTGAAGTCTCGTTCTAAGAATACGCGTTTATGAATATTATTGCATAATGTTCACAATAAACTTAGTAATTGAATAGCAAAATTCCAGAAACTCTGTGAAATGCATATCTATACTAATATTATAAAGCTGAAGAGTTTGTTTGTTTGTTTGTTTGTTTGTTTGTTTGAACGCGGTAAACTCTGGGACTACTGGTTGGAATAGAAAAACTCTTTTTGTGTCGGATAGTCCATTTATCGAGGAAGGCTTTAGGCTATATAACATCACGCTACGACCAATAGGAGCGGAGCATAAATGAAAAATGTTGCAAAAACGGGAAAAGATATTCCTTTTTGAGAGCTTCCGTTGCGTGCGCTGCGAAAACGGTTTAAGTTACGCAAATACCATGTATTAAAGAATTGTTCCTCTTTAAAAATTCTAAAAAAAAGTCCGCGACAGCATATGTCTATCTTTTAAGATTGACTCACTGTAACCATTTTTTACTATTAAAATGTTAGGTTAAAAAGAATGAAATTTTGCGAAGCTTATTTAACCCATATGGTATTAATCTATATCTAAATAAATGTGTTTGTTAGCACAGAAATTTAATATAGAATATTTGTGACCTTTACTCTATACAGTTTAAACAAATATCTTAGAAGATATCGCAATGTAAAAATATCCGCGCGACAAAATAATTAAGCGCGCGGCAGTCATTCGGTCCGGTGCGGTAGGTTAGTCGGGATTCTGGCCTCCGGGGACTCCGGAGAAATTCATATTCAAAATATTTACTGCACCATAATGTTTACAATGTGTTACTTTATATTTAACAGTAAGAGATACCAATAGTAATTCACACTTTAATATAATCTAAACTAATATTATAAAGAGGAAAGATACGATTTTTTGTTTGTTACGATTTAACTCAATTTATGTTGACATTTTATCTATATTATGTGACGCAGACGAAGTTGCATGGGTCAGCTAGTTATTATATAAGAGAGTCGGTCGGGAATTCTCGAGTGCACTTACAAAATATTTTGATGCGACTATACGAGGTACTTTATTACAACAACAACAACTTTAGTACGCTGCTAGTTTAAGCGGCCCAATTTATATTCCAAATGATTATATTTTCTTCTGCTCTGATGATTGAAATGTTTGATGTGTTGTCCATCAAATATTTCAATCGTATTTTTACCGTCCATTCAATTCCTGAATAGGAATCTGTATATTCATTGTAATCATCTCTTAGATCCACCATCTTCATCCTTGTACCTTTGTCCTTATATTTGAGGTAGCCCTGCAGCATTTCTTCTTTCATACATCCCTTATCGCCAGCTTATTAATCACCGACCCACTAGCCATCATCATACAGTTAAACTACCGTTTCTGTTGTCTTCATAAAATTCATGCTCTGAATTTTCATCACAACTAGTTCACTTCTATATTTATATTCACCACCAAGCTTCATATTCATATCCCAACATTCCCAGCTGTGATCTTGAACTTACCTAAGGACAATATCATTTATTTATTCAACGTTTTAACATAATAGACCTCTGGTCGCTTCGGCGACCTACATGCCAGACTAAATTATTACATCTGTGAATTTATTACTGCAATTCAATGAAAAAGGCGACTGGTTTATCTAGATGACTTTGTTTTCTTGTCTAGAACTATTCATGGATTTCAAAATATTCTTTGTTCTATATGTGATTTAGCTTCGAATAATTGCAGGAGTATAAGCTTTGCAATGATCTATTCACATATATCAATTTATACGCTCCAAAATTGGTGAGGCCTTTGGGAGACGGGTTAATAATGCAATGATTCTCATCAATGTCTTCATTACATATACAAACAATTATTTAAATTGGTCGTCTGTTTTTATGGTAAAGACACCAATATTTTATTAATCGTATGTCCCACGAATCTTGACGACCTGAACAGCTCTCCGGCCTCCACAATAAACGTAACCACCTACTGGGCCCAAACCGTGTAATAAGAAGTAATAACAATACGAACTGAAGAAGATATAAAAAATGAATATGCAATTTTGAACCTGCTAATCTAGAACAAACAGCGCACAATAAAAACCAGTCCAAACACATTACCCGCACTTGAAACACTTTCACTTTAAAAGCAATAAAACAACAAATGCTCACAGATATTAAAATTATCTTCCATACATGGTTGAGAGAGGCTTTTCGGTACATGTATGGCGGTCAGGCACATGATTGGCATAATCAGTATGTGTCAATCTGACCCTTTGCTGGAGGTTTCCTTTTTACAAGCACCTTTGTAGAAGACGATGTGCTGATCGTATTTTGGTTTTTTCATTAATACAAATTCTGCTGTATCCTTGACCACTGCATTATCCTCCATAGGAAGAAAGTCCCTAATATGCATTCAAAATACACTATACAGGGAGCTAAAATGACCTCTTTAGAAGGATCATAATAACTAATATTTACGTAACCGTTTGTGGAATGGTCACAATTAATAATATTAACTCCATCTCCGACATTCTAGGCTCCCTGATTTGGATTAGAAAGATTTGGAAAATAAAGAAACCAGGAAAACTAGGTTAAATCGCAGTCTTTATAATGCTGATATTTAACTTCATCTAGTTAGGTTAGTAGTTGATCGCAATTTTGATTAAAGAGCAAAATGCATAAGCATGGCTGCAAATAACAGTAATTCTGCGTTGGTATTACAATTCTGGCTAGTATTCATCTCTAGGCCCACTTTTACTATCGTAGGCAGAAGATGTAGGGTCAGTCTTGGTATTTCGACCTACATAGATAAATCGTGCACCACGCCTCCTTACGTTAAATCTATTTCAAGTTCAATTAGGTTTAATTGATGCTACTTTGTATTAATATTTTATGTTAGTTTTACGATCAGCTGGCATGCCATTGCATTGGTATCAGTCATGATCATCTTTCTGTCCTTGTGTGACATTGGTGCAACAATTTTTTTCTGCCATTCTCCCCTGTTGGCCGCCACTTGGTTTATCGTTCCAAGTCTTTCTCCTTCCTGGGTCTTCCTTCTTCCTGGGCTCTCTTTTGGATCATTATAATTATGCTTACCTATAAAAGAATCTGTATTTTCCAGCATATTAACCGAAACATTCACATTAAGTCCTATCGTATAAAGCGCAGTGAATTTACGTAAGATGACAAATAACATCATTATCATCATCAATCCAACTATAATGAGCTAGTTTACCATTGTCTGATTTATTCGAGCTCCTGATTAAACTGCTATTAGTCACGATTTTCGAGTAATTCATAGTCTCATAATACAGTTGAAATTGACTATTTGCACGGTTGCAAATGAACACCCACGCTAGGAAGAGTTATTGCTGGCTTACTTACTGAATAATAAGAGAAATTTGTTGTATTTTAATTTGGTTGCATATGTGAATTATTTAAAAATTCCTTTGGATCGTGATGAGTGGTAATTTTACACCTATTTTGGAGTTGGTGATGTTTTTTAAGAAACTCAGGGCGTAGTACTCGCAACCAGCGGACTTGTATGACTAGATGAAGGAACGTGGAGTAAGCATCTTATCAGGTGGCGTTCTTTAGTATCTTCCTAACCCTCATGCGAAAAAGGCTTGACTTTACCACGACCTTGCATAAAGATGTTGCGCATTTACGGTACCTCCTTCATTAATCAAACTTACTTTCAATGTTATAAGAAGTTAAGAACCCACAAGATTAGTTCTGTTGTTGTTTCATCTTACGTAATCTCTTCCATATTAATCACTGCATCTTTACCAAAACTTTTGCTGACATTAATGCTTCATTAAACAAGTTAAATACATACAGGTATTTTAAATACATTGATGGTATCCAACTCAACGGTGAATGAAAACATCTTGAAAAAATCGAAGACATGTGACATCTACCAACCCGCTCTGGGTCCGCGTGGTTTATTAAAGCCCATCCCTCTCCTAGAGAGGAAGCCTGAGTCCCTACAGTGGGAACATTATAGCCTGATGATGATGATCCAACTCAGCATGATCTTCGTCTTGAGCTGATCTTAGGCTTCACCTGATTTGTTATTTGTTGTCATCTATATGAGAAGATTCGACAAAATTCCCGCCATTCAGTTGAAATGTTATTTTGAACCATGTTTTGTTAATAGCTGTATTCTTCTTTCGCAGACTATGTGGCTGGTGGTGAGCTGTTCACCCATCTCTACCAGAGAGAGCATTTCAACGAGAACGAAGTCAGGATATACATAGCTGAAATTATACTGGCCCTCGAGCAACTGCATAAGGTGAGCTGGTTACTCTATATCCATATCTTAAGGTTCCTGATAGCCTGGTACACAGCGGATCAGTCAAACCGACATGGAGAGATTGCAGACTGGCTGCGGAAACGGCTCGGAGACATTAGTTATGGATGTATGTGGAGAAACTATAGTAATTCGGTCGATTTGACGGAATATTTTAAAGTTTCCGAAATATTAAAGTGAAAAGTGCAAAGGGAAAAGTGTTGAGTACGAATCTAGACGGTTATAAGAGGAAATCCAAAGAAACGATGGATGGAATGTGTGAGAAAGATATGGGTAGTTAAGAGGTGACTGCTAAGATGAGTAATATAGAAGTATGGAAGAAGAAGAAGATATGCTGCGCCTCCTCAGATAAATTAGGAAAAGGGAAAGCGAATGATGATGTGTGTGGAGGAATGACTGCAATTCGAGCGATGTGATGGGACATTTAAAAGCTTCTGAAATATAAAAAAACCCATAATGAAAAAGCCTAATATAATGGACAGTCGGCTTTAATAATAATTGAGTAATAACTTTCTGTAAAGGATAAGCATTGTGAGGAAAACGAGCCTAAATGAAACAAAAACTCGTGCTTTCCTTGTGTTGAGGTAACTTGCAGTCATACATAATTATGATATGATCAAATCAGAAGTCACAAATCGATTTCAACGACAAAAATTTCTCACAAGTCTCAAGTTATGTTTTTGTTAACAATTTTAAAATAACATTCATACTTGTACCATTAATCATTGATTGCTACGACTTTTTGTTGACTTAGCAAAGAAATATGCGTTAAAACACCTGGATAAATGTGTTGTTGGTGATAGACTGAATCATAACAGGATAGGTTGCATAGGTCAAATGCATTGTTTGACCATAATAACAACTTGTAGACCTTTTATGGAATTTACTGATATTTGTTTGGTTAAGCTACTTTAAGGACTATTGTTTGGTTTTCTAGAAGACATAATTTATTTTTATATTGCAATATGTTCGTTCTGCATTTTTATATTGTAAAATAGCATGCCATAATCATGGCATTTTATAGAAAACTTTGCGTTTGTGAAAGGCTAACGTTTTAGCCACCGTTGTGTGGCTAAAACCTTATCCTTTAAGACAGTAAAGACTTTACAAATCGTTGGTTTTAACTTTTACCAAGACAAGTAGATTATCTGCTTGTCCCTTTATTTTCTTTTATAAACCCTCTAATCATGATTTATCCACCAGCTCGGCATAATCTACCGTGACATCAAGCTCGAGAACATCCTCCTGGATGCTGAAGGCCACATCGTGTTGACAGACTTCGGTCTCTCCAAGGAGTTCTGCGGCGGAGAGAGCAGGGCTTACTCCTTCTGCGGTACCATCGAGTACATGGCTCCTGAGGTTGTCAGGAGTGGCAGTCAGGGGCATGACATTGTAAGTACTATTTTATTTCATACTAGCTTTTGCCCGGGGCTTTACCCGCGTGGATGTCGGAAATATAAAAAAAAAAACGATTTTCCATACAAACTTTCATCCCCTGTTTCACCCCCTTGGGGGTTAAATTTTGAAAAATCCTTTCTTAGCGGATGCCTACGTCATAAGAGCAATACGTGTGCGAAATTTTAAGTTTCTAGCCCTAAGGATTTGGCCTGTGCGTTGATCCTCAGTCAGCTGTGCCTTCAGCACCAGTACGTATACAGTTGGCAACGTTAAGAAGCAATTTCCACCGACTGTATTGCATTCATTTTCATGTTACGTAACGAAATTTATATTTTGGAACCTATATTCTCATAAAGTAGGTCATTTATCAAAGTTGCAATCGTTATTTCACGAGAAATTCGATTTGTTTCATTACGACTTAAAATCCTTTAGTTTTGCGAATATAAAATTATTAACTCGTTTCCTTACAAAGAACAGACAGTTAAAACAATGTTGCCATTATGAGTTTAACGCGGATCGATAGCCATTACCCGCAGGAAAATAGATTAACGGTAAAACTGGCAGTTCCTTTGTCATTATTTCTTGTATACCTCTATTAACTTAGTAACGTAATTATGTCAAAGGTAAACTCGGTTTAATGATCGCTTTTCTTTTAAAAGAAGAGCGTGTGGGTAGTCTAGTAAGAATGGTTGGTGGGCGTAGTATATTGTATATTCGATCCCAGGCAGCCTAATTTAATTGGAAACCACCACTGCTCTTAAAATGTGGCAAAGGACCTAAAAACATGGCGAGGAATCCGGCATGTCAACTGTTTGGTCTTGACCTCCATACAGCCTGATGAAAAGCGATGAATGAGATCTACGAGTATGGTAGAACGTACATGCCTAGAAGATCCCTATTTAATCTTACATTGAAGGCAGACGGGTTAAATGTGGGAGGGAATGACACACATAGATGCCGACAGAGAGTTCCACAGTTTGGCTGTGCGCATAATAATCCTGGAGGAGAAACGCTGAGTACGACTCCTCGGAATATCAAACAAGTGTGGATGGTACGCGCCAGTACGTTTACTAGTCCTAGAAACCGAAAATGGTGGTCTATGGTGCAATCCCTTCCACTGAGAGAAGTGCTGTATCTCAGCTGTGGAACATATAAGCAGATTGATAACACGTAAGCAACGAGTATTCAATAATCGTTGTAGGTTCTGTTGTTCCTACCTATCCCCACGTTAAAATAAGCCGTGACTTGATGCACGTAACTCGTAAGGACTAGGCTACCATAAAATCGAGCATCTAACCCAGTTGAGTTATCGTAGCGGTCCACGAGCATAATTAGCTTAGTTGGTGGGGATAACTGGGACATCAGTTACGTAACACTTCGACTGTATTCTTTATAGTAATGTGTCACACTTATGTATGATGTTTTGAATGGTAAAATTGAAATTGAAGAGTTGATGGATGAAGCATTTTAGTTCCTAATTCACGGTACGGGCTAAGACACTCCCTGGTCGTTCTTGTGTCCTGGATGTTTGGATGCATCCCAATGCATGTCAGTTTGAGACTGGATATAACTGCTCAGGGGTTTGATCATTATTATCAAGGCCTGAATGATCCAATACCCGGTAAAGAATTTCTTTTGTTTTCTGCCGCTTTCAAATGTTTGCGTACTTGACACTAGTCGATGTCGTCTTGTTTTGATTGTGGGTACAATTCGCCCAGATTACTCTATCAACTATCTCTTTGTGCCATGATGAGCCTACAAAAATAAGCGTAGTAGACACGAGTCTCATTATTCAGGCGAATGATGCAATTATAAGGAAAAAATCATTGCAATTCTGTACGGTGTTATCAAATATAACTGAAATATAGATCATTACATCATGGGGATTAAAACACTTTTCGGTTAGTTACATGTGAAGCCAGGAATAGATTTATTATTTGCTCATTGCAAGCTGTCTTGCAACTAGGCTATTTACTATATTCCTCTGAATTGAAAAGAAGCGTTAAGCCAAAATAATAACTTAACACAGTTTCATTCTTTATCCTCCTAACTCCAGCAGTGGACTTCAAAAACCTACTAAATTGAAGCCTTTATACAAATAAGAACATCGTTACACTTACCTGAACTCCTTAACAAAGATATGCAACAATAAGGGCATAGGATTGCACAAGTTCTCTGCAACGTATTGACAAACCAAGTCAGATATGGATTCGTGATTGTGAGTCATCCGTGTGTCCTGGCCTTATAATATTGGTTGTTAAGACTGGTTTTACCAATAGATAAGTATGTTGAGATCTGTTTGATCGAAAGCTAGCTGTGGTTTAAAAATGTTGGCAGTGTGAAGTCTAATTACGTTAAACTTCAATGAATCACACCATTCACCATCAGCTCGAAGGAACCCAAATGAAAAGGCATTGAAATGCTGAGAAGATTATCCCCAAAATCGCCTTTCTTTCAGCAGTTCCTAGTGATTTAGCTGGGAAGATATTAGTAATTTTATAATTATCACTTGCCTCGGTGAAGAAACGTCGTGAGCAAACCAGCATGCCAGAAATATATTTTTTGACGGCATGTACCCAAGTCAGAGGCCCATGAACATTAAAACATAATACAAAAATAATAAAGCTGGGAAGAAGTGGCGGAAGAAACTATCCAGCTAAACATCAGACTGTTAATTTTATAAGAAGCAACTGCTTATCTAACCTCAGCAACCCAATTAGACAAAATAAGGATATTTAAAAAAAACAAAGGATTCTTGCAATGTTTGTGTAATTTGTGCACTTAGCACGATATTGATCCATCAATTGCGTGGTATAATATTGTGAAATTGTGTGATTAGATGTTGTGAAATATCCTGAAATATTTTCCTTTGTTTTAGAAGCCTAAATTGAATGCTAGTCTATCTTATCTATATACTTTGAATAGATTGAAATATTGATTACCGAGAGTATCATCCTCCTAACCTTTTCTCAACTGTGTTGGAGTCCGCTTCCAGTCTAACCGGATGCAATGCAGCTGAATACAGTATTTTACATCGAACGATTGTCTATGACCTATGTGACCTCTGCAACTCGGTTAGCACGTAATTTCTCGTTCTTAACGTGGCGACGAGTGTTTTAAGAGTGTTTGAATTTCCCCCTTATTAAGTTAGATGAATATGTCCCTTGCTGCATCCTAAAAAGAAACATTATTATCGTTCATAATGAGCTTAAAACCAATTTATAAAAAAAGTGAATCAATCAGCATTTTGCACCTAATTACTACCGTTGTCAACAATAAATTCGAATCAGCTGTTCTCTTACAACGAAAACGAATAGGCGGTAGAAAGTATACAACGCTGACACATTCTTCATATCACCTGTCTAAATTGAATTACCCACGGTATTCCCACCTTTATGTGCTAGCAATAGAAGTGGGTTTGGTGTGTACATTTTGAATCAAAAGATGGTTTATCGTGCAGATGGGTACGTGTGAATTGGTTGATTGCTTACAATTATGTGTTTCTTTCACGGTTGGGATCTTGTAACTGTTGTTAAAAAGTACTAAATGCTTTTGAAAAGCATTAGGACTGATTTGAAAAGTTTTTGGGTGACATATTGGCAACGATTTTGTAATGAATCAATCATAACTGTCTAGCATTCCTAACTATGTTGGGGTCAGCTTCCAGTCCAGCCAGATACAACTGAATGCCATTATTTGACATGGAGTGACTGACTATCTGACATCCACAACTTACTTACTGGGAAGAGGAGAGAAGGAACTAGATAGCCCATGGCAAGAATTATAGTATTATATAGAAGTATCGCGATTCTTAGGGGCTATAAATCGATTGATTTTGACTATAAGGCTATGGGATCGAAAAGCTTTGTTCAACTAAAATGGAACATACATTTTGTAGGGTTACAAAATCTTACTTCAAACTATAAATTGGAGATCACCAAGTACCAAATACGGAATATAATAAGCTATTAAAGTTAGGGTCTATGTATTAAGGTGATAGTAAATAAACTTGAGTGACTAGGTTCAAAGTAGGGTTGTCTGAGGTCAGGTTTTCGACTGCAATGCTCCCTTATCTAGTACTTATCAGGTTTAATTCAATTTACAATATGTTCATGTTTCATATCAATTTGATAAATATCAAGGCATACAATTGCCCTTGACGATAAAATGTGTATGTTTTGAATAATTTTGTGATAGATAGGTACAACATATTTTTATCAAGGACATTTCCTAAAACTTTTCAGCCAAGTCCTCGTAAAAACTCGGTCATTGAAGAAATATGAAACTTGGCAACCCTGTTTGAGAGCCCTATCGTCTACAAACACTGGTAACCCACTTACGAAGCTGACTTACTTGCCAGTATTGTAATGTTGTAATACCTCTGTGCTAGTTTCTTGGTGCCTAGGCGCCTAACTCGGAAATATAACCTCTTTGCTACGAACAATTCTAGAAGTACGATCTTTTTTCAATAACGAATTTACCGTAACCTCTTTTTTTTCGACACAGTTATTTTTTTATTTGAAAAAACCACTAACAAACTTATTAAAATGAATAATACAGCCTTTAAAATACTAATTAAAACAGGTACTGAAATATTTCGCACGATATAAACCTGTACGATTCATCTATCCTTATCTAACTTGGTATAATTTAGAATCTTTTGTCTCCTTTCCGCTTAGACCGTGACCTACATGGTCGTTACGATGTTGCGCTAATTCGGGTACTGTCACCGAGTCTTTATGTATTGCTAATATAAAAAAGGCTACAGGTGTTACCCGCGGCGCCATTTCAACATCATTTTGACCCGGAATCCGCCACTACTGGGTAATAGACCTCTTCCCTCTTCTGCATTACTTCTCACCTACATACGTCCTGTGCTACCTTCAGGCAAAGGTATCCCGCGACTTTGACGATATCGCCAACTCAAAGCGCTTTTGCACGACCCTAATTTGATTAGTTCAGCCTTGGCCAACATTCGGTCAGAACTGTACAACGCCATTTGCATAAAAATTACCGTTGTATCCCCCAATTTGGTCCGGACTGGGGTGTATTAGAAAAGCCTCCACGAGTGGTGATACTTGATGTATGTCTGGCGTACCCTTGAGACAGTAGCTTTAGCTTCTATTTCTAGTTGCTGGCTGGGCAGTATTTGTACTACGCTAGTGTCACTGTATGGGATGCAATAAAATAGAAGGTTTTCTCGATATTCTTACCGATTTGGGAGGATATTCTCGTATTCTCACAGAATTATATAGACTACTTCTTAGGCTGTGCTTTCTCTTGTCTATTAGTTCCGAAACAGTTTTTTTGAAAATACACACAAATTTCGTATTAGTTCCGGAATAGTTTTTTTTGCAAATACACACAAAGTTCATATTTAAGTACTTATGTATTGTGAAAGGTTTCTTTCAATGTCGAAGGGAGATGAGTTAACTTTCACTGCTATTCAAGCGTAATGACTTGGTCGTTGTGTCGGAAGTAGTAAGTACATAAATCTACTACATTTATTGGAATAGTTTCTATGTGTAATAAATCATCATGGTGGTTTTCTTGTAGTTTGTGTTACTTGTCAATTGTAGAGTTAGAGTTAAGAAAAGTGTTGTTAATTGTATCTAAGTTATTGTAGGAATGTAGAATTTGGAAGTTCATGGCGATCAACTTCTGCCTTTTGATAGACATAAAGAATGTCTCATTCATCATCAGCATATTCGTTCTAGGTACTGCTTGAAATTAGGCTTTTTATGCATCCTTGTGTTTTGTGCGTGGCTCTACTAAGTCTTACAATATTTATTCCTAGTACATTTATTGAAAATATGCTTTGCTATTAATCTTCTAAAAGTCTTAAAATAGCTCAAAGCATACATTTTGTTGTAATAATATTGTCCGTAGTCACGAGCGATTATATTATTAACAAATTTCGTTTTGTGTACAACTAAAAATAATTTTGGCACACGAAAAATCGAACATGTTAAAATTATTTTGAAAAACTCGTTGCTGCACTCTATGTATACAGTGTAGTAAATAAACATTCAAACGTTGTTTTTGTCTGTATCTGGGTTAACTTGAAGTATGCATCAAAATATAATATACTGAGTCATCATTTCAGTCCAAAGACGTCCACTGTTGGACATAGGCCTCCACCAAGTGTTGCCACATTGACCGGTCCAGTGTGTCTCGTATCCAGCGCATCCCCGCAACCTTCACATACACTGAATAGTCATAGTCATAATATGAATGCATGGAATTTCAGGACGAGTCCAGAGTCTAGAACCAGGACTTGCACCTGGTTAATAGCAATAGGATCACACCAATTACATTGCATGTAAAAATAACCGGGGAAATGTGAACGCACTTTTGTTTACACCTCTGTCTGACCGTTCATTGGTTACAGACATCATGTTCTGATGAATAAATAAACAGAGGATTTGCAAGATAATCCACTTATTGTACAGTGTATTCAGAGTAAGGTAAGGTAACAGGGCGATCAGAAAGGTCTTGAATTCACGGACTCACCGTGTTGAGCCAACGTGAAATTGAATTTGTATCATAAATTGCCCAGGACTGGTGTTGGAACTGTGCCCGAGATGGCTCCAACATTGAAACCTCACCCTGTCGAGATTGATATAAGAAAGGTAATACTGCAAACAGAGAAAAAGAAAATTTTTGAAATGATATATTGGTCTTTTTTGAAAGGAGTAATTGAGAAGTATGGAAGAAGAAAACAAGCTGCGCCGACCCCAAATGAATTCGGGTAAGGGCAAGAGAAAATTATATTGGGATAAGACTAGACATAATTATGATGATGATATTATTGAACTATCTCTTCATACAATTTTCCTCATAGATACTAAGTAGGCAGAAAACACAGAAAGTCACGTGATGATGTTTACATCAACATAGTTTTCCATCTTCCGCATACACGCATCAATCAAAAGCCTCTAGAGTGGACAAACAAACAGACAGACATAAATTGGATAAGTTTCTGAGTGCCTTGTATATTTTCATATACATTTAGTTAATTCTTTAGTACCAAGCCTTCCATCACAGCGATCCCCAGCTCCAAAACCACAGAAGTTTAACAATTGCTAAAATTAAGTTATAATACTAATACTTCCACTATTACAATAACAAACAAACAAAGGTCATTAGTAGTCAAAACGCAATTAATTCATAAATGTAACAAGGAAGAGCGCCGTCTAGAAACTCCGACCTCGTTTTCAATGTCGGGTCGGGTAAATATGTACTGCGTCGTGTCAGGGGTGATGGTTTAATGGAATAGCATGGTGTAATGATGTACTGGGTAAGGCTGAAGACGGTGAAGCTGGTAAATGAACCTGTAGCTGAAGGTGATAATTTCGTTCTAAAGGCAAACCAAGATTTAAGAACTGTTAAGGTAAAAAATTCGAAAAAAGAAATCTGAAATAGGTCACAAAAGAAAAATACTCGAACAGGCTATGGCCCACCCACGGCTATAAGCCTCAGATGAGGAGGAAGATTTGAAATAGTGTAGCTGAAGTCCATCTCAATGAATAAGGAATGGATGTAGCTTTAGACAATAAACAAACTAAAGCTGTGTAAAGAAGTACTATAGAAACATTACAGATACAATGCGATAAGTCACAAAATACTACAACAAAAAATATAAAACAAGTAAAATGACACCCAGTAACAATATAAAAATTAATACTGCTAATGACATCTACCAACACGGCCTTTTCACACATTACAGCCCTTTCCTTCTAATTGAGAGAAGAATCTAAGGGCTTTCTGCAGCAGTAGGAACAACATGAGGTGATGATGCTATCATTTTGATTAGTAAGTCAACATTGGCAAACAAAAGTACTTATAGTGATATAAAAGGTTTCAAAAGAAAAAGCAATTCATTCAGTGTTTTAAAACACACTATTTTCAATTACTTACTTCTTCTACAAAACTCCTCACCCATATTTTTCTTAAGAAAATAACACTAACAATTCTCTGAACTAACATCGTTGAAACATAACATTTTCTAAGCTTACACTGAAACTCTGACTACGAAACCTTGACCGTGATGTTGGAACTAGAAAATTCTACTGGGATTCAGACTCTTTTATATTTTAACTAGAAAATGAAATTCTAGCTAGAGGGAGTTTTGTTGGAGTAATAGAAAATTAAATTTCAGCTACACTAGAGGTTTCAATTGTTAAAGCATTGACTGTAGGAAGTTGAGTTTTAAAGGTTATAGTTTCATTTGCACTTGCATCTTTATTGGTTTTTTCCTTTTTCCTTCAAACGCGGCTTTGCTGAGAAGACTATGAATAATTCAACCTGACAAACTCCTCGATCTTTCATGGTAAAGTTTTCCCATTGCATACAAGCATGCTTTTTCTACTAGAAGTCTTGATTATTTCTTTTCTACCAAGTTATGTATTATTCACATCATCCTAACAAACTAAAGCAGCAAGACTGCAGAATAAACAAAAATAAAACTGCCTGCTAAAGTTTCAACTGTCTCCATACTTATGTCCCACTTACATTAGAATTACAAAATCACTTTGTGTACCCAAATTATCATCTATTAGTCCATTATCGGGCATATCAAAAGGTTTATCTAAACAAGTACTTAACGAGGCGATTAAAAATCCTGACTGGGAGACATGACTGACCTATTTATTATTATAGGTACTTGTTAACCTATTTAGTTATCGTGCATATTGATAAAAAGAACAAATGTATATTATAGTTAGGAAAGCATACACCTCGTTTGGTTTAAATGCAAAATTGTAACTGATATTTAATAGGGTCATCGAAAATTAAACAGTATCCTCCTTTCAGGTTTTTGCATAATGTTCGTTACCTTCAATCGTTTTCGCAATTTATTCAAAAAGATCTGCAATATCCTGATCTCCTTTAAGGGTCTTGTAAGTGTCCCAATCTTTAAACTAATTCTTTAAAAAAAAAAATACGCGTGACTGCTGACAATACTACAGTTGATAGCAAGAGGCTCGCCCCCTATCACATGATACTTAAACATATCTGGCGAAATGTGGGTGTACTCTTAGGTAAACCTCATTCTTTTCCTTTAGGGAAAACGGGCGTGATTCCCTTTATTGTGTATTATAAATGTCTGTTTTAGCTGAATTTAATTCTGTCCCTATCCCAACTTGTCATTGCACTACCTCATAGTAGACTCCTCGACTTCCTACAACCATATTATGGCAATAATATAACCATATATTCTACGCAGTTCAATCACAAAGCGATATATGAACTAATTACAGTCTCCAAGTATATCGTTACACAATAACATTGTGAGTTAGTCACCAAGGCTGTGAGCCTATGGGAAACTGTTCCATGCACTGACTGTTTAGATTTTGTAATATACTTCTGTGTAGCTGTTATGTTCAAACTGACAGTTGGTTTGTTTGTATGAATATGTGACGTAAAAGAAGTGACAGCAAACTACATTTAACCCCGACTAGGCAAATGATGATGATTATGGATTGTTTTTAAAGTAAAAAAATATCGTTTCACTGAAAATGGGATATTTACCATGTTTTCCGTTTAACCGCCATAACTTCAGTGTACTCACGACCATGGTGCTTGCAACAGCGCCTTATTGTCGCGAACTTAAAACAAAGGAAAACTTGTAATAAAAGCTCGCCTCGGAATTTCCCAATACCTTATTTCTGATTTCAAGGCTTCATGAAAGCCCTTATACGATTATCTGTCTGGGTTTTCCTGAGTATTTAAGACAAAGACTCCTACAGATAGTGCACGAGTTCTAATTTACTAATCGTCAAAGTAAGGGCCTGTTTGACCACCTACGATTAAGTTCCCATTACCGTACTTGGCAGATAGTTTCATACAAGTTCTGTTTCATTTTTAATGAATTCGGTAAGTAGTGGCTAATCAATCATACATCGTTAAAATATACGCCCTTAGTAATAATATAATTAATTAGAGATGGTCTTACAGTCTAACCACATGCTAGTTTTATCTTCGCAAACTAGAGGAGACCGATATCGTAACATTACACCGGCTGTCAGATACGTAAAGATAAATAAAATGGCTTGGCAACAAAGTGAAATTTCTATCATCTTACTTCAGTATTATCTCATATCTTTCTCACTTAAACGAAAAGAAAAAGCAAGAATCTTCAAGATAATCCATAATCTTCACGACAGAAAATCTCGAAATGTGTACTTAAATGGCGAAGTACAATGCTTTGTTATTGTTAAGGCGAAGTATTTTTTTTCTGCGTTCGTCCTAAGAAGGCACGCATGACAAATACAGAAGGCATGCGATTCGACCGTAAGGAAACGTCATTGACCGATCCTACGGTGTTGATGCTAAAATAGCTAGAAATAATACACCACAACCTATTGTTAAAGTTATAGAGTTCAAAATCGATCGATTTCAAGTTATAGAGCATTTAAAAAACGCTGTCGAACAGAAGGTAACAATGCCGAAATGTAACTACCAAATGAAATTGAACCGTATTGTTTTGGTAACAAAGTCCTGTGTTGATAAAATCATGATTTGGCTCGTGATAAAAATACAATTAATAATGCTAATGAATCTTTTGTTAAAGTAAATTAGTGTATTATACCATATACAATCGGGGAATTAACTTGAGATTCTGCAAGTAATTTTAATGCAATTTCAGACTTGATTAAAATACAGCGAAACGCTTCCTTACTTCATCTTCACAACCTTTATTAATATAATGGAAAGAAACTGAGGAAAATAACTTAAATATAGAACCACTTATGTATTACCATCACGTTTTCGCATGAAGGAAAATAACCCTCGACTCCATAGGGAATCATGTTTACCTACCAATAAAATTCTATGTTTAATAGAATCTAAAAGAGAAAGAAAACATCATATAATACGTCGCACAACCAACAAATACGGTTTAGAAAATATAAATGAAGAGGGTAACGGTAAAGTTGAGAGGAATTTGGCACTAGTGCCACGCCCACTAACTGATTTGCGATACAGCCGAAATAACAAAAGAAAGCTCATCCAAAACTGGATAGAATCGTTATTGAATCAACTAATACAATATTTACAAGAAAAGGTCTAATAAAATCTGGAAGGAACAGAATTATGTTTTCAGTCTAAGATAATAAAGAACTTTTTAGGGTATCCGTGGAGAAAATTGAAGTATTTCTATTAAGGCGTCTGTAAATTAATTCTTTAAAGTAGTGAGTGTGTTGCTCCGACACCAAGAACCATGGGACAGAATCAGGAATAGGATGATGATGATGCAAGTGTTTGTATCTTCAGCTTAAACTTACAGTAAGCAAAGAACCGATTCTTCGAATAAATAAGGATGCTAGAATTTTCCGTATTCAGGAATGTTAGAATCAACACCGTCAATTAAAGTATTTTCTAACACCTCTGCACTACCCCACAGATGTTCCCTTTCTGTAATAACTTCAATTAGACCTTGTTATTAGTTTCAGAAACACTAGGACAAGGACGAATAGCTATTAAACCACCATCAATGAGCCTCCAGTCGCTACACCTTACGCGTACCCACGTAAATTTTCAAGTTTATTAATGTGTCACCTTCGGGACTCTTGCGCACGTTAAAATAGAGCGGGACGCTATTATTAGCGCATAACTGTGTGAAAGAGACAAACGTATGTATTATCGGTGTCTGCCGGAATGGCATGTAGCTGATTGTTTTCTATTTATCTTTGTTATTGATGTCTGACTGAATGTACTGGATACGGCGGTCATGGAATATGTATGGCCTATTTCCATTTATATTAATGTTCTTATAAGAATTGAAAATAACGGCTTAGCTAAGGTTAGTTCTATTAAAAGTATTCTCCTCATCTAAATTTGGATTACCTGTATTTCGTGATTAATAAAATAATCTTCAAAAACAAACAAAGCTTATCCCTCTGTAACTTTTGTAATATTTCATTTTAATTTCCGTCATCTATAAGAAATTGCACTGCTGCCAAACCAAAGACCTCCAGAAACAGGAAAATGGCGACAGTTCGGATATCTCCGTGAATTCCGGAGTTAGCCGAAGTCAAGCCGAAGGCTTTCTCAAATCCGTTGCGTAATTCAAGTTAACTTAATGTAATAGCTTCCTGACTGCAATTAATTGTTTAACATTCTGCTTGCTTGAGTTATTAAAACTTTCGGAAGGGAAAGGGCTTTCTTTAAAGACTTCGAATTAATCTGAAAAGGATATTATTAAAGACTGTAATAAGGTAAAGGCCGAACTAGCTTTAAACAGTTCCATAATAAGCTAAGTCAAAAAATACGTTAATAACATACTGAAGAAATCTAAACTAAACATTTAAATCTTGATAAAACACACTATTTATTCAAAATCTTACGAAAATCAGAAGAAATATGTTCCAAATTCTTAAAAATACGTCTTTAGAAAAAGACGAAGAGAAATGCGGACAGTAAATCAATAAAAATATTCATGCGTCCTTGTTTCCATAGTAAGGTTATTTTTACTCTGTATCTGCATACTTTATTTGCGTGGTCTAAATTCGTCTTAAGTTATGTCCATATGATTTGATAAGACCTTGATTATATGATAATGTTTGGTCCCGTTAAGGCTGGTTGGTTATGTCTTCGTCCAATATGAATAAAAAGATAATGGGTTTGTCCTGTGTAATTTGACAAATTTCTTGGTTTCTCGAAATCTTTGTAACTCTTCGGTTTCCAGAACTTTTTTCAATTTTCCGTTCATGTAACGAAATGACAAAATCTAGGAAGTCATCTTCTTTCAAACCTTTTTTAAGTGATCCGATACTCACTTGCCTATCCTCAATCAACGACAGCAATAGCCTCTTCCTACTCAGTTTCCTCTAGATTACTGTTATCTGATCTCAAATTCCCGATAACCCACACAAAGAACAGACCTTTATTAATGGTTTTCTAAACAACAACCTACTTCAAAATCATACCCACCTTAATATTGTGCACTTGCATAACATTTCACTCACAGCATGATTCACAATTTCCAATTAGTGTAATCATTGGCCATCACGTAATTTATATGTAAACAGGAAGAAACAATGGTGATTGACTCGCACATTTAATATTTGTTGATAATACGAGTATAAATATAATTAATCTAATATAAAGGTGGAACAGTAACGGTTTTATAGGTTTTAGAGAAGTAAATCTCCATTTTCTCTTTTGATCCCTCATCAATCAATTACGGAAGGCTTATAGCCAGCCTATAATATTTTTCTGCATGTCCTTTGCGAAGATGAACTAGAACAACCTATCAGTGCTTTAAATTACCTTGCAATCATAAAATAAGGCTTGAAATTAAAGCTTGATGGCAAAGCTGAATATGTACTTAGAAATGGTAATAAAATAAACAAAAAAGAAAGTATGTCACTGATGTTTGACGGAGTTGATTAGATAGAAGAAACACCCTCTAATGATAGGCTTACATCTCTCAAATCAAATTGAAAAGACAGATAAGCAATTCCTTTTTACGTAGACCAACGTCATGAGGAGAATATTTGCTGAATGAAATCAGTAATATTTGTTGTTGAATCTACAGTTTTCGGTACGCAACCTAAATATTTGATTCGGGGCAAGCTGAGCTATTAGTCATACCAAATTATAATATTTGTTATGGCACATTACTAATGCTATAATTTGAACTATCGCTCTATTCGATCAACAGTTATTCGTTACTTGACCTAAATTCTACATTAATCCGAATTTAACAATCCAACGTAGACTCATAATTATCTTAAATAACCTCATATCGTTTAAAAGCCCATTCGAAAGGAATAATGAAACTCATTAAATAAACAGAAAAAGAAAACATGACGCAGATAAGCCGGGTATCATGTGAAATGTGCCACCAAAACCGGCGCGAGCGCAATGTTCAAAATGGCTGCCGCTGTATGTAGGTCACGGCAATCGGTGCCTCGGTGGCTGCTCTTACGAATTTTTTAAACCCGAAACCAATTTGACTTAAGTTTGCAATATTTTACTTAGTTTTGTGTTCACTATTTTATAAGTCAACATGATTAATATTTGTTTTTACTATAAGTGTTGAAAATTCTTCGTCAAGGGCGACAATAACGGTGGTTTCGCCTAAAATTATTCATAAAATTAACGAACAATTTAAGACCTTCTCACAAATATTGGTGGAAAAACTGCTATAAAGTTAGCCAGTCACCGTTTATCGTAATTATAGTTCAATGTCATATCCTTGTATAAAAACGCGACCTTGACTTTAAGATAAATGTATAAAAACATAACGGAGCATTTGAAATATATCTAGGTAAAATATTTGAGAATAACAGCATTGTATTGTGTTTGAAAAGGACAAATGATGTAATGTAATCGGAGAGATGGGGAAAAGTAACGAGTTTCACATATTTTGTGCTAGAAACGAATTTTAATGAGCTTTGAATCGTTCAAAAGGATGCAAGATTAATCTTGACTTGACCATCGTCAGCCATAGTCCTTGTAGGACTGGTAGATTGGAACATTTTTACTAAGAGTGGGCAATACGCATACTACGTCTACATCAATGGGATGAACCACCTGTCTCTTTGTTAGTGATCTACAACTAACATGAATATTACTAGTGCCAAGAATACTCGAAATTGATTTATGAATGCGTTCCACTACTACCACTTACTATTCCGTTGTGATTCCGAAGTAAAAATAGACTTTATCATCCTCGTGTCGTGTGGAGACGCAAAAAGGTTGGAACAGGAAAAGGTAGCAGTATTTGTCAATAATGATGGCACCATAACACACAAATCTGATGTCCTTGAAGGTACCAAAGGAATAACTGACGAAGAGGTACATCATAATTGGTTACCAAGAAACACAATCCAAAAAGGGTCTTCTATACAAATGATGACAATGATGAAGATTCAACTAAAAATAAAGTATCAATATCCGTCAATAAAGCTATACTTAGGCATGTGTAAACAAATAAGAATATTTTAGCATGAAGTTCATTGTCATTTGAGGTTACAGTTCCGTGGACTTTAGTCTTTGACTGAAATTCTCGATCGCTAAGAAATCAGTCAGCATGACTAGCAAGTCTTGGAACTGTGAGACAATCTAAGCCTTGTAGATTACTGTAATCATTATTTAGATTTTTGCGATTCCACATTTCAAGGAGATGGTTTAATGGAAATCAGATTCTGTATTTTTTACAGAGAGCTAAGTGCCAATACATACACACATGCATACAATTAACTCACGATTGTTTCCCATGAGGGTTGGCAGCAACCCGAGAACACCATCCGTACCATCTTTACACCTTTTGTTTCGTCCACGGCCACTAAAAGTTTTTAGTCAGTCTATCCGTTTCTGGTAATGGAGATCAACCCTTAGTCATCTTCGAAAATAATTATGTTAGTTCAATAGCATCTATTTATAACATTACTTTCAGGTAAATAGACTGCCAAAACCCTTATTTTTGGCTTAGCCGTAGTCGGGTAAAAACTATCATTAACGACTCACCAAGCTATATTCTGTATCTTTCCACTTTATTTTCCTCAAACTAAATGCCTTCGTAGCTTTTATCCAACTTCATTTTCTTGTAACTGCTATTTTCGTAGCAATAAACACATTTAAATGGGATTGTTTATTTGCTGCAAAGTATCAAATAAATTATGTGTAGGGCCCTAACAACATATTTTCATAATATAGAACCCAACGTGTTTGAATATTTCATTTTATGGCGTAGAAGATATATTTATTGACCGAGAAGTTTCCTAATCATGTAGCTAAAGACCGTCTGGAATTAAAGACTGAAAAATTAAACAATAGATCATAAAGTCTACTGCAGTATCTTCTAGACACAGTTAAATTAAGCGAACTGACGATACAAGTGGACCAAATCAATGAATATTAGATGTGTCTTTATGACGGTCTCGCAAACTTATTTAATCATCATAAACTCACAGTTTAATGTTAGCTTGAATTTTAACAGCTTCCAAACCTTCCATGTATTCGAGAGCGAAAGTGCATGCATTTGTACATCGCACATCATCTCTGTTTACACAACTCGGTGGTGGTTTGAACATTTTATGATCTTCTTGCTTAATTAAGATTGGCTTATGATATTATTATGCGTACGTGCGATCAGATTTCTTATTAAGGAGATTAAACTCGGCCCCAATCGTTGCTTTATTATTGTAGCATCTCTTCAGTAGTAGCCACGGAGTCGGGATTTGATCCTCTTACACAGTGCTTAAACATAACTGACAAAATAAGTTTGAACTATTAGGTACACCTCTGCCTAACCCTTCAGGGATGACGTGATGTTATATTCCAAATTAGTCTGTATCAACAGTAATTGCGGCTTCGTGTCCAGCAACAAAGTCTTGAGCTGATTTAATTTCCATTGTAAATACAAACTTTCTCGGAATATACCATTACATTAATGACTAGACGGAGTTCCAATTCACTTTTTCAGTTCCGTAAGCCATGCATGCGAAATGGCGGGCAAAAATTTCGACTCCATTTCCCCAGTACGATTCTTTTAATAAGCGCCTGCATGTTCAACAGCGTTGTTTTATAGCTCGCTAGTATGTTTGTCAAACAATGGAAATCAATCATTCACAAGGAATGTCCCAATTCGACTGTACTCAGGTCACGTTACGTTTAAACAAAATAATTGCACGTAAACAACTCATTTGGAACTTCGACTGCGTTATTTATCACGTCATTATAGAATTCAGTTGCCCAACGTACCGACTAATGATGTATATTTTATATACTGTTACCAAACAAGTCTATTGGTTCTCAGCTCACAACGGTTCGCGAATTCCTTTCCAAGAGAAGTGAAAGCCGACCAAATAATACGCCTATCAGAGCAGAACGCTTTTCGTCATGTACTTCATTGACAAAACGCCTAGTACAGTCCCCTCGAAGATACAATGAATGAATATTATTATTGCTGCTAATTTTAAAATGATTTATTTTTGCACTACCACCCGGTCAACCGCTCTCTCCCAAAGACGCGTGCGGAATGAGGTCAGCGTGTTCCAATTTTAAATTTTGATTGTCAGTAAAGCGGTTTTGGTACTTAGTACTTTCACTGTCATTTTTTTTCTTTTTTCGGACCGAGTCTAGAACATTCTTTGTACGGTCTAAAACTTCCGGTTATAGTTCCGGCTAGGCTCCAATTTCGAATTCGTTGGGCTTAAAAATGTTGCGCTACTATCTAAACGAGTTCTTTATAAAGTTTAGTTACTCTTGTATGGCTTATCTGCATTATTGTACTTTTTATTTCAATTTTATCTCTACTAGACTCACTAGTTTAAGTTGCACAATGCTAAAGTTCAGTTCTAAAGTCTTTAAAAAAATTGACGAGTATTTGATAGGTCGTAAAATTATAAGTGTATATTCCTCAATATTCTTAGCCTCTAAACTACGTTTACTATTCTTTAGTAGTTTTATGAGTGGCTATTATCTCTAATTGCATTAAAATGTAGCATTATGTAAATAACGTAGTTCTTCCGTCCATCGTCCTGCATTTCTCCCATTAACAAGATCCTGCTTATCGTCCCGCAAGCAGTAACCCAAATGACACATTCGCGGTCCTGTTATTACTCCGGTATCGCATCGGACCAATTATAAATAGAGACTGATAAGTTCCGTTACTCGTGCCACCTTCATCCCTCTCGCACTCCCGCATAAACCTCCATCGTAAGACAGAGACATAAATATAAACGAACCTGTCTCGGTGGATTCGCGTGCCACGGCTCGGGTTTCCCCGTATCACGAGGCCACTTTCCTTCGACGACATGCGAATTGATCATTTCTTGATATTGGATCTTAATTTCTTTGATTTAAAGCTCAGAATGTTTCAGTGCTTGTTGAAAGGGTGTTTATGAAACCCTTGTCTTGACATTGCCAATTTATTTACGATGCCGCCCTTTATTATGTAGAGATTATGTGTCGTTTCAGTTTATGGCTGAAGATTATTGAAATTTTAAAAGTTTATGTTCTGAGTCTGATCGTGATCATGGCAATGACCCTGGAACATCAAACGATGACTAGTAATTTGCAAATGGTAACTACGTTTTCTTATCTTCAGATTTGTATTCTCGAAGCTTCTATGATTGTTATTTCAATCAGAGTTGATATGATCTGTACTTGTTCGATTTTTTGTTTACTCATACAATTATAACGTGGAAAAACTTAATGATTATGCAAATTATTTAGTTTTGTACTTGGAGGATAAATAATTCAATTTACAGTATGTGAATAAATTAACAGAACTTCTGTTAAGTTATTCACTTGTAGGACAAAAATCTTTACAATTGTTTATGAGAATTCACACCATCCCACATAATTTAACAATAACTAAATTGGAAGTTTTAGTCCCTGTATATTATCTTTAATCAGTGTATCTCTGTTCTGATTGAAATAAACCCTCCCTATTGATTTTACCGTTTAATTTTCAATGTTGCCATGCGTCCCTTCAATCAATTCAGCTATATATCCATTGCTACTGAAAACAGCCACAATTCTGCTTGTCGATAATCTACTTGGAATATTTACTACTGTGTTGACCTCCAATAGATAATTACGGCTTATTATTTAATGATCGCGTTATCGTATGTTGTTATTGATATAATAATGTTATTTACTTTGCTATTCAGACTTAGCAACTAACTTCACTTGATTTTATATTGCCATCTTCTCTGTATTGGACGTCTACAATATTGACATTCTAAATGGTGCTGCTTATATTTTGCATTCAGTTTTCTTTTTAGAGAGATCAGCCTTCGTATTTACTAACATTTTGATGCGAGAAGTCTGGTCTATCTCGCTCGCTTGCGTAATGCCAAAAAAAGATAGACATACAACTTCTCAGGGCTGAAGACGTACTTCTAAATTTTATAAAAAAAAATTATAATAATATTTATTTATTGTTTTTGCAAAGTTTTTCTTACAAACTAGTGATTGGGGTTTCCTTTTAGGCGTCTAACGCCTGTATTAGGAGCCCCCACTCTTCCATATCGTTTTAATTAACATTAACAAACTTGTTTTAATTTACACATAAAAAGAAGAAATAAAAATTTCCAAAATCATTTACTCCTTTTTTTCTTCATTCCTCCCACAATCATTCTGTCTTTTCTTTGGTCTTCCTCTCTTTCTCCACCCACCATAACTTATATTCACTACTCTTTCGGCCTGCTCATCACATACCAAAACCAAGACAGACGATTCCGTCTTTCAGTGTTCCTGTTATATACTCATTTTCTAAATCACTATAATCAACAGGTAATAAACCATCTTCCGATAACGGGGTCAACCGGTAATCACCAGTTAATCATTCATCACAGTTTCTGCTCACTTGCTTCTCGAACACTTATTCATCCGTGGCACAACTTGGTAACAGTCGCAGTCCACTAAGGTCGAAACTATTCGTGTCATGCAGATCCCTATCATTTCCGTCTCCGACTGATTTGAATTCAATGCTTCCACCGTTTGTTTATTGTTCCTCGACATATTCTTGACCTGTGGCCTACGCATTCATTTCATAATTAATCATACCTTGAAATTATTCCTCTGATTTTTGTTTTGGTGACCCATTTTGTTATTTGAATTAAGAGCAACATGGCTGAACAATGCTCTGGATACTCCGTCATCCGCTCGAAGGCGTAACATAGCGGTCCACCAACGTAACAAGAGTTTCACCGCTCTGTAACGGATGACACAAGCGGTTACGGTACCCGAGTCCGCGCGGTGGGGCGCATTCGACTTTCAAACTCACGCGCACGAAAGCCATTGCTCCAACGCTCGGTGTACGCTCGGCCCCTCTTCGGCTAACATCGGATCCTTACTCTCCGTAAACACTTAAATTCTGATCTTTATTATTATCTTAGGACAACAGATTTTCCTTTACCATCATTTTCATAATCCGTAAAGTATTAAACGCGGAAATGTTGACAATGAAAATTGTAAGCGAAGGTGTCTTGGCTAGAGTTGGTATTCGCTTGTGATTCAAGCGTGGTACGGTCGTACCGTTAGCAGTGAAAGTGCTTGGGCAAAAGTGAAACGGATGGTTTAGAGTGGCGCAACTTGCTCGAGATTGGCGTAAAAAATCGCGATCGTGGAAATGTGAGAGGTTACAGCCGGTTGGATGCTTGAGATTTTTTGTGCGAACTTTTTTTGGCATCTCGATTTTTCTCTCAGTACGTTCTCGAAGGTTCTTTAGGAGATTTATTCAGTTTGAATTCTTTACTCTATCTTTAACGGGTAACTGTGGGTACATAGGCAATCGTTTCATGTACGATACTGGTATTGAACTGGTAGTAGCCCCCTCATCATAGTTGAGAAAAGGCTAGGATCGTAGGCTGTTGCATAAGCGTGACTAGTAAGCCAGGCTTTTTCTACCAAACTCATCGACTACTATTCAAAACCTTCCTGAAGTTGACCAAATTCAACCCCTCTATCTCCAATACGTGAAAATCAATCGTCACGCAACTCCCACTAATTACCCTCTATTAAACTAAAAAGTTACAAGTCATTATACCAGTAAATAACTTCAGTGTCGACTAACCTAATTTCACCCATTGATTGTGCACTGCCAGTATGTGGCACGGATGTGAGTACATGAGTTTCTTTTGAACTCACCTGCCACTCATTTCTTGCCATGGTGTTGTTAGGTTGACAGTTTCAACTGATTATGGCTTGTTTTTCCACTTTTTCACAAGTTCTGTCAAAATGAACTTACCGGAGATGGTTATTTGTTCTATTTTAGTTGATATTGTATGTATTAGTATTACTACCTCTTGCTTTCCCACTTTTGGGCAATGGTCTTAGTGCCTTCGTATATTTAAGTTGATTTCAAAATTTCAGTGGTGGTTTGCGTTGCGTCTTTAAAGGCGTTCTTCATTCCTTTCGACATACAGGGTGTAAATCAACCCATCACACAGCCGTCAACCAAGCATTCTGTATATCAAACTATCTACCGTACCTCTACGCAAAAATTTTTGCTGGGAAAAGACGTTTTTTTTGGGTCGAGAATCACATTTTACGGTAAAACTCAATATAGCACGGTTAAAACATTGTGCTAATGGATGCTTTGAATAGTAAACGGGTCATGGAGGTAATTTAAGTAAAGTTATAACCTGAAAAACTGGTATTTACAAAAACAGCTGTGAAAAATTTGGAACTTTGACCCCCAATATCTCCGTAACTAGAAGGTTCCCAGGTATGGTCTAGAACAAAAAAATTATCGCAGTGGTGGGGAGAACAAGTGCCCTTCGTTTGCGTTAAGGGTACTTTTACACCCTATATAACTAGTCTACATTGTTTATTGACATAAAATTTCCCGACGGCATTGTAAAGCCAAGTCAGAGGCCCATGAGAGGCATACAAACTCTGACACCAGGTTAGACAACAAACGCAATAAAGAAAGAAGAAGACGGTTTATTGGAACTAAACACTAAAAAACAAGCCCCCAGTATTCTTTATCAAATGCTCAACACCTGAAATCTCAATGTTATCAGATTGCTTATCTATAAAGTGATACGTCACGTTTTCACGCCAGTACAAGACAGGTGCAAATACGTTTTTGATCGAAACCAATTTCCGGATTTCGATTTTCTCATTTTAGTGGAATTGTGGTCAAAACTTTATTTGATTACGTCCCAATTCTGAGAAGTAGAACGCTCGTGTAAGCTCGAAATTATCTCTGAAACGTAGCGGGGTTTCCACCCCAAATGGATGATTTTCTTTAACTCAATCACTATTCAAAGATTAACTTACTTTTATGTAAATTTTGACCTCGTTTTCTAAGCTTTTAATATTGCTCAGGGATCGCAAGGAATCTTTTTCAACCTCGGTCAACAATATAGTCTAGGACTAAGACGCTTAGTGCTATTTTTTCCATGAGCTATTTTCGTCTGGATTTATTATTAGAATGATTGATGGGTAAACTAGGGTATATTTTGCGCCGTGTGAACTCAATTTAGTTTATAGTTGCCTCGTAAAAGTGTTCCGAAGATTTTTTCGTCCATTATAGGAACATTTTCTATGTATTCTTTATGATGTGTCCCATTTTCTCGCCGTGATGTAGATAGAAAGCAGATTTAGGTAGTATTTTTTGCTTTTTATTTTGTCTTATTTTTGTCAAATTAGTTCATGTTTTGTAGGACTTAATAATTATCGAATTGCATAATATTTTGTAATAATAAAACAAAATGGCGAATTACCGGATGTTGGTAACTTTTTATATCTGTTAGTGATTGTATGGACTGTGCCTGTGCTTACCTCTATCATTAACATTCTCTTTTTCAGAGAGTGAGAGAGTCAGAGAGTACAGTAGCTAATTTTCACTTATTCATAGAAAAAAATACTTTGTTTCCGATAGAACGCCATACTTCTGAATTCTAGTTCGGAATGGAAAACTGTTTATAAATAACTAGTGGACGTCACGCGGTTTCACCCGCGTAGTTCCCGTTACCGTGGGAATACATGGATAAAAAATAGCCTATGTCACCCGGGGATAGTGTAGCTTCCCAACGGTGAAAGAATTTTTCAAATCGGTCCAGTAGTTTTTAAGTTTATTCATTACAAACATACACAGTATACACACACACAAAAATACAAATCATTTCTCTTTATAATATTAGTGTAGAAGTGTAGATATGTGTAATAATGTGTATTAAATTCGACCCTTCAAACGTTTATACATTTTTTTTAAATTATGTTGGTGGTGAGATACTGTAATTGCTGTGTATACCTGTATTAGGAGTACATACCAATATTTTTTATATATTATTGGTAATTCAGTGACGAATTAGACTCGTTCCTGATTTAGCCAGAACAAGCAAAACTGCACGAAGATTGCAACGTTATAGGGGAGACAGAACAGGCTAAATCTGTATTGACATACCAACTCAAACACTAAAAAAAATAAAATTAAAGGATAAATAAAACAATATGAATCATCTATAAGTCAAATGAGAGCGCGGCGACAGTGAAGCGCGCGTGCGTATCTAGGTTAGTTGGTCGCAACCTCGTCAGTAGGGGCCTCAGCGGTGGGTTAGGTTAATCTTGATCGCTGCTTGCTTTCAATACCTGGACCTGTGCTCATCAACAGGTTTGGCATGTAAGGATGATAGTCACTTGAAGGTAATAGGGGAACGTCCATCCATACTATCCATAAAAATATTGATATAATTTGGTTAGGTGTGTCAAAAAGTTAACCCTCGAAAAGCGAAAGTTTAAAAAACATTATTTTTAAGTTGGTTGATAAAAATTCATAAAAGAACTGACATTAAAAAAAGAGCAGGGTAAAAATGATTTACCCTGTAAGGCGAAGATTAAAAAAAACACGTTCATTTTTTTTTGTAATTAAAGTTTAAAAAAGTTTCACTCCCGTTTTAATTTTGCTTCCATCAATCGATACTCCCTACCCCTGACCTTCATATTTGTTTACTAACACAACCAATTAACCCGTCAATCACTACAACTTCGCACTTCTAACATTCCCCGTCCTTGCTCTTGTTTTCCTCGCTCCAGACCGTTATCAAGGAAATGTTAATTCATTATCAAGGAAGGAAAACTCTAAATATATTTCCCGCATTTAGAAAGGGCAACAAGTGAATATTGCAACCTATTAATGTTGCCTGAAGGTTTTCAGTTAATAAAGGTCGGAGTTTATCGTCGGTGCAACTTTGTACGTACGTGTTTATTTTATGAGCGGTTAGGTATTTCACGTGGAACATTATTTTTGTTTTGTCGAGTTTCTCAGAAAGAGTTTGTAGGTAGGTAAGTGAAATGTTGTTTCTTACGTGACTGTTTGAAGGTTAAATATCACCCCGTCGGGGCTGCGGGTTGTTCGAAAGAGATATCGCGGCCTCGACACAAAGGGCTAAGAAGGAACATGGGTGGTTTAGTCAGTAGAAGTCTGACACTCCCTTTCGCTCTGCCCAGAGCGGGAGGGGTTATTTGATGATTTCCCACCCCCCCCCCAGAAAAAGGGTAAAATATCATTAAGAAATATTTTGCGAATGACGTACTTATTCCTTTTATTTTAACTTAGCATCATCTATAGACGGGGTAGACCTCGCAGGAGATGGTAGGATGAGCAGGACAGAACCAACGAGGAGTGGTCTACATTGGCCCTGGATCGAAAGATTTGGAGGTCATAGGGGATGACACAAGTAACAGTAACTAGCAACATACTTCACATAGTTATTCACAAAATTATACGAAAAAACAGTTCGTTAAACATGACTGAAAATTTTAATATTTATGAAATAAAAATGTCTATAAATAAAATGTAAATTTTCAGTCGGCGAACACTGCTCAGTGGGCGTTGTCTGTTTGTCGCTTTATATATTTTAGCTCACCATGTTCATGACAGCCCTGTTCCAATACATGAGCTGATTGACGTCAGTAGGGCTAAGGTATATAGGTAAGGCCTTTTGTTTCTAACCAGACTTATTTGCAAGCCTCTTTAAACACGGAGAGCAGCAGTGGTACAGTAGTGGTGGCCCCGACTTACGAACAGTAAGTCGTGGGTCGACTTAAGGAGACGTATTACTTTGTGTAATTTATTTCATCACCAATGCCACACACTGCTCTCAAAACTTTGAAAGACAACATTGTGAAAAAACCAATATGTCTTTGAATCAAAAATTCGAAGATATCGTCCAATCCACAGGAAACCGTGATGAATTTTAATTAAATTTTAATTTCCCTCTCGTAGACAGGAAGTCTGAGTTCCACCAGTGAGAATATTATAATCTGATTGCTTATGCTATGTGAATGACAGCCCTGTTCCAATACACGAGCTGATTGACGTCAGCAGGGCTAAGGTAGATCGCTTTTTGTTTTCAACCAGACTTATTTGCAAGCCTCTTTAAACTAAGATTCTTTGAGTCGACTGCCTCTTTGGTGATGCGACTACTGGAGTTGAGGTGTTACGGTCGATTTCCAGATTGGGCAGTGTTATTGGGTTATTTCATCAATATCTTGGTAGTCTGGATTTGTTCACGGTTGATGGCAATAGGCCTGCCCCCTATTAAGTAGGAATTCAGGCCAGTGATTTGCAGGCGAAATGTGGATGTACTATTAGTTACACTTCTGCCTCACCCTTCGAGAATTACAGGCGTAATGATGGTGTTTCATTTGAGTAGATAACCCTGTTTATGCCATGTCGGGTAAGCTAAGACAGGAAAATTGTTACGTCTTTTAAATACGACAGACCAAGGTATTTGTAATATGTTATGTGAATGAATAATAATATGTTGTATGTACTAGACGTCATGAATATTCTGTAAATTCTACTATTTCTTCAAGCCTTGAATATTTAACGTGATTACCATAATGTGTAATGACATTATTATATCGTAAGTACTTCTCGCTGGTTTTACGCATAAAACGATTTGTTTATGTATTCTAAAGGGGATTAACATAGCGAGGGTCTGATATAATATGTATAATATCCTCCTTACATTATCCTTCTTTATAACCAAAAGCTCAAACTTTCAGTAGAAAATAAATCATTAACTCTGATTAAAATCAAGAACGCTACTAAAATGTAGCATCGCTGCGTTATCCTCGTTACCTCGCAATATAAAGTCAACTTTAGGTTGTGTGGAATAAAGTAGATAATTGTTTGTTGTTATTGCGTGGGTGGGGGGGATACACGAGGCCGTAACAAGCAGGTCAGTGGGGCACGAGTAAGTGTGCCTCGCGGATCCGACCGGTCGTCCAGCCCTGAACTTGGTCTGGGATTTGCTACGTTATGTTATGTCATGTGTGTGTGATGTCATCATGATTCATGATGCAGCGGCCGATTTTTGGACTAGGTTGGCGATTTAGGGTTAGATTTTTTTAAATGAGTTTTGTTGGGCTTGGTTTTGTAGTTTACATATTTTAGATGAATTTTGGAAAATTACGAATTTCCACGAACATTTTCTCTCTTTTTTGTAACCGTTTTCGAGAATAGTTTTCTCTAAAATCCTTGCTTACGTTTACTTGCGTTGTTGTATGTATGATGAATAAATTATTGTACGAAGTTTTATTGTTTTAGGGCAAGGTTTTACGGTTTTTTGGCCTAAAAGTTTAGGTTGTACGTTGTCTGTCAGTGAGTAACTGAATTTAGGATTGTTAATCAACCATTATTTTCCTGCCCTTATCAATTTATTTATAAGTATGCCTTCTTCCATACTTCTCTATTACTCGTCATTTTATCAGCCACCGCCTTTCTTTACAGGATATTTAATAACTATATTATTTAAATTAAAATCTATTTGACTTCACTATCAATCAGTCTAGTGCACATTCAAATGTTCATTCACAAACAATTGCAATCAATTTCGCTGTTGATAACTATCAAATAATTACTCATCAACAAACTAGCACAATTACTTTCACTTGCCGAACATTTTTTAGCTGTCATAAAGACAGACTGACACATCATTACATTTTGTTTGTAACACTTCGGAACATGTTACAAAATGTTTTATAACTTTCTCTGTTGTCATGACATTGCCGCGAATCGATTGCGAGTCGAGTACTCGACCTGGCGTTACTTGTGAATCGTAAAGTTGTAACCTATCGATCTGTGTCAGTCAGGGGCACCTAAACATTTGAGTACCTTTTTTTCGAGTGAGAAATCATCAAATAACGGCACAGTTGGCGCAGTGGCTAAACGATTGGACTGCTGCGCTGCGTGTCGCGGGTTCGATCCCCGCACGAAACAAATATTTGTATGGCCTGCAGATAGTTGTTTGTGTATGTGACTTTATATGTTTGTAAACGCACCCACGATACCTATTCCTAGATAGAAATTCCTAGTGTGGGGCAACGTTTAAAAAAAAACGCTCTACGAGGAGCAGAAGGGAGTTGCAGATTTATACTACTATACGTGGGTAGGTTGACCCACGTACCTTCTTAGCCCTTTGTGTCCAGGGCCGCGGTATATCTAATGTTCATAGTTTTCAGTAGAACAACCGAAATTCTCAAGAATCATACTGTTCGGAAAAAGTACAAAAAAAATAAGTCTGAAAGAAACTAGATACGCTCAACATAAAAAAAACGTTTCAGCATCACTTTCCCAACGCTAACTAGACCGTCGACACAAGACAAGTCACGATCGGATGCAACGTTCTATTATCTGTGGTTGCTATCCATCAATCAGCCATTCGAAGACTCCTGGTAGCTGATTGCATGACTGCTGATAGATAGGTAGTACCTCAGGTCAGAGATCAGACCTCGCCTGCTTCAATTATGAATAGCTAGTATTAATGAGTGGTTGTGACATGTGTCAAATGATATGAAAGCCTAATGAACTGACTGATCGAGAAATTGAAACAACAGATCTTGATACTTTCATTGGCTTTAAAGTAGCTATTGCAAATACTGTGCTTTCTCAGAACAGTGTTTCAGCTCCGGGAATAACAAATGTGTGAAAACATAACATCACGCGGTCACGCCTGTAATTGTAAGGGTTAGGCAGAGGTGCACATAATGGTACATCCACATTTCGCCTGTAGATCATTGGCCTGAATTCCTACTTAATAGGGGACAGGCCTATTGCCATCAACCGTGAACAAATTCAGAATACCAACATATTGATGAAAAAACCCAATAACACTGCCCAATCTGATACACTCACATTTCGTAAGTTATGTGTGTAGGTACTTTTCCCAATTATATTGGGCTCGGCTTCCAGTGTAACTGGATGCAGCTAAATACCGGTATTATACAAAATGCGTCTGACCTCCACAACTCAGTAACTGGGTAATACGATACCTCTTGGTAAAACTGGATGTCGGGCTTTTGGCTACTGACTACTCGTAAAATAAATAATCGTTTATTAAAATAAAGTTCACACATCCAAGGATCAAACTCGGCAAGTCCTGCTTAACCTTGAAGCTGTTATTATTAAGCCACAAGCTCTCCTCAACCCAACCACACATACATACATTATAAAAGGTAATCTCCTAAGATGGATCTAAAACACAGACGCAGCCTTGAGACGATCCTTGAATCTGGATCCAATGAATATTAAACAGCTCGCTTGATACATCTTGATACTTGTTTCAACTTAACTAAGTTATTCTTGACGAAATTAGAACATGAAAAGAGTCGGAAAGTGAAGTGGAACCTTCTAGACTTGGTTGTTATCGAGTTTTAGTGTATTCGGAATTTCGGATGGAGCTGTATACCAGTATTTTACATGGAGCGACTGTGTAGCAGACCTCTAAAAATCAGTTGGTTGGTGAAGTGAACTTATGCATATAAAGGGTTAAAATACCCTTAGCGAAACTGACAGACACGATCATGTTTTTTATGTTATTTTATTTATTAGGGACAAAAAACAGTTACATGCCAAGCTTAACTAAAGATTCTTAAATTAGCACAACTTAGAAATACATTTATACACAATCTCACGTATTTATGTTATTTATTACACATGTAACCAACAACATTGTCCACGAATTCACAAATAAAAATAGTTAAAGAAAACAGACAAATAAACAAATAAATCAGACAAATAAAATCCTCGTCATGGCGATATTTTCCTATACTTACCTTTAGTCATTAATGGTAATCTGTGAACAGCGCTGTGGGCAACATTATTATTTAAGTTATTTGCTATCTTGTTGTAATATTCCATAATGTAGCTGTTTGTTGTTCCTATTTGATTAGATAAAAAATACCTAGGAAAACCTTCAAGTTACGGAGAAATTGGAGTCAAAGTCCTTTTCCGGAAGGCTTTTTGTTGTTGTGCAAATAGGTACTAGTTTTTAACCGACTTCCAAAAAGGAGGAGGTTCTCTATTCGTGTGTGTATGTATTTTTAAGGTATAAGTTTATAACTATACCTCCATGACCCATTTACTATTCAATGCAGCCATCACCACAATATTTCGAGTGTGTTAAATTAAGTTTTACCGTAAAACGTGATATTTCACTCCAAAAAAAAAGGTCGTTTTTCCCAGCAATATTTTTTGTAGGGTTACCTAGTTTGCTGTACAGAATGCTTGTTTGACACGGCTTTATGAAGGGTCCACTTGTATGTGATGACAAAATAATGAACCTCCTCCATTGACTTGACTCTTTTTCATTGCCTCTTGATGAGTGACTTGCTCATTAGGTCGACGATAAGTGACCATAATTAGCCGTGTGTATTTTGCGGAAAATCCTCGAATACCACTTGAGATAAGCTTCAGATTAGTTAGGGGCAGTCCCTAAACAGGCAGGACAATTATAATTTAGGAATATGTTTAGGATAAAACCGTTCACAATCATTTCAAGTATTACCTTATAATACATTTTATCCCCTTTTTCAATTCCATGGTTTTTATCATGATTCTCTTGCCCTTATCCTAATTTATTTGGGGTCGGCGCAGCATGTCTTCTTGTTCCATACTTCTCTGTTTCTTGTCATCCCATGAGACACCTCCTTTTTTATATTAAAAAAAAAACCAAAGTCCCATATTTTACATTCTTCATCGTCTCCTCGTCATTGTATTCTTCATGTCCATATCACTGTTCAGTGTGTATTTCTCATGTTTCACCATGCATCTTGATTTACCATCTTCAATTTTTCATCATCAACTACACCGGTCTTCTTCAGTTCATCGAACTTCTCACCTCAATGGCGACACTCACGTGTGACAATCTAATTAGAATAAATCAATCAACAAAAAAAATACTTTGTAAAGAAGAAAGAATGACTGTCTTTATTTTAAACCGTAGATAAGAAACACTTGTTCTACCAAGGACACGAACGTGATTATTTAGTTTTGTGCTTGGCACGTTTTTTTAATTAATTCCTAAACTTGATAAACACCCTTATTGCAATGGTGTTAAGGAACGAGATAAAGTTTCGATAGCGTGTTCTCAATGATCAAAGGCCAAAAGTGTGTCAACATAACAATAGGGTAGTTAACTAAAAAATCTAATTAGTCCGTCAGATAGATTTCCAAAAAATATTGGACACGTATTTTTTCTTTTTTACGTAAACAAACAATGAAGACGATACAGTGCTTTGAAAACTCGTGTGATGTCATATTCTAAGACATTAGTATGACATTTTTTACCGTTGAGTGACGTCACAAGTCACAACCCCCCACTCAAATCTTTGACGCGTTTTATCTTCGTCATTTTTTATTGATTTGATGAAACAAAAAATACGTATCCAATATTTTTCGATAATTTAACAGACGGACTAAATTCAAAAATGTTTCAAATTTTCCCAATCAGCATTGAACGTAACGCCTTACCGATACAGTTTTGTTTGTTTTTTTAATAACATTGCCCCACACTAGGAATTTCCTATGTATCGTGGGTGCGTTTACAAACATTGAAATTCACATATACAAACACACCCAGACCCGAAACAACTCAACAGTTGAAAATTAACAAAAAACACAGTTGCTCTCTCCGCAATCACCATACTATCACATAACTACCTTTCATCTCCATTCATGCATAATTAATGAGGCTTTAATCTTCCCAGTGCTGGGACACAAGCCTCCTGTTTATCAGAAGGAATTGACCTTAATCCAACACACGTGCCCAGTTCGGGTTGGTGGATCTCACATGTTATGTTTATGTTTGGTTGCAATAGGCTCGCCCTCTATTACATGTATCTTGGACATTACTGGCAAAATGTGGGTGTGCTAATGAGTAGGTACACCTCTGCCTAAACCTTCGGGGGTTAAGGACTTGATGTTTTTATATTGGAACATTTGGTTTTAGGACAAACTACAGTTTCTTTCCTCACAATATTTTCTTGCTCAGTTTCCATTCATAAATCGAACATGCGCAGTTGAATAACAAAACTCTGTCCAATCACAGGCATCCTAACAAACAGTCTAATAAACTATTGGCTGTGTGTGTAACAGCTGCTAACAACGTGCCGGCATCACGTGGCTGTCGACGGTCGCCGCAGTCACGTGAACCGGCTTTGTCTGTAAACAATATATAGATTGCACTAGAATTTCGTTGGACTTGTACTAACTTTTTTATTTTGGGTTCTACGACTAAAAGTTACTGAACAAAATTTGTAGATAATCTTATTAGCAACAAAAAACGTTTACTAATTTTTATTGTGAAACCTATAGATCGTGAAATAAACCATAAAAACCATTTGAACCGCCCCTTTTTCCAAAATGGCGGCCGTGGAACAAGGGTTGCAACTCCACAAAATTGGATTTAACTTTGTACTCAGTGTCAGTTAGTGGTGGTCAGTTTAAAGTTAAATCCAAGTTTTGATATCTAAAAAATAAAATTGCGTCCTCCAACAAATGCACACTCACTAGATGTAATATTTCAATGAACCCCTCTCCTAGAGAGGAGGCCTGAGCCCCTGCATTGAGAACATTATAGGCTGATGATGAACGTGAATTAAACATAATTAATAAACGTTTTTATTCAGGAAGCACGCTTTCTTACTACATTTTATAATTTTCTCTGAATTTAGTTGATGACTTTATATCTTGTTTGACAAAAAACATAATTATAGATTGCGCTGGAATTTTGTTAGTTTTACAATTTTGTACACTGTCCTCAGAAAGTCGAAGGAGAGTGGAAAGAGATAGATGAAGGCTTTCTTACTTGTGTTTTTGACATCCATGATTACATGGAGGACGCTGTCTTACTGCGGTACTCAGAGACATTTAATGATTACTTAAGCCGTCACTTAGTAATGATTTGACATACTTTTGTATGACAATACTGTCAAAACCTTTACTAAGTGATGGCCTAAGTAATCATTAAAGCTCTCTGAGTGCGGCAGTTAGTGTTTTCTACGAATTACCTGTGCTCATACACATTTTTCCCATGGAAGCCTCTGTAGCCAGCATTATTGGATGTATTTCGGTCGTAATGAAAATGATAATGATATTTTCCAATCGCTTAAAATCACTGAAATGTTGTCTCTAAAAGCTAGATGATATAAACGGCAATGTAGAACGAACGCCTACGAAATAACACTCAGAAGTATCCAGCGGTGAAAGTATTTGTGGTATTTCAGAAACTATTAGATACGCTACAAATATATCGGCAATTATAACTAATTGAAAACATACTACCTACTTTAAATTCTTCATCACCGAAAACTATGCAACCTAATTTCTAATTCTGAAATGAAACTCCTATCTTGTCCACGAATATTCTTTCGTGTACAATAAAACTATTAATGTTTTATTTCTCGACCTCATTTCAAGCTATATTTGGTTTGGTTGTTTACCGTACTTATTACCATAACAAGATATCTATTTTGGTTTGAAATATACTGCGGTACTCAGAGATATTTAATGATTACTTAAGCCGTCACTTAGTAAAGATTTGACATTCTTTTGTATGACAAAACTGTCAAAACCTTTACTAAGTGATGGCCTAAGTAATCATTAAAGCTCTCTGAGTGCGGCAGATAGTATCATTAACTCTAATGAAAGCTTAAAACTTTTGCTCGTGATTTGGTCTGTGATCTAGAATCTTCTTTCATTATTGTGGGGTTAGTTTTTATGCCGCCGATGGGTCTCTAACTTGGCTTTACATGCCGTCGAGAAATATCTCTCAGGCATGCTGGTTTCCTCACGATGTTTTCCTTCACCAAAGCAAGGGATGATTATACAATACACACATCATCATCATCATTTCAGCCAAAAGACGTCCACTGCTGGACAGACGTCCAATGCTGCCTCCCCCAGGTGTCCCCGCAACCTTCACCAGGTCATCGGTCCACGTAGTGGGAGGCCTTCCAACGCAACGTCTTCTGGTTCGCGGCCGCCACTCCAGAACTTTCCGGCCCCATCGGCCATCCGTTCTGCGAGCAATGTGCCTTGCTCACAGCCACATAAGTTTGGCAATTCTTCTCAATACACACATGAATCCGTAAAATATGATGTCTTGGGTTCAAACTTGATACCTAGACTTTGCAGTCCGATAGTCACATCACTAGGCTATCAATGCTTTGAACAGATGAATCTAGAACAAAAAGTTACCCTTCTCCGATTCCAGTATAATTAGTCTAATTACTGTTGAATTTCATTGTTTAGTAGTCAAAGCATGAAGTCTACAGACAGACAAAAGTACTTTCGCGTTTATAGTATTAGTATGGATTACCTTCAAAGCATAATTTTCAAGGACCTAGTTTTCCATCCACGTGCAAGCTATTTCTTTTTTTAATAAAAAAAACTGTATACTTTGAGCTATCCTGGGAAACAGGCACGTGGCGAATAATAATAGAAAAAAGGTATCTAAGAAATTGGTGGAAAATTTCTTTATGATAAAATGCGAGTCAATTGAAAGTCTTTTATATGAAGAAGCCTTAACAAGTCAGCAACTTGTACAGTGTTAAAATCTTACCCAAGATGTTTTTCAGTAAAAGTTTGTTTGTTTTACATCTGGTCAAAGTTTTTTACAAAGGGTGGAAAATTACAATCGACTCTGGAAAGTATCGTTTTTTTTATTTCGTAATGTACAGCATCGTTTTAGCTTAATTTTTTTATCGTATTATATCGGTTCGTGCCTCACCTGGTGTCCAGAATTTTATGCATTCGTTGTTGCGGTGTGCGTCGCTGCTCGTCGAGCTTTCGTGTTCGCAGTGTTCTTTCGTGCTCGCAGTGTTCGTTGTTGCGGGCATTCAGCGGCGTGTGGTTCGGCGTGGTGGCTTTCGGGATGACGATTGCACTCGTAGTTTAGTTTTATGAATTGTTCTTCTGACATTCAAAAGTACCTATAATGGTTTAATTGAAATAAATGCTTTGAGTTTGAGTTTATGCCGCGCATGGGCCTCTGACTTGACTCGATTTGTTTTAAGCTTCTATTGTCCCTAGTGATATAAAGCCCTTACTAATAATGTTTTCTCTGTTGAAAGAAATCACTTTAATTTTATTTGCTTGCTTTTTCGTCTACAAAGCTATCAAACAAATCTTACGATGCCGTGAATAGTCTTTATCTGCCTAGCCTTTTCCAGTTGCTCCATGTTAATATGTACTAGTTAATAGTAATTTAGTTTTTTTTTTATTTGATCGATTTCGTAGTTATTTTTTTACGTATTCCAAATTCGACACTTGAGGAGGTTTACGTCCAGCAGTGGAAGTCTTTCTGCTGAAATGATGATGTTGATATTCATCATCATTCCAAATTCAAATTCCATCTTCCATACTAAATCTTTAATAGTTAAACAGGAACTGCACTACTATGTGCCCTAAAACTGCGTTCCGATCTAGTTCACAATACCAGCACTGTACTTAAACGACCTACTTCCACTTTGATCTAAATTAAATAGTAATTACGTCGCCTGGATGTGTGTTTTTGTGTGACTGTTCTAATTATACGATCTGATTGTCACTACTCTTTGACTATGGATTTAGTCCATGCTATTTGCTTAGTTACAAGTCCACGATTCGGAAGTTCTTTATTGATATATAGCTGCTGTTTCGTTGTTATCCAAATTATCATCATCGTCAAGCCGAATTACTGCTTCTTGTTCATCCTCTAGTAAAACATCATTATTATCTTCGTGAAAAGACTGTCACTGCTTGTCATAAGTCTTCGCTAAATTATTAAACTCTAAGCTAGCTTGACTTTGGGTAAAGAGTAAAACATTTAATAACTATCATTAATTTTGCTCCAGTAATCATCTTTATCTTTCATCTTTTTAGGCCGGTTGATAGTATTCTTGTTAGCAAAATCACGACTTCCATGAATGGGCGAATTTAAAACAGTTTCGCCAACTTCAGTAGTATTTACTTCAACATCATCATCATGATCATCAGTTCTTTCATCCATGTCAGTCTACACTGTATCATTTACTTCTCTGACTTTCATATCATCATCTTCCTACCTTTGTCCCATGTTATTTGCGATCAGCGCAACACATCATTACTTCCATCTCCCCTGTCAATCGTCACTCTTATCATTCATTCCTTTCCGGGTTATGTCAAACATTGCAAACTGTTTGGCTTATATGATCATGCTTACCTATATAAAAAGGATCTGCATCTTCCTGTATACTAACTAATACATTCACTGTCACATGTCAATCGCCACGCTATCTATCATCATCAGCCTATATAATGTTCCCACTGCAGGGACTCAGGCCTCCTCTCTAAGAGAGGGATGGGCTATAATCCACCACGCGGGCCCAGTGCGGGTTGGTAGATTCGAATTCTTTGGTTCTAAGACATGCCGGTTTCCTCATTTTTTATTATTTCTTTCATATCATTACCCACCCCTCATTCCTTCTATCAACACGACTGAAGGCACTGTACTAAAATATTCGTCTTTACCTCTTAAAAAAATCATCTTGAAGACAAAACAAACAATAAACAAATACATTGAATACAATATCAACGTTATCACGCAACTCTACGTACATAACTGCGTCCGACCTTGTCTGACGATAATTTAGTGAAACACGGCCGCTCAATGTCATGCAAATTGCTACGACCCCGCCCACCTGCTTGGATAACGGCACGCGTACTGAAGATGTTTTGAAGAAACTGGATGGACGGATTTTTTAACAGTACTTTACTATGATTTCGAGTTAGAATTTTGGTTGTATTTGGTTCATGTCCTTGTCATGGAGCTTAAAATATTTTAAAGGGTTGTTAATTACAGTATGTATGGTGAATGTAGGTCATGAAGACTTAATAGTCTTCATGACACACCACACCAGTCAGTCAGTCTATACCACATTTAGGCAAAGCTAATTAAGATCATCTTAGTTAATACTAAGATGTTCTTAATTAGCTTTGCCTAAATGTGGTTTAGACTCAAAAGACTGCTTCTACATCAGGGACTTACATCTTTAATTTGTAATGGTATGACGGTGTTGATTGAAGTGGGGTAAGGTAGGCTATGTCTGTAGAATCCCACGGGCGTGGACTCCTAGGGAGGCCTAGAAAACATAACATAAACTTACGCCCTTTTCCCATGGGGTAGGCAGAAATCACAGAACGCCACCTGCTACGATCCTTACATACTCGTTTTGCCTCGTCCACCAACAAACGCCGGCCGGGACAATATAGGTAACGGGTAAAAAAAACTAGGTTTCGATTTAATGTAGGTCGCGCACAATGTCTTTAGGAGATAGGAGAAGTTTTCAAAAAATATATATCGATTAAGGTTTTGATTTCGAAAAGGCCTTTGACAACTGTATCCGTTATCTGACTTGTTTATTGATTAGAAATACAACGTGAATTTTGACTAGCTGCTGACCGAGTTTGGTCATTTTCGAGAAATAGGCCAGTATGTCAATGCGAAGGCATAAATTCTGCATTCAATATCTGGTGCAATGTTATGTGAAGTTTTCATTACGTTTGCGATGTCGTATGTCGTAAAATTTTCGTCTTTATTTATATTTGTGTCATGAGTTCATGACATGAAGCAATATTTTGAAAAGCTATAGATTGCTCCTTTCTAATTTATTAATTTTCTATACCGTGACGCTTGTTTTCCCCGAGGGGTTAGACAGAAATCTATTAATAGTACACAGTCTCAATTCGTCAAATATGTTTTAAAGTCCCATCAAATAAATAGAGAGAGAGCGTATTGTTATCTGGGCCCAAATTCAGATTCTGTAGATGATAACTGAGAAATCGTTAATAGAAAAACTCGAGCTGGGAATCGAAACCAGGTTCTCAAACTCGCCCGTCGGGGCTGCGGGTTGTTCGCAAGAGATACCGCAGCCTCGACATGAAGGGCTAAGAAGGAACATGGGTGGTTTTTAGTCAGTTAAGTCTGACACTCCCTTTCGCTCTGCCCATGAACCGGAGGGGTTATTTGATAATTTTCCACCCGCCAAAATAAAAAGTCTCAAACTCAGCAGTTGTTATACTACAAGGCTGTCTTCGGTGAGCTTATTTATATTTTGAGTATTGCCAATAAATATCACACATAGTCTAAAGACTTCGTTTCCGCCAGAGATGTGCGAGGATGTGCATAAAACTAACCAATCCCAGAGCTAGCATAGATCAAAATTTCAAAAAGAAGCTTTTAATTGGTTAGTTCCACACACTTCCCTCGCTACGCTCATCTTATGTGGAATCGCAGCTAAATAGAGTTAGTTATCTTCGTTATGCAACGCTTTGCCATATAACGTCTGCGCAGAACACCAGTTTGAAGGAATCCTTATAACAGTCAAGTCAAACCTCTTATTACTTTCTTATTTTATATAGTCTGGCATTGAGAACAGCCGGACGTTGCCAAACTGCTGACATAAATTGCTTTATTTATTATATTCTAGTTAAATAGCCTTTCGAATTACCCTCTGTGCATTTTATGAGTTTTAAACTGAAATATGGACGAATATCGTGGGATTGCTGTTTATAAGTTGTGGAGGAACTCGTGGCTAAATAAGCCGGTTGCGGTCGATTCGATCTTCTGGTTAAGTTGTACTTGCCGTGAATGGGTGACCTGCACCCATTACATACCGAGTTTCCTCCGTGCCGAAAGCAAATTAAGCCTTTGGTCCCCATTGTCACTTGTAGATCTTCGACATGATATTTTCCTTATCGACGTTGTCTTGTCTCCTTTTATAAGGAAAATTAAAAAAGAGATAAAAGGTTAATTTAAAGCTGTCAAACTCTCGAATTGATATATATTGGATCAGTAGAGGTTACTTCGCTTTGAGGTTTGAAATCATGAAGTTTTACCTGCGTTTTCAGTTACAGGAATGTCTTTCTGTTGTGTCGTGACCATTTTCTATGAAGGTGAAGGTTAAATGGGAAATTTGAAAATGCTTTTGAAATACCTTTCTTTGCTACATACTTAAGTTCCACTTAACAGTAAATTTAAAAGCTCTTCGGTAGGTAGCTACTGAAAAACAAGAAGGGGCTCAGAGAAAAGGTAAAATTCCTATCAAAATACTTGAAGGTATTAATCGTGAAACATTTATTGTATTCTTCTCAAACAACCTTGATATCGTCTCCGTATCTGTGGCTTATCATCATCTGCCTAGCCTTTTCACAACTATGTTAGGGACGGCTTCCAGTATAACCAGATGCAGCTGATTACCAGCATTTTACATGGAGCCACTGCCTATCTGACCTCCATATTAGGTAATACGACACCCCTTTGTATGAATGGTTCTCAGACTTTCGGGTCTTAAATTATCTTTAACTGATAAAATTTTCGTTTTCCTTTAATCATATTTGTATTGAGAACGGTTTCGTCCATGGTATTAAACAGATTTCCTATGAATTAAAAGAATGTTCACCATAAATTACAACATACTCACATCCACACCCTGCTGCTTTTCCATCGAGGTATCCCCACTTCTCGAAGTTGATACCCATGATATAAAAACAGATGCCTCTCCCATGAAAAATGCCCCAGAAAAAGCTACATTAACTCCGCCATTCCCAGTAATGATCCCGTGCGCACTCGCTAAGGAAGTCCGTATCATTTAAAAGTCAAATACAAACAGTCTATTGACCATTTAGTACCTAGCACTATATAATTATATACTTACATATCATATGTATGTTTGTGTGTGTTCGTTAACCCGGTTTGGTGAATAATTGCTGTATTTACTTACTATTGCTAGTACCTGTTTTAGGTACCTACCTATCGTTATATTTTTTTAATAGGTTTGTGTTTCATGTTTGATTAATCTTTAATCGAGGCATATTTTGACTAATTTGTTGAATCAAGTGTCCTGGTTTTCCCGTCGGGGCTGCGGGTTGTTCGCAAGAGATACCGCGGCCTCGACATGAAGGGCTGAGAAGGAACATGGGTGGTTTTTAGTCAGTAGAAGTCTGACACTCCTTTTCGCTCTGCCCATGTGCGGGAGGGGTTATTTGATGATTTTCCACCCGCTAAAAAAAAAAGGTGTACTGGTTTTGGTTCTAATTCAATACAACCATCTAAGTTTATCTAATCATATTGAAATGACTATTTAATGAAAAAGTCAGTAAGAATATTAGACTCAGTTAGCAAATTATAAGGCTGGTTTGGTTTCATTTTATTTTTATCATCATTCTAGCAACTTAAATAACTGAATTGTAAAACATAATAGGTCAGATATTGCAGTACTTAAGTATTAAAGTCTATATTTAGAAGGTCGGGCGTTATAGGAACTCCTCATTTAAGTCCTCGAGCGTCCTTATGAGCACCCGGTGGATCATAAGACATTCAAGCAATGTTAGCGGACGTTCAACAGGTTAAGCAAGATAACCTTGCTTGGTTAACAATAGGTATAAATAAATAACTGAAACACCAATTTTTAAAAACCACATTAATGTTGACCATTTCTCTAGAATTCGCGAGACTTCTGCTGACACCACACAATCCTCACGTGAATGTCAAACCACTCACGTTTCTCCACTAAAGGTTGCATGGCAATGGTATTACCAGTACCTATGCGATAACGATATAAACAAGTTATCTCTATTAGAGGTAATTACATCTAATTGTTGATATCAAGTGTTCGATTGGCACTATTGGCAGTGAAAGTTGTTTTGAAGATGCCTTTCCTACTTTTTTTGGGCAGTCATGCCTCTTCTGGAATCTTCTCTGTTATTTATTTATTTAGTACTTGGAGGACTTACAGCTGATAAAAACAAACAAAAGAAGAAAAGAAACCATAGTCACCAGAAAACCAATTACAAATCCTCACGTATACAATATACAGGGTGTAAAAGTACCCTTAACGCAAACTAAGGGCATTTGTTCTCCCCACCACTGCGATCATTTTTTTGTTCTAGACCATACCTGGGAACCCCCTAGTTACGGAGATATTGGGGGTCAAAGTTCAAAATTTATCACAGCTGTTTTTGTAAATACTAGTTTTTCAGGTTATAACTTTACTTAAATTACCTCCATGACCCGTTTACTATTCAAAGCATCCACTAGCACAATGTTTTAACAGTGCTACATTGAGTTTTACAGTAAAATGTGATTTTTGACCCCAAAAAAAAAAATCGTTTCCTACCAAAATTTTTTGCGTAGGGGTACTTAGTTTGATGTACAGACTGCTTGATTAACGGCTGTGTGATGGGTTGATTTACACCCTGTATATGTAATAAATATGAGAAAACTCTTTATGAGAAAACTCTTAAATGATCATCTAACTAACCTTTTCTCGTGCACATGTTGAGGCCGGCAAGTCCTGGGTTTCCCGATTCCCGGGTCGGGCAAAGTGTTATTGGGTTTTTTCATCAGGAATTTCTCAGTAGCACCCACGGACTTCGGATTTGTGCCCGACTTTAGGCAATAGGCTCGCCCCCTATTACATGGGACTTAAACATAACTGGCGAAATATGGGTGTACTAATGGGTGCACCTCTGTCTTACTTTTCGGAGATTATAGGGGTGATGTTATGTTTTCATACTATTTTCTTTGACAGGAAAATAGTAGGTACCTAGTCTATTTAAACGGGTACCAAGCACGGATACTCATTTGAATTCTTAAGTATCTAACTCATTACTAAATCATGATAATTATAATGCACTGCAGTTATGCAAATCAGAGAAATATCGGTCTTTCTTCAGCTGAGTTATTGTTAAAGAGAGAGTTTTAATATAAAACTGAAAGGTTTCAAGGATAAGTGAATTTATTTAGGTTCTAAGCTAGCCTAGCACTCCCTATCTCTAATCTTACTGCCGCACTCGGAGAGCTTTAATGATTACTTAGGCCATTACTTAGTAAAGGTTTTGACAGTTTTGTCACACAAAAGTAAGTATGTCAAATCTTTACTAAGGGACGGCTTAAGTAATCATTAAATATCTCTGAGTACCGCAGTTAATGATTACTTTACTTTTGATTGTTTTTAAAAAAAATAAATAATAAAGACTTAGGCCATCACTTAGTAAAGGTTTTGACAGTTTGGTCATACAAAAGTATGTCAAATCTTTACTAAGTGACGACTTAAGTAATCATTAAATATATCTGAGACCCGCAGTTAGAGCTTCTATTTACGGTTACAATTATCATTATTATAGGCCTCCCCTTTTTAACCTCTCTTCAGTTTCTCGTCTGCCACACTTCTCGGTTTTCTGCGTCTCTCGTCCAGCTGCTTCTTAATGTAAAAACTTAAAAATAAATCTCCTGTGGTTAGCCATGCCACATCTCTACCCACTCTCGTAGATCCAAACCCGAGACATCCATGCTAAGTACCACCTACTGTAGGGTATTATGGGCCTCCGCTTTCTTCTCAGTTCTGAGAGGCCCTACTGTTTCCCAATATAGGTTTAAAGATATTTTATTCTCAAAAAAGACACAAATTCACTTACATGAGAATAGATGTTTTTAAGCTAAAATTAATAATAAAAAGTTCATCACTGCATTACACATATTATTTAGTATTAGTTATTATACATTATTCAGTAGTAACACCCATTTATTGCAATCAGTTTTTGGGAATTTGCGGTAAGGTATTCAGATAGTTGAGTCTTGAAGGCATTGAATGAGTGCAAACTCTTTATACAAGCTGGTAGTTTGTTGTATAACTGTGCCCCTTCAAATGTGAATTGATTTTTGCCAAATTTTGTTCTAATTTTTGGTAAAATTAGAAAACTAGCTCTGCGAATACTGCGTTGGGTAACTTTTTTTACTTTAGTAAACGATAAATTGGTCTGTATATCTTTTACTTAGGACCTTACGGATAAAGATACATGTGTGTTAGATATATAACTGTCTTATGTTCATTATTCTCGTTTCTTCATATATTATGCTTGTTGGTGTTAAATATGGATACTTAAAAATCATTTTTATTATTTTGTTTTGTGCAATTTGAAGATTTGCTAGTTTCGTTTTGGCTGCACTGCCCCAAACTTCAACCAAATAAAGTAGGTGTGTTAATATTATGAACTTATTCAAATAACATTTGAGAAGAAAGCTCTTGTATTAAGCATCCCACACGTCTACCCACTCCTTAAGAGTTAAACCCGTGACATCCATGCTAAGTACCCGCAAACTTAAAAGAAAAGAACAACCGATATCTTCAACAAACACACATTCTCCTCGCAGCCGGTAAATTTACTCTGTTACCAACCAACCAACTTGCCAAAAACTTCTACTGAACGACCTAGATTTTACCACAACACTACAGTACTATAATCAACCTTAGTAACAACGAAATAAAGTTCAAATTATTTTGTATCCCATTAAATCAAAGGAATGTCGACTTTATTTACTTTAATCATAAAGTATATTTTCTTATGATTGCATTATAGTAGTGTAACCTTCCGCAAGACTGCTGCTGTGGCCTCGCTCCTTCCACGTTCAAGGTTTGATTCCTAAACGTTCCACACAATCCGAAACAAACTCTATTTTAACACGTTAAGGTTTATTTCAATCGTTTCTTTAAGAAACTTGGAGAAAACTGTTGTATTGCGCTGGTAACGGTTCGCGAATTTAGACATCTGTCAAAAAAAGTATCAAGATTGTTTAAATAGTCGTTACTGTAGTTGGGTTCATAGAAATGGAACTGCTTTTTAAAGACCGTTATTTATGAGCCTTTTCTGCTGTTTGCTTTATTGTACTAGACTTGGCAGAGCCTGTAATGCTGGAAGGGTTAGGCTGAGGTACGGTAAAAATTATCTACTATACGAGCATGTACAGGCAGTACATGCTCGTATAGTAGATAATTTTTTCGCAGGCTGCCACTGAAAAATTCTTAATGAAAAACTAAGGATTGCTTTTGAATCACTGCAATCTAAAAAAACTCAATATATTGTTACGAGCTGGGTATGGGATAAATAAAAACACTACCAATTAAACACACGAAATAACTTTATTACTCACAAAACACTTAAACACAATCACAAAAACACTACTGAACACTTTATCGCACTAGATAACTCTTCGAACCTTCCGTTGTCTCGCTTTAAAAGTAGACTGACTGCTCCGACCTCTGTTGGTCCTTTTATACTCAAACACACAAAAGAAGTTCGAGAAAATTCCCTATTGTTAACTAAAAATGAATACAACATTCACAAAGAAAAATAACAAAAAAATAAACTTAAAGATAAAAGAACCAACAAGGAAGAAGTTACGTTACGCACTCGGCATACGGTCGAAATTACAATGGCGATTATGTCGCCGACGCCCGCCGTGCTGACCTTGTAAACATAATGGAATTATACCTACAGAATGTACTGGAGTGTTTTAGGCACAACACAATTATAAGCGAGGTTTCTTTAAGGTTCTAGATGACCGACGTAACACTGCCCCCTCCTTAGACATGCTCGTCCCGAGCATCATTGGTCCCGTAGTATCGCGCCAATCGGTCTACATGCACAATCTTAGGCGCACCTCGCGGACCCTTCTGTATTCGGTAGGTGACATCGTTGATCCTGGTCACAACTCGGTATGGTCCATCCCATTTTGCTTGCAATTTCGGAGACTTTCCCTTGCTCCGCACTGGGTTATGCAACCACACCAGCGAACTTTCGTCGAAACCACTACTGTTTGCCTTCCGGTCATAACGAGTCTTCATCTTCTCAGACATCTGTTGTCCGGATTGCCTGATATGCTCATACACATCATTTAACTTGTTACGCAGGTCATTCGCGTAATCCGTTACACTGCGTGGGACATCAGGGGGAGTTCCAGTGATTAAATCTGCAGGCAATCGTAATTCCCTTCCAAAGTTTGCGAAAGCTGGAGTTACGGTCGTACTTTCGTGAACTGCACTCCGATAGGACAGAAGAAACGGCTGTATGTGCTTGTCCCAATCCCTTTGCCTGCTTTCTACAACTTTTGCCAGATATCTTTCCAACGTCTGGTTGAATCGTTCCACCATTCCATCAGATTGTGGGTGGTAAGAGGTGGTTCTGGTTTTGTGTGTACCCATCAATCGACAAGTCTCCTGGAAAACTTGCGATTCAAAATTCCTTCCTTGATCGCTGTGAATTTCTAAGGGTACTCCAAAACGACAGAAGACTTCTTGAACCAATTTATCTGCGACTGTTGTAGCTTCTTGGTTAGGAATGGCGAAGACTTCTGGCCACTTTGTGAAGTAGTCCATGACAACCATGAAGTACTTGTTTCCGCCATCACTTTCTGGAAATGGTCCCGCAACGTCCAGCGCTATTCGCTCCCAGGGGGCTCCAACGTTGTACACTTTTAATGCACCTCTGCTACGTGTGTGGGGTCCTTTCACGGCCGCACAACTGGTACATTTGCGACACCAGTCCTCCACATCATCTCGACAGTGGATCCAGTAAAAGCGCTCTCTGATCTTCAATAGAGTCCTTTTTACTCCCATATGTCCTCCTGAGCATCCATCATGGTAGAGCCGTAAAACATCCGGTACCTTAGCTTTAGGGACAACCATTTGTAGATGACAGCTGTCCCCTCGAGCGTTTTCCCATTTACGGCACAAGACTCCATCCTGGATCTCCAAACTGTTCCATTGTGCCCAATAACTTTTCGTGATGGAACTCATCGCAGCCACATCACTCCACTTGGGTTTCGGAGCACCATCTTTAATCCAGTCGAAGATTGGCTTGATGTCCGGGTCATTTTGTTGAGCCTGTTGTAGGGTCTCCTTCCATTCATCGCTGAGATCCGTTCTAAGCATCCTCACGGGCACTACTTCCTTAGTCTCTTGCCTGGCACAGTGCTTGCAGTCTTCAGGACAAGGTCTTCTTGACAAGGCGTCTGCGTTACCGTGAGTTCTCCCACTGCGATGTTCAGTTACGAAGTCAAACTCTTGCAGTAGTTCAATCCATCTCGCCACTTGCCCCTCTGGATTCTTGAACTGTAATAGCCACTTCAATGCAGCATGGTCAGTTCGTAATTGGAATTTCCGTCCCAACAAATATTTACTGAAGTGCTGCAATGTCTTCACTACAGCGAGCAGCTCTCGTCTCGTTACGCAGTAATTTCTTTCCGGTTTGGATAAAGACTTGCTGAAGTAAGCTATAACAACCTCCTGATTCCCTTTCCGTTGAGATAACACGCCCCCGATTCCAGTATTACTTGCGTCTGTGTCGACTATAAAGTCATTTTCAGTGTCAGGATATCCCAAAATAGGAGTATTGCACAGACGTCCCTTTAATTCTTGAAATGCGGCGTCGCAGTTCTCGTCCCAACAGAATGGTTGCTTTTCCTCAGTGAGTTTGTGTAGAGGTTTCGCAATGTCGGCAAAATTCTTCACAAACCGGCGATAGTAGGAGCACAAACCCAAAAATGCTCTGACCTGTGTCTTGTCTTTCGGCACTGGCCAATCCTTGACGGCGACTACTTTCTCTGGATCTGTTTGAACACCTTCCCCCGAAACTATGTGTCCTAAAAAGTTCACTTGTTTTCTGAAAAACGAGCACTTCTTCGGACTCAATTTCAGGTTTGCTGTTTGGATCTTCGACAGCACTCGGTCGAGGTTTTTAAGGTGATCTTCAAACGTACGGCCCACAATGATTATGTCGTCTAGATAGACAAGACATGCATCCCCAATCAATCCGGCAAGTACTTGCTCCATCAGCCTTTCAAACGTTGCAGGAGCATTACACAATCCAAAAGGCATAACTTTAAACTGCCACAACCCTTTTCCTGTTGAGAATGCAGTCTTTTCTTTATCCTTTGGGTCTATTTCTACCTGCCAGTAACCACTTTTCAGGTCTAATGTGGTAAACCACTTCATTCCCGTCAGCGTATCCAGTGTGTCATCGATCCTAGGCAGTGGGTAGCTGTCCTTTTTCGTGACGTCGTTCAGTCGTCGATAGTCCACACAAAAGCGCATACTGCCGTCCTTTTTCTTTACCAGGACCACAGGAGAACACCATGGACTGGATGAAGGTTCTATAACACCGTCCTTCACCATTCCCTCAATCATGGTTTCCACTTCTTTTTCCCGTGCAACTGGCAGTCTCCTTGGTCGCTGACGGATAGGTAACTCGTTGCCTGTATTAATTCTGTGCTGAACCAGTCCAGTTCTCCCTATGTCAGCATCATTCGTAGAGAAAATACCGGCGTACTGAAGTAACATCTTCTTAGCCTTGTCCATTTCTCCTTTAGTTAAATGACAGTTTTCTAAAAGCGTTGACACGTCAAATTTTGCACTACGAGTTTGATTTCCGGTAGGTAGATCTTGCAATTGACGCATCCAAGCTACTTCCTCGCAAGTGCCGATCAAAGTGCCCTTCTTAATCACTTGCTCCTTGTCACTTGGATTCAGGATGCGTACAGCTGAGATGTTGTTAGCCTTTACCAGAGTTCGTGCCATCTTCCATGAAAACTCATTGTTCACCCTTTCTACCAGAACACTTCGATCTTTGTGTCCAGAGTTCTGTGGTAACTTGACTGGCACGATCGTTTCTGATCTGCGAGGTAGAACAATTTCCTTCAAGCAGTACACTTTCCCTGATGGTGCACCTTCCATGAAGACTTCCTCGGAACCACATTTCAACACTCCTTGGTCAATGTCGATCTCACAACGATATTTCCGCATGAAGTCCAAGCCCAAAATGCAATCGTCCACTATGTCGGCCACGATGACATTGTGCCGGTAAATTCTATCAGCCAATTTTAACTCCACCTCCTTCTTGCCTCGGACGGTTATGTGCTGACCGGTTGCTGTTAGTAATTGTATACGGTCGTGGTTATTGAAGTAGTCCCCAAGAAACCGATTTGCTAGGTGTGAATTGACGACCGTGTGAGAAGCTCCAGTATCCAACGTCAGTTTGCATGGAGTTCCGTTGACTTCGCCCTTAATGGTCAGGCTGTTCCCGTCATGTGCTTGTGAGATCGAGATCCTCGGGGCTCTTTCAAAACCAGCCAGCACCCGCCCCCCAGTCCTGGCATTTACTCGTTTCCCTGCTGTGGCTGTGCGGTCACTTCAGCCACCTTTCCCTGCTGGGGTTGATCTTCTCTTGGTGAGCTGCGCTTAGGACAGCTTGATCGAAGATGACCCCTTTCTCCACAAGTGTAGCACCTAGGGCTGTATCCTTGCGGGCGGTCGCGTACAGGTGACGCTACAACCTCTCTGACCCGGTGCGTACGGTGGTCCTGCCTTACTGCCTCTACTTCTAAGGCATGGGCCAAGGCGTCTTTCAGCGTCTCATGATGCCCAAGTCTCACAGCGGCTCTGACTTCTAAATCGCGTATTCCATCTATGAACGCCTGTACCAGATTTCCATCAATAAGGGCAGGGGCGGACTGGTATGCTTTCCGAACCAGCTTTTCAACTTCCAGTGCCCACTGCTGTAAGTTCTCGGCACTACGTTGAACGCGATCCCTTAATTTAGCACGAAAGACGTGCTCCAGGTGCGCGTCACCATATCTGGACTCTAATGCCTCCAGCAGCTGTTCGTAGGTCACATCCTTGCCGAGGGCCTCAAGAATGGTTAGGGCCTGGTCTCGGAGACCCAAAGTGAGCGCGGTCATGGCTTGCGCTTTGGTCCACCCGTTCACTTTCATAACCGCCTCAAATTGAATTTTATAGGCCGACCACGAAGATGTTCCGTCGAATGGCGGCACTTTAAACCCGCGCACTGAAGGTGCAGCAATCACTGAAGTCACAGCCCCGTCTCCAACCTTAATTTCACTCAAGGCCTTCTTCACATCGGCGATCTGAATTTCGGCCTTTGCGATACGGTTGTCGTGCTGCTGTACCTGCTCCTTCATCACGCTCAGCTCTTTGCCAACTGATGCGTGAAGATCTTTAATCAGGAGCATCTGTTCCTCTTGACGGCGAGCCTGCTCGTCTTTATCCCGTTGCAACTGTTCCTGCAACTGGCGAGCCTGTTCCTCTTGACGGCGAGCCTGTTCCTCCTTGTCCCGTTGCAACTGTTCCTGCAACTGGCGAGCCTGCTCCTCTTGACGGCGAGCCTGCTCCTCTTGACGGCGAGCCTGCTCTTCCTTATCCCGTTGCAGCTGTTCCTGTAGCTGGCGCCCCTGTTCCTGCAGCAGCGCCATTAAAGCAGACATGTCTGGCACTGCTGATACGGGAGAAACGCCAGATGAGCCAGCGACTGGCTCTGACGTAGGCTGGACACCGGCCGGTGTCTGTGTGGGAGAGTCTCCAAATCGCGTTTGGTCCATACCTTGCTTTCGCTGACTCCTCGTACGGATACTATCCGTGTCGTCCTTTGGTAGAATCGGCATTATTTATCCCTCACTTCTGACACCAAATTGTTACGAGCTGGGTATGGGATAAATAAAAACACTACCAATTAAACACACGAAATAACTTTATTACTCACAAAACACTTAAACACAATCACAAAAACACTACTGAACACTTTATCGCACTAGATAACTCTTCGAACCTTCCGTTGTCTCGCTTTAAAAGTAGACTGACTGCTCCGACCTCTGTTGGTCCTTTTATACTCAAACACACAAAAGAAGTTCGAGAAAATTCCCTATTGTTAACTAAAAATGAATACAACATTCACAAAGAAAAATAACAAAAAAATAAACTTAAAGATAAAAGAACCAACAAGGAAGAAGTTACGTTACGCACTCGGCATACGGTCGAAATTACAATGGCGATTATGTCGCCGACGCCCGCCGTGCTGACCTTGTAAACATAATGGAATTATACCTACAGAATGTACTGGAGTGTTTTAGGCACAACACAATTATAAGCGAGGTTTCTTGAAGGTTCTAGATGACCGACGTAACAATATCTAAAAACACAAAATTTTACAGTTACTATTAAGAAAGTAATTGGAATTTCTTAATAAATTTTGCAAATGTTTAAACGTTACACGTGTAACTAAAAATAAAACCAAAATGAATTAACTACTTAAATTGTCGTCCAATTAAGAAATCAGTGTCGCTTGTAATTTGAATTGTTTCAGCCATAGTGTCGACAGTAATAAATTATTTGGAGATGCAATTAGTTAAATGATAAATTATATATCTCTGCCCACACGTCCTGGAACTAAAGGCCCTTTATGGGTTATAGATAATTCTGCCATAACTATTTAATCCGGAGGTGCAAGAGTTGTAATAGTAATTTACACCTGTAGGACAATTTAAATTATACTTAGTTATAAAAAATATTCCATGTATCATAGATCGAATTAAACCATGACAATACAAATCTATCAACATATTAAACAATAGTATAATAGCTGAGCCCGCGGATTCGCGTTAATGGAGTAGAGGGAGGCTCAGGAGTGGGACAGAGCTGGCTAGGAAAAAAGAAAGAAAAACTGAAAAACACACTTTCTCATATTCTTTTCAGCAAACCCTTTCATGTGATACCATGCCATGGGAATGCATAAAAAATGTCTAGTTTGCCATCTTAGGGAATTCACCATCTTCACTAACCATGCATTGTCATTCAAACTAAATATATATGCAAAACTTCAGGTCAATCGGAAACCGAGAAGTGGGTCAAACTGAACTTCTAAGATTTTGTTACATAGTTAGTTACAGGTAAAGCTAATATAAAAGCGTGTTAAAATAGAATTACAAATCCCAAAATAAATGGTTTGACTTTGACACAAAAATCTCAAGTCCATAAGTGTTGTAACTTTTTCTTGAGTTCTCAAGACTTGAACAATTAAAACTTTGTTATTTTTGTTGACAACATGTCTTTAAAATAATGATGTTTCTAGAATCTTTGCTTAGCTTCGTGAATATTGGTAGAGCTTGTAGGCACAGGAATGTAATTTATTGGGCATTTTGACACAGCCGTGAGACTCACATATTATCTTTTTTTCTGTTTAAGTAAATTAAAGTTTTTTCAATTTTGTGTACAGTTGTGACATCTGTCAAATAAATGTTTACTTTCTTTCTCAACAGGGTACCTAATTTTAAAAAAACTGACTCACATAGATTCAGAAAGTACCTTACACCACACCTCTTTCGAATCAGCCCTACTAGACCCTACTCATTTTCATAAATGTTTTAAGGTTGCTTCGTATGATACGGAAAACACAAACTACTTTGTTTAATTTATACTAATTTACAAGCAAGTTTATATAGTTAAGTACATGACTTAGCAACAACACAACGTTAGATAATAATAATAAGGTTTCCTTATCATATGCTTTGATTACTTCCTACTTAATATCAAAAGATTCTAGAACTCTCCATAAATCCTATGCCTCCATGCGTACATAAACTCACGCTTTTTCCCCTTGGGGGTAGGCAAAAATGCCACCTGTTACGATCCTTACAGGTATATGTACAACTTTTGCCGGGCCCACGTTCATACATTGGTCACACACGACTTTATCATCTTCTTCCTGCCTGTATCCCATTCTACTTGGGTTGAAACACGTTTTCTGCTTCCAATCTCCCCCCGTCACGGTATTATTTACTCCTTTCTATAAAATATTTTCTGACACGTCTAATACAGTTCAAAATTTAACCTTTTCCAATAAAGTAAACAGATACTTTGTAAAAAGATTCGGGTTATAAACGTGGCACGAGCAAACACTCTAAAAATAAACTTTTCATATATTAACACGAACTAAAAATACACACATGGTCTTATCTAGAGGACACATTATGAAGAGAGGTCGTAATGATAAAAGGGGTGACTGAAATAGGCTTTAATTTACCTACGCTTGTTTGGACAGCCTATATTTTGCGTCTGAGTAGGTCAGATTGTAATCACCTTGTATTTTTTTTTGGGTAATTTGGGAGTTGTCACTTAGGAAAAAATGAGCATATGTAATTTGATTCAATAATCAAGGGAAAATTATTTCGTCCTAATGAAAAGTACAAAAAAATGTTGTTTACACTATGCCAGTACATTGTGTTGCGATGTTAATGTCGGTCGCCAAGGTTCCTACGGAAGCCGACTCGTGCGCACGTTCGTGTGAACTCGGCAAACATCGGGAGTGATCGGCAATGGCCGCCCGGAACGTGGAAAAAAGACATTTCGTCTGGGGAAAATTATTTTCTTCATCCTCTATTCTATTTTAGACTTTAAATTATGATTGGTAGATGATAAAATGCAGATAAAACAATATTTACTAGATATCTAAACGTGCTAGCATTTTCTATAGGCACGTGTTTTTTTACTATGTTATGTCTATATGTTTATTTTAGCATCAATACCGCACGTGAATTCCAATGTCGTACGCAAAGGAGACGTATCTACATAAAATATGATGAATATGTCTGTCGCGATGCGGAGATATAATTTAATGCTGATTTGTTTAATAATTAATACCACGTTTTACGTATAAGTCTTCAGTATAAGGGTCTTCACTCATATTGTCACGAACGGTAGAATATAACATGGCCTTGTTGAGATATTTGTCATCAGCAAGATGGTGGAGAAGGTCGTTGTCAAAGTTTCATTTATACTAATAAAAGAGATTAAAGTGTCTGTTTGTAATATCAAAATTGCAGCTTTTTACTGAAAGCATATAAAAATATATACGGCGTTTTTTTGCGTACAATAACGTAAAAGAATCAATTCTAATGATCATGATAATGCTTCTACACAAATTGTTTTATAACTTGAATGGTACCAAAAAGTTTAAGCTTCTTTCACGAAAGAATAAGATATTTTATTTGCTTAAACATGTGTTTACATACAGAATTATAATAATACATGCATGCAAGATAATAAATAAATAGTGGCTCACGACAGGTCTGCCATTTCTCGTGGCGTGCAAAAATCTTAGGTTCATAATACTACAAATTATTATTATTAAATTTATTATTTTAATCTCTTGATAAATTTAATTAAACCACAATCCATCGTAAAAGCTTTCCTGTGATCTGACTCCTTGACTATTAATGAGCCGTTCACGGAATTATTGGAAAATTTGCTCTTTGAGTTTCTGAGAAAATCGGGAAATGGGAAAAGCATGAATTGAATTGTTAGCTTTACTTTGCAAATTCACGGTAGTTCAATTATTCTTGGAAAAGATTCCCTATTGTTTAGTTTCTGAAACCAGGAATCTAACCTCAAGTTTATTGAGTACGGTGAGGTCGGATTCCAGCCCAACTGAATACCAGTATTTTACATGGAGCGACTTCCTATCTGACCTTTACAACTTATTTACTCAGTAAAACAGTAATTTGAGTTCGAACGCAAAAAAAAAACTTATTTATTTATAAACAAAATAATTTCACTTAGTTTAACTTGCATGTCATCTCTCCCATACCTTTAGTTGCCTTTATTTTTGTTTTTTTTTCTCTTCCGGGTGGAAAATCATCAAATAACCCCTCCCGCTCTTGGGCAGAGCGAAGCAGACTTCTACTGACTAAAAACCACCCATGTTCCTTTTTAGCCCTTCATGTCGAAGCCGCGGTATCTCATGCGAACAACCCGCAGCCAGTTTAGAATGCCTAAGGCATTAATTCCGCCTTTGTTCCATTTTTGTGTCATCATCATCATCTTCACCCACAGAACTACATCACCCACTGCGGGCATAGGCATCTCATTGCCAGGCTCAACATTCTTGTGCCAGCCTCATTTTTTGTCTAAGTTAAAATAAATCTTCTTAGCGTATCGAAAGCAAAAAGTTCAGTTACAGCTTGCGTCAAATAACTGTGCCCCTCTGAAGTTGGCTACGAGTGGCTGCGCAGCAGTCAAAATTACGAACAAAACTGCAACTGCGTATGCGCGAGTCACGGGGGCGGGCATTATGGCGACGCGATTTAATTTAATTAATTTAATTTAATTTTCTACGTGACTGCACTTGCGCGATCTTTGCAAATGGCTAACTTCAGAGGGGCAAAGTTATTTGACGCGAACTATATGTAGGTATAGCCCAAAACCCAGCCACGCGAACCTCGCTCATTGATGCAATAAATAGATCATCATCATCATTCTCTTGCCCTTATCCCAATTTATTTGGGGTCGGCACAGCATGTCTTTCTCTTCCATACTTCTCTGTTTCTCGTCATCTCATGAGACACCTCCTTTTTTACCATATCATTTTTAACACAGTCCATCCATCGTTTCTTTGGTCTTCCTCTACTCGTGTATCCTTCCACATTCATATTTAAAACCTTCCTCACAACATTTTCCTCATTCCTCCTCATCACATGCCCATACCACGACAACCGATTTCCACACAACTTTAATAAATAGATCATCAAATGCACATTAATAGGGCACGCAGTGCAAGAAAAAAATAACACTTTTCCACGTGTATCAAGTACTTAGTGAATGCTCGATAATGTGTTTAGAAATGGCGCGCTCTATTCTCGTTTATTTTATCGAAGGTCGATCTTCTACGTATCGATCAAACTGTTTTATACGCTCTTGGTAATGACCGGACGACTATGTGTATTGCTATGGAGGATTTACTTCTTCTTCTTTTTCTATGACATGGTATTGTTAGTGTAAGTGGGCAAAAAATGGAGAATACCTAACTGTATTTTTAGTGTCAATAAGTATTCGTTGGCTAAACTACCAAAATATACGTGCGGTGACAGTGGAAGCATCCACTGTCGATGTCGGTTGAAAATAATTTGAAAGTCTCAACAACAAAAACGATATCGTGGTTGCGTTTACAGACATTTAAAAGTCGAAACACAAAGAGCCCGATACGGAAAAGCTTCCTGGCCCCTGAAAAGCCACAAAAATACACCAAAAAGCAAACTTATCCCTAAGAATATCCGTCTGCCGAGACTCGCGCCTCTTACAAGAGGAAACATTAATCAAACCTTTCAAACATAATCCTACAATTAAAGGTAAATTTTGACGCCTGTTGAGGCTGCGAGTTGTTCGAAAGAGATACGGTGGCCTCGGACACAAAGGTCTAAGAAGGAATAAGGTGGTTTTTAATCAGTAGAATTCTGACACTCCCTACCGCTCCGCCCAGAGCGGGAGGAGTCATTTGATGATTTCCGACCATCCAAAGAAAAAAGACTTGTAAATTTCTGACTTATTCTTGTGACGACATTTTTTGCAATACTAAGACCCTCTCTCCTTTGTCCACAGGCAGTAGACTGGTGGTCAGTTGGCGTTCTAACGTACGAGCTGCTCACCGGTGCGTCTCCCTTCACGGTGGAAGGCGAGAAGAACACGCAGCAGGAGATCACCAAGCGCATCGTCCGGTGCAGCTACCCTGTGCCGCCCGATGTTAGTCCTGAAGTGCAGGACTTTATTAGGAAGTAAGTACAGTGTATATGAGCTGCAAGGTTTACTGCCGCACTCAGAGAGCTTTAACCTCTTGAACGTCCGCTAACATTGCTTGAATGTCTTATGATCCACCGGGTGATCATAAGGACGCTCGAAGACTTAATGATTACTTAGGCCATCACTTAGTGAAGGTTTAGACAGTTTTGTCATACAAAAGTATGTTAAATCTTTACTAAGTGACGGCTTAAGTAATCATTAAATATCTCTGAGTACCGCAGTTTAAAACGTTGTCCCACACTAGGAATTTCTCCTGTATCGTGGGTGCGTTTACAAACATTTAAACTCACATACTCAAATACCCAGACCCAGAACAACTACCTGTAGGCCATACAAATATTTGTTCCGTGCGGGGATCGAACCCGCAACACGCAGCGCAGCAGTCCAATCGCTCAGCCACTGCGCCAACTGTTATTGACATAACAGACACCAGACATAGATTGACAAAAAACTATGAAAATTTTGATCGATATACGTTCATAGATAAATCGTGCCTGATAGTAAGATTGCGTTTCCACCAAAGATGTGTAATGATGCGTAGCGAGGGATGTCTGTGAAACTAACACAATCATAGCTCTATTTTCACATTTTGAACTAAAGTAGCTGTGTTAACTAAATTAGTTAGTTTTATGCACATATCTCGCTGCTCATCCTCACACATCTCTGGTGGAAACGTGGCCTAAATGCAGGGGCGTAGCTACCGCCGTATCTGCCGTATCAATTAAACTGGGCCCCCAGGCAACGGAGGCCCCCGACGTGCAAAAGCAAAAATTAATGAAAACGTCCCAAATTTTTCTTTTATTTCAGAAATGACAAATGTCAAAAAAAGTAATTTCTTTTTTTCCCGCGTAAAGCGAAAAAAAAAATCAAAATAAAGCCAAAAAAAAGACAAGGAGAGTGTATATTTAATTTTAATTGTTTGTAAAATTTTTGGAAAAGTACCAGTTTTATGCAAACATTTTTTTTCTTTTGTGAGAAATTTTTACCCTTTTCTTAAGGGCCCCCAAACAAATTTCTGTACGGGGCCCCGCCAAGGCACGCCACACCACTGCCTAAATGTGGCGTATTCAACAAAAGATAGGCTGACACTTCATATATCGAGTATTGTCGTCTGCACGTTACAGTAACTGATGAACGCTACTGAAGGTGCGCCAAATTCTAGGCTGACTAACTTTAAATTCCCAGTACCTGTAAACATGCTATGAAATTCAAGAGTCCTCTAATATATCAATGTTTTGTTCCACAGATTGCTGGTGAAAGACCCTCGTCGCCGGCTAGGTGGCGGCGAGCACGACGCTGAGGAACTCAAGAGGCATTCGTTTTTCCAGGTTAGATATACGTTCCGAGGTTAGTTCGACTATAACCAGAGCTTTTTCGTCAAAAGCTTTAGTAACAAAGGTCTTGCTTTGAAAGTAGCTAAGATGTCTTCATCTCATCTTCCTGTCCTTGTCCGTTGGTGTTGGGGGCGCAAGACGTTCTTTTTCCGTTCTCCACTGTCAGACGTCACGCTATCATTTATTCCTTTTTCCTTCATATCACTCCTCACACTTTCCATCCATCTTTACTTTGGTCTTCCTCTCTCCATCCATCCACATTTATATTCATCACTTTTTTAGTCACGCGCGACCCATCCCTCCTCATCACATGCCCATACTACGACAGTCTAAGTGGAATATCCATTTTATCTTTATCTCTTAACTCTTTTACCGTTACGACCTGGTGCCATTCCATTTAGCCCAGGCTATTCCGAATTTTGACATGAAGAACACCTCCACCACCTGAGGAGCTCGTGGTTTAATAATAAGTGCCACTCGGGTCGATCTTTTTTAGCCGCGCTTGTCTTGTTGGTCTGTGGATGGGTGACCGCCCAGTACATACCGAGTTACCTCCGTGCCTCGGCTGCCTCGGCTGCTATATGCCTGAATGTCTGACAACCACTCTTACCAAAGGGTATCGTATTTGCCAGTATTAACTGGGCTGTGGAGGTCAGATAGACAGTCGCTCCATGTAATAATACTGGTATTCAGCTGAATCCGGTGAAACTGGAAGCCGACCCCAATGTAGTTGAGAAAACGCTAGGCTGATGATGACAGCCTGGTGAAAAATATTCATTTAGCTGCCAACCTATGACTTTTACCGACTTACTGCGGTACTCAGAGATATTTAATGATTACTTAAGCCGTCACTTAGTAAAGATTTGACGTACCTGTGTATGACAAAACTGTCAAAACCTTTACTAAGTGATGGCCTAAGTAATCATTAAAGCTCTCTGAGTGCGGCAGTAAGATATGAAGAATACCTCACTAATCAAATAACATTTTCACTATAGACTTTAGACTGGAACGCAGTAGCTCGGCGCGAGATCTCAGCTCCGTTCGCGCCCGTGCTCACACACGCGGCAGACACGTGCAACTTCGCGGACGAGTTCACTCGCATGCCGCCCACCGACTCGCCCGCACAGGCGCCCAAGCATCACGACAAACTCTTCCTGGGTGAGTAAACAGCGACATATCGACCCCTATTTTTTTTGGAGGTTGGGGAATCTTTATATGACTGCAGGAGCAGGAGGGCAGAGCGGCAAGGAGTGTCGGACGTCTACTGACTAAAAACCACCCAAACACACAAAGGTGTCGAGGCCGCGGTGTCTCTTTCGAACAACCCGCAGCCCCGACGGGCATCGGCCCTTGCGCGTGAAACACGAACGCACCGTCGACACGGTCTGTCATCGTCATAAGACAGACGAACGATGAGCTAGCACATATCGGCCCCTTCGTTCATAATCAGCCTATTATATTCCCACTTGCTGGGACTCTCGGCCTCCTCTCTAAGAGAGGGATGGGCTATAATCAACCACACGGGAAATTGTCTTTGAATTTTTTGGTTCTAAGACACCGATTTTTCCTTCACCGTATATTTTTCCCTCAAAGTAATGCGGCCTGCCTGGGTTCGAACCCACGACTTACTGTTCGTAAGTCGGGGCAGCCACCACTGGGCCACCGCTGCTGCTCGTCTTCCATCTGCAAGATCCAGTCTATCTCAGCTACCTTTCTAAGGTCGATGACCTTACAAGTGTTATCTCAAATTAATGATATGTTCTCTTTGCAGGCTACTCATACGTGGCTCCCAGCATACTGTTCTCTGAGAACGTGATAGCTGATCAAATATGGATGCAGGCCACCGGAGAGAAGAATGATAAACTCAAAGGTTGGGTCGCTAAGGTAAATATTTATTGACTTCTAACCACGGCTTTGTAGTCACTACTATATACATTACTTGTACCCCTGAAATCTTGCGGTCTACCGAAAGCTAAAAAATTGTGACGAGGGAGTGCATCCTTACCTAATCCATTCATTCCATCTGCTGATAATCTCTCACCTGGACATGAGTTGCCATGGTCGACCTGCAGGCCTATTGCGTATCTTTTTAAATGTCAGTGGCTATCATAGTGTCCATCGATTAACTGTCAAATGGTTCCATTTTGTACCAAACCATAACTATTTGACAGTTAATTGATGGACACCATGATAGCCACTGACATTTTAAAAGATACCCAACAGCCCTGCTGGAAGTTTTTAAATAGACTCCAGACCCAGGTTGGTCGCAGCAAGAAAAACCTGCTGAGGTGGAGATTCATAAATTACTCTGAACTGGAGTGTTAATGTGATGCTATTCCTCACACAATGGGGCACTTCAAATCGTGTCCTGCGTATCCTGATAGTTGTTCACTACAGGAACTGATGGACGCTACCGAAATCGTCAAACTAGACGCTCAGTTCTCGGCTGACATAATTTAGAATGCCATCGATACGCTAAGAAGAAGAATCTTTCAATGACTAACAAACTCCTTCTGTCCCCAGGACTCTCCATTCTTCCAGAAGTACGCAGTGGAGCTGAGTACTCCGCTGCTCGGTGACGGTTCGTACTCCGTGTGCCGGAAGTGCATACACCGGCAGACTGGCAAGGAGTACGCTGTTAAAGTGAGTGTTTCATTTTGTTTAGAATTTATCAGACTGACTATGATTAATAGGATGGTTAACAAAAAAAATCTAATTAGTCCGTCAGATTTACAAAAAATATTGGACACGTATTTTTTCTTTTTCACGTAAACAAGCAATGAAGAAGATAAAGTGCTTTGAAAACTCGTGTGATGTCATATTCTAAGACATTAGTATGACATTTTTTACCGGTGAGTGACGTCACAATCCTCACGTATCCAATATTTTTCGATAATCTAACTTACGGACTAATCGGAATCATATTTTTTTAGTCAGTAAACATCCCTATTCTGATAAACTGGGAAAAACTGGATAACGAAGACACAAAACCGCCAAAAGTGGAGAGATTAAGATGACACTGGGTGGCCCAAGGTTGAAGAATGAGACATAAGTGAACCCCTGCGGGGTACACCCTTAGCGCCACTTACTAAGATTTACGCCATGCCTTACACTCAATGCATCCTTAGGAGTCCAGTTAAGCAGAAGCCAACCTCATAAGTTGACCTGTGAGGTGCCATACAGAAAAAGAAATTATTTTAAACTAACATATTATCATGTATGTTTGGTTTCACAGATAATATCGACCCAGAAGAAAGACATAAAACAGGAGATAGAACTGCTGAAGGCGTGTCAAGGATGTCCCTACATCATCACACTGCATGACGTCTTCCATGACTCAGTAAGTATTTATTTGTAAAAAACAGTAATCCAAACAACTGGACAAGTAACTACTCCATTGGTCGGCCATAGCCATATTTTGTCTTTGTTTTGTGTTGAAATCAAATTTTCATCTGACCAAAATTTAAGAAAATTGTCACTCAACCCATCGTGGATCTGTAAACCAATGTTTTATTTACAACTAGCTGATGCCCGCGGCTTCGCCCGCGTGTTAGTCAGTCAAATTATATATTAAAACCTTCCTCTTGAATCACTCTATCTATTAAAAAAAACCGCTTCCAAATCCGTTGCGGAGTTTTAAAGATTTAAGCATATATAGGGACGGACAGACAGCGACTTTGTTTTATACTATGTAGTGATGATGTTAATCAGATCCGTGGTTTCAAAGATAATATAAAATTTAGATTATCTTTGAATGCATGCTGATTTCCTCACGATGGTTTCCTTCATCAGAGCAAGTCGTACAGGCGAAAAATCAGAGGTGCCTGTCTAGTGTTCCAACTGGAAACTTTTCTACAGTTTGACATGAAACTAATTTCTTCCTCCTCTTTCCACAGGCCTTTACCTATATAGTAACGGAACTAGCAGCGGGCGGCGAGCTGGCAGCGCAAATATCCGGCGGTATAGACGAGCGAGTGGCGCGACGTCTGCTCGCACAGCTAGCGTTAGCGCTGCGACACATGCATGCCAGGAGAGTCGTGCACAGGGATCTCAAGCCTGAGGTGAATATATACACACTAGCTTTTACACGCCGCATTTACATGCACAGATCAGCATTTTCTTCCAGTCTGATCAAATGGTAACATTATTTATCCAGTACTAAATGGGTTGTGGAGATCAGCTAGGCAGTCACTCCATGTAAAATACTGGTATTCAGCTGCATCCCGTTAGACTGAAAGCCGAACACAACATAGTTGGGAAAAGTCTAGGCAGATGAATTAGACTTAATCTCTATTCTACACAATATTTTGCTCTGTTCAGTTTGTATAATTCACTAACAATGTTTCGTTATTTCCAGAACATTCTCCTGTCATGCTCTCGTCTCAGCGAAGCGAAGGTCAAAGTGGTGGACTTTGGGTTCGCGCGACGGACGCCCGACTGCGCTGAGGAGAGGCCTCGCATGATGACGCCTTGCTTCAGGTAAATATCGCAGTTTGTATGTTCATCTTTATTGTAGCGAAGGACTTTTTGCACTCGTAGTTTAGTTTTGTTTTATGAATTGTTCTTCTGACATTCAAAAGTGCCTATAATGGTTTAATTGAAATAAATGCTTTGAGTTTGAGTTTGACTAGAAAGGGGCAACTACAGTACTTTCACAAGTTATTATGCCCTGTGACTTTAGCTTCGCTTTCTTTGACATTCAAAAGAGCCTTGTAGTGTAAGGGCCGGTTTTTCAATCGCCAGTTAAATTTCATCTGACGAATAAGTTTGTCACTTGTGATTGAAAAACCAGCCCTAATAGTAATAAAAACGTTGAGTTTGAGATAGTTGTAAAATACAGAAGAGGATAGACTTTCTTATTAATTGCTACGGCTGGTCTTGCGCTGTTCGCATTCAGCGGACTCTCAGCTTGGCTTAAAATTACTATTTTATTAGGCCATTATGTATCCGGCTCGAAGGACCATCTGCTGTGTAACCTCTTTTTTTTTTCTTGACAATTGGAAAGAGGTATCATAGAATCGTGACCGTTGGAAGGAATAGAGGGAGTCCTTTGCCCAGCAGTGGGACAATATGGGCTAGCTATAATAATAACCTCGTATAGTCACTTTTAGGTTCATTGATATAAAGTTTAATTTGCTATTACTCTTGCTCTTGTTATGCAATAGTTTTAATATCATGTTCTATCCCGCAGCTTACCGTACGCCGCGCCGGAGGTAGTGTCCCGTGCGCGCAGTGCGGCGGCACCCGGCTACGGCCCGCAGTGCGACCTGTGGAGTCTTGGAGTTGTCTATGTGAGTATGCCTAGCCTACATACTTTTTATGATTTTGGATATAAGAGTAGTGGAAGACTGTAAGAAAGAAGGTGCCTCATGAGATGACGAGTAACAGAGAAGTATGGAAGAAGAAGAAATGCTGCGCCGACCCCAAGTGAATTGGGATAAGGGCATTATGACGTTTTAAGAAGATAGAATACCAATCTGAATTACAAACTCAAACACCTCGCTTTTAAAAGTAATTCAACCTAAAAAGTACAACATTCACACAAACCACCACAGACATATCGCTGAGAACGCTTCCCAAGTTGTAGCGTATGGCAACTTTGCTGCATCTTGTAGTCATCACCAGTCGCCCTCAGAATTGTACTATAACTATTGAGTTAAAGTGGACAATGACAATAATAATCTTTTTCATTTAGAAAAATTATCAATCGTCAATTATTAGTCGTGGAGGCGAAGTTTTGACAGTGAATTTTGTTGTAAAAGAATCTGTGTGTTTTTCCTACACCTCCGCTATTCTTTTCTGATTAATTTCGTTGCGGGATCCAAGACAGTAAAATCGTTTCCCTGGGGCTTCGTCGAGCTTCATTGTCTCGGCACTTTTCTTGTGGTCGCCACTGTTGATTCTGGCTTACAGGAGTTACAGTGGTTTGGGAATTGTGTGGCGGGCTTGTCCCAATCAAAAAAAAAAGAATCTATAATTTTACTTTTCTCTTTATTTTCAGTACTACATGCTCTGCGGTAAAGCCCCGTTCCAGCCTCTGTCCAAGAAAGAACCTATCACAGCTTTCATGGACAGAATCAGAATTGGAAACTTTACTATGGAAGGTCAGTATTTGTATATTACTTTGTTATATTACCCATTACATATCGAGGTCTATCATTGTAATGGCATTACCTGGTACTAACTGGGTTGGGATGTGACCTCATAGGCAGTCGCTCCATGTAAAATACTGGTCTTCAACTGCATCCGTTTGGATTCTAAGCCGACCAACATACTTGGGAAAAGGTTGGGCAAATGATATCATGTCGAGACCTCTCCGCCTCTTGGGAAGCAGCGTTAAATTTGTCCCGGCTGTCGCTGCTGACCTCGTAACAGGAACACGCGTGTGTGGGAGGTTAGAGAGGCAATAATATTAGTAGTAACGTATGTAAAATACTGATTTGTAGTCAGCAGATATGACTGTGACTGTAAGCCGACCGAAAGGCTTTGGGGGACTGTCTTTTGTATACTCTGACATTTAAAAATTATCAACCTGAAGGAATGACTTGAATTGGGATTTTGGCCCTGTCTTAGTAGGGTTATAGGATAGACAAATGGGATGGCTAAATAAATAAATAGACAAATGGTGATCTTATAAATTACCTGCTCACAAAAACATTGATTCGATTTAGAATCGAAACATTTGCGAATAAGGGGCCTCGGTATCCTATAAATCGATAAAACATGAATGTTTCACATTTGTAATCCTCTGTACCCCTTCCAGGAGCTGTGTGGGAGAACATATCAAACGAAAGCAAGCGCATAGTGCTGGGGCTGCTGGCCGTGGACCCGCTGCGGCGCTTCGGGACTGACGAACTGCTGGCCGCGCTCGGCATCTGCATCCCTGTCGATAACAGCTTTAGATTATGTGTAAGTATTACAACTATGGAACTATGTCCAGCAGTGGACGTCCTTTGGCTAAAATGTATGATGATTATTATTATTAAAACAATGTATAGAACAGGCAATCCACTGTAAATTCCATCAATTCATTAGTTTTAAAAGACTGCCTCTAGTGACTAGTCACGCATGAGGTCCTGGGTTGGGGTGGGTCGTCGGGGCTGCGGCTGCGGGTTGTTCGAAAGAGATACCGCGGCCTCGACACAAAGAGCTAAGAAGAAACCTGGGTGGTTTTTAGTCAGTAGAACTCTGACAATCCCTGCCCAGAGCGGGAGGAGTCATTTGACGATTTCCCATCCCCCAAAAAAAAAAACCTGGGTTTCCGATTCACTTGTCGGCAAAGTGCTATAGGAATTTCTCAGTAGTAAATTTGTTTCCCGGTTAATGACAATAGACTTGCCCCTATTTCATGGGACTTAAACATAACTGAAGGTGTAACTTGGGTGTACTATTATTAGGTACACCTCTGGGTGTACTATTATTAGGTACAACCCTTCGGGGATTACATGCGTAATATGTATATATGTGTAGTTTTGAAAAATAAGCCTGAAAAGGCCAATCTTCTTTAGCTCCCTTCATTTTCATATAAACAAAACTAACCAAGCTCCTTTGCCCCCAGGACATGACCAAAGCGGACCTCTACAAACGCAGATACAAGAACAAACACCGGGAATCCAGCGCCTCAGAGGCCGGGACCTCGCAATCAGACCTCGCCGAGGAACCAGAGGAAAAGGAAACGTCCCTCATTGAAACCATCAACAATCTCAAGAACAGAATGAACAAAAATTCCATAGAGAATGACGTAGAACTTATTAAGGCTAATACTATAGAAACACCCGTTACTGAATCCTCAGAAGCTACCTTCCCAGACATGGACGACGATGTAGTCCCTCCTTTCAAACCAGTAGAAAAGACATACGGCAAATCTAGGTCCAAACTAGACGATTACATCTACATAGAAAGCAGTCAAGGCCTCGACGGTACAGAGGTCGCATTCCCTAAAACTAGTCGCGCTAAAAAATCCAAATCTCCAGTACCTAGGAAACGCAGAAAAATCGAAACTAAACAGATTAAGACAGAGCTCAATGGAGACAGAGAACTCCGCAGCAGGGTAGAAAATGGCACAAGCGGTCAGACCAAACCAGCCGAGAAACGCGTACTTAGAAATAAGAGTGTAACAGAAAAGAATAGGGCCACGAAAGAATCTATAGAGAATGAGAAGACCGTAGTGACTAGGGTCACACGGAAGAGGAGATACGAGGAAGTGACTATGCCCGTGTTGAGAGAGAAGGGCCAGAACGGACGGTCTTCCCGCAAGGCTAGCCCCGAACCTGTCGTCGAAGAACGGAAAGTAGTTCGCGCTAAAAAGACGAAAGCTGCTGTAAAGATGGAGGTGCCTCCTGTGGAACTTACCGATATGAGCGATGTACGCATGACGCGCTCGCGGCGACGACGGCTTGAAGTCAGTCTGTCACCCTCCGAAGTGGCACATGTGGCCCCAGCACTGTCCGTCGACGTGGAGCCCGACAGACGCGTCGCCTCCCTCGAGAGCAACCGCTCCAGCGCCAACACCAAAGCCAAGCGCGGCGCCCGAGCGAGGGCGAAGGCCCCGAAGGCCACCAAAGCCAAGAAGGCCCCCGTACGAGCCACCCGTACGCGCGCCAACCGGAGGTGAAATCGCTCCCAAGTCCCGCACACTCACGGCGCCATCCCTTATCATATATAGACAATTCATAGACTGTTGCGCCTCACGGCAACTATAATATTCTAGTTATAAATTCCCCCGATACGGCGTCAGCTAACCTCAAATTCCAAATGAGACAAAATAGTGATGCAATCAAATTTTATGGACGCTTTGCTCACGCGTAGGCATAGACAACAGAGGAAAGAAATTATTTATTCAACGAGAAAAAAAAGAGTAAGTTATATTTCTTTTTTTAAATGTAGGTAGCCTCTGAAAACTAGTTCGTGAAATAACATTAGACCTGTTTTTATTTTTTAATCCTTTTATTTAATGTTACTATTAATTTTTAAGATACTTTTTTTTCCCTATTATTACCATTAGAATTAATTCTTTGAAGTTGGTTATTATGTATTTTTTGAATAGAATAATGAAAAAAATAATTAATTAAAAAATAGGTAAATTGGTGTGTTTGAGCACTTCTTAGTAGATGAGAGTAAAATTATTTTGTGAATTAATATAATTTATTCTTTCATAGCGCTACAGTATCTTGCTTGTTGTGATTTGTTCACTTGGGCGATTTGTATCTCTATAGACATCTATAGGTAACTATATCTGCGAGTTTCACAATTCTAAAATGTATTAAAATCGCGGCTTTATCAAAAAATCGCTCATCTGACCACATCTCCATAGAGTAACTCTAAATTATCCATCACTCAGTGGAATTTACAAAAAAAAAATCATTAAATTAAAAAAAACATCCTTCACAGATCTCTTTCCGTAACTATAAAGATGAATTACTTTGTTTGTGTGTGTATATTTGTTTGAATAGGCTAATAGGTTAAATTTGTAAATGTTCCCTTCGATATAATAGACGTTTGTAATACAATACTTGTTTCTTCCACTTTGCAAAAAATTTAAAAAAAAAGAATATATATTTATTTATGGTGAAAGTGCCAAAGCATGCTTGGAAATTCCGCTTATATATAACGTGTTCTAAATTATTTATAATTGTTTAAAAATCACGAGTAAATACTTCCTATTTTTGTATACGGGTTGTTTAAAAAACGATAAAAAGGTCTAATCAAATGTTGTTTCTTGTCTTTGAGCGTTGTATCTATTGTCTCTGGTATAGTACGGGTCCGTTGTTTTTCCATATCAAGATATCCGCACTAGGTTTCAGTTACTCACTATTTTTTTAAATCGGAAATATAAAATTAAACTTTTCTACTCATTTTCTATTTTCCCTATGGGACTTTTATCTTCTCTATGCTCCATCTCGCTATTTATTATTATTGTTGTTAAATATTAAAAATAAAAAAGAGTAAAAAAATAAACAACCCATACACAATCCTAATATAAAATTATTTTGTCGTTATAAGCGCTTTTACCAAATAAAAACGTATGTTGTTTTCGGCTCACTTCCCTGTAAATAAAACTATTATAGCATTTAGTACAAATTCGGTGGAAGAGTTATAAAAAAATATTATTTATAATTAAATTGAAGAAGGAAATAGTCTCAATTGTCAAACTTGCATGCTAGACTTTCAAATCGTGATACGACAAGGCACTGATGAACAATGTAATTTTAGCTGATTGAGCTTGACTTGTATGTTTTAACTTCAAAATTGATAAAATTGTTGCATGCTATTAAACTTTAATATGAAGTTGTTGTTAAAAACAAACATGTGCGCTAAATTCAGTTTACCTAACTGATTAAAACATTAATAATGTTATTCAATGCATTTCGGCTGTTCGTCTAAATTCTTTGTTCTTACAAGGAGTTGAGATGGAGCATCTTGCTCTCTCATTCACTCACAGTGCAATCAACTTCGGTTATATTCGTGAGTGACGAAGGTTCCCGAAGGTTTAGTGAAATTGCCGTTATGTTTGAAATGATTTGCATATAAATAATGACGAAATAAATAGTGATTCATTATAGTATGTAGTAAATACCTGCAAATTTTGTTATATATATTATCTCAAATAATTATATAGAAAGAACCCGATAGAAGATATAGCTTATACAAATGTTTTATTACTGTAAAGTACTTTCACACTTGACGAGTATGTAGATTTTGTATGAATGTTTATTTAATGGGTTGCTGCATCCATCATTAGTCGAGTCCAATATGTTTAATTGTAGTATGTACTAGTATTATTTAGACCATACTATCAACGTGAAAGTACTTGACTGATCCGTATTGTTGCAATTTACAAACGATTATGAGCAATTCAATGTAATTTTTTTATTATATACAAGTTTCTGAATTGGTATGTTTTCCATAGACAATGTTTTGAAGCAAATATCTTACTTTATACAGCCAGTCAATAGACAACCATGATTTAAAGCAAAGGTATAGTGCCGACGCGTATTACGGTAATTTCTATTTTGTTTCGGAAATTTAAAATTTCCCCGAATGCTTAACTCGAGTAGCCTTTACGTCGCTAAGTCGTAAAGTTTGTAAAAGTGCACTTAAATGGATTGTACCAAAAGATTATATAATTTTATAATAAAGTGTTAGAAGTTATTATTGATGTCGGCGTAAAACAAATTTTGTAAGACGTTACATAGATGCCGGCTGGAGATATTGGATTGTAATAAATATACCATTTTAACATTATTTGCTATTTGTTTTATTGATGGTTCGTGAAGAAAGCCATTTCATTAACATGGCTATAATCCAAGGTCAAGTAGAACCTGCTAAGGTAGAGATTCATAAATGACTCGGCCCTGGAGTGTAAAGCCTGGTTTCCACTAAAGCGGGGAGGAGCGGAGACGAGAGATGTGCGGAAGTCGGCCAGTCACATTAGTTAAAATTTACATCTGGTTTTTCGGCCATTCTGTGATTGGTCGAATTTGGCACGTCGCGTCGCCTCTCCGCTCTGCTCGTCTTCACTATGGTGGAAACCGGGCCTAAATGTACAAACAATGGGGCTGTCCTGTTGTTTGTTCACTACAGGAACTAATGGACGCTACCGCACCTGCTGAATATCTATCACCATAGCTGACCTGGAAGTCTTTAAATAGACCCCAGACTCAGGTTGACCGTAAAATGGAACACTTGCTTACCTAAGCAAGTGTTCCATAATTCAGATGGAGATGGAGATTCGTGGATAACTCTTCCCTAGAGTGTACAAAGTACGAAAAACGATAAGAACTGGAAGTCATGGAAAGTCTTTACCCAGCAGTGGGGTTATAAAGGTTAATAGTAATTGAAGTACGGGTCCTAATTATTTTGATAGCTATCACCACAACAAAGTTGAGTAGATAAAATCGAAAAGAGAGAAAGACGAAACTCGAATTGGTCATGTCTGGCAACGCCAATAGCTTCCACATTTGGTAAATAATTAGTACTCAAATTGTACACTAAAAAGGGCACTAAATATTTGTGTACCTAGAATAGCTATATGCTGTAGCATGCCCCCCATTTTCGGCTCACATAATGGTCCTGCTGAAGATGGTCCGGCGCCTACCTTCGAAGTTGATTTTCTCGAAAACTACTAAATTATACAATTGAGTACTGGGTTAGAATATTTCCAGGCCGCATAGCTATTCACAAACAATCGAATCGATCTTAACACTTTTTAGAGTATCAGATTTTTGGATCGAACGAATAGCAAATGTTATTCACAGATTCGATCGACATGGCAGTATAAAAACATTCGTGGGGAAAATTGTATGTAGCAAATAAATTATCTTTTTTTTTTTTTTTTTTTTTTTTTTTATTATTATATAAAGAACAAAACAAAAAATAAACAGAAACATCACAAAAACCTCAGAAGGTTTGTCCGGATGTTGAAACACTTCTTATCTTATACTAATCTAGCTATCTTAATACTAATGTAGGTAAGTAACAAATAAACATACTTAATTTATATTTCACACATAGTTTAAAACAAAATGGGAGGTAGTTCGTAAATAACAACTTAAAAAGATTAAAACAACCACGGCACGGGTCGGACATCGCGTCGATGCTAATAACTAGATAACTAAGTGAATACAATTTAAACAGGATGATGCATTCTAAAGAGTATCAAAGTATTGTTTGTATTTAGTTTTGTAATTATTATTTGTTATTTCTGATTGAACTTTTGTTGGAACGTCATTAATTAGAGTAGGTATTAAATAAGCGACGGTTCGCTTCCCGTAATAGTTCTTATATCTCGGTACTACCAGTTTTGATTGGGCTGCCAATCTTGTTCCAATGGTATGATTAAATTTAATTTGCAGTTCTTTGTTTGTAAATTGTTCTATTAATAACCACTTTCGTATTTTAGTGTGAACTGGCAAGATTTTACAATGTTTAAAGAAACCTGTTACGTCATCACCATCACACAGTGTTTTTCTTATTTTATTTGGTATAATTATTTTTAATAAACGAAGTTGCAGGTTGTATATTTTATCTATGTAAGTTTTAAACGTTCTTCCATAGCTAGTAATTCCATATGAAATTATTGACTCCGCGAGTGCATTATAAAGGTTAACTAATATTTTAAAAGGTACTTTGTATTTAATTATTGCGAATTTGGCTAGCATTGCTCGTAGTTTATCACATATGGAGTCAATGTGATAGCCCCAGTTAAATCTGTCGTCGACGTGTAAACCCAAATATTTGTAGTTGGTAACTTGCTCCAATGGTTCACATTTGCAACCAAGGCTAGATAATTGCATTTTATCAACTTTATGCAAACATTGGTGAGTGTGCGCAATTATTTTTATTGGCTTGTCAGAGTTGAGTAAGTGATTAGAACGAACGTGGATAGTCTTAGTTTTTCCAGCATTAAGCACCAGTCCAGCATCATGAGACCACTTACACAAATTATTAAAATCATTTTGAATTGCTTCTTCAGCTTTCGAAACGTCTTGATCAGCTGCTACAAGACAGGTGTCGTCTGCGTATTGGTAAACTGAGCAGTTGTTTATAACATTCTCCATGTCATTGACGTACGCCAAATAATGCAGGGGTCCCATAACTGAGCCTTGCGCTGTTCCCGTAGCTACTACAGCTACATCACTAAGTTCATTGCTGACCTTTACACGGCAAGTTCTATTTTTTAGGTAATCTTTACACCAGTTTAAAATTGGGCCTCGAACCCCTGTATTGTCAAGCTTGTTTATAAGTGTATCATGCCTAAGAGTATCAAACGCTTTACTAAAGTCAACGAATAACAGGATAACATGTTTTTTATCATTTAGGTGATGGTTTATTTCGTCAGTGAATTTAGAAAGCAGAATTGATGCTGATTTATTAGGTTGAAAGCCATACTGAGAGCCCGATAAGACATCGTTCTTAATGTAGAAATTCTGAATTTGCTGACACACGTATTTTTCGACTACCTTATCTATGACTGGTAATATTGTGATAGGCCTGTAACTGTCGTAGTTACTATGAGATCCATTTTTATAAATTGGTCGCACAATACCTGATTTTAATTCTTCAGGATATTCTCCAACTTGTATACTAGTGGTTATTAGCTTAACTATGACCTTAGCTATCTTATCACTTACAACCTTTACGTCTATACATCGAATGCCATCCGCACCAGCTGACTTATTAACGTTGAGATTTTTTATAATAGTTAAAATATTACGAGCGGTAGGTTTTTTAAATAACATGGACTTGTTGATTGGAGATATATATTCCAATTCAGGAACTAGTTTTATGTTGCATTTAGGTAATATTTTATTAACGTTCTCGCTAAATCCCTTACTAAAATTATTAACTATCGTATTTATAGTTAAGTTATTTTTCTTGAATGCTTTGATTATTGCTTCGTCCACTGACTTACAAATTCGACCAGATAGGGTGTTTAATATGTCCCACATTTTTTTTTTATTCATTTTATTTTCATTGATTAGGTTAAAGTAATATTGGTTTCTAGATTTTTCTATAAGTTTTTTTGTTTTATTTCTTTGTTTATTAAATTGTAATCTAAGTATTTTATTATTTATATCTTGTTTCCACTGACTGAAAAGTAAATCTCTTTTATTACACATATTATTAATTTGACTGTTTATCCATAACTCTTTATTCCTTTTACTGTTGGTATTAATTATTTTTGAATACTTCGATTGGTCATAACAATAATCAAAGCTATTCTTAATATAGTTATATATCTCTAAAGGGCATTGCATACTATCAACTAAACTCCAATCTATGACGTCCAACTTTTGTTTCAACTTATTATAATCAAATAATTCTTTTACTTTTACAACATCCTGTACAGCGTTTTTAGGTTCCCCTCCAATGCAAGACAACACGATCATACGATGGTCTGCCCAAACCGCGCCGAGCGCCGCCGAGTAAAGGTCTAACGAACGCGATCTTACAAAAATATGATCAATACAACTACGCGTGATAATATCATTTCGTTTTTCGACTCTTGTGTAATCTGAAATTGCGCTCGTTAGGCCACACTCAGCCAGACAACTTATATAGTAATCCCGAATGTTATCATTCAATTTTAAATCAATGTTGACGTCCCCTAAAAAATATAAATCTGAGTGTTTGAAGGTGTCCTTACATAATAACTCTTTTAGCTCTCTGATAAACAAGTGCTTACTATCTTTCGGAGGTCTATAGACTGTGCAGATTGATGTCGTGTAGTGATATGATGTAGTCAAGTGTCCAATTATACATTCGCAGTGTTTTAGTGATATATTATCCATGATTTGAAAGTTGTTGGTACATTTAACATACATCACAATGCCACCACCTCTGCGTTGCTCGCGTAGCTTATGATACCTTTCGTAGCCATTTATATTAAAGAATTGAATGAGATTACTGTTTTTAGAAATACCTACTTCTGTTAAAATAATAACATCAATATTAATTTTAGAAGAACCAATGAATTGAAGGACTAATGAAAAATTTTTAACAATCGAGCGAATGTTAATATGGACAATATTTAATTTTTGTTTACAATTTGGCAGGTGATTACTAAACTCGTTGATGGTTGAACACTCAAGGAATTCTGATATTTCCGGTGAAGAAACCGTTGTGATCACTGAGTCTAACTACTATCGACTATTATTTCCCTGCACCGTCATTTTATCAATATCACTAGCGTTCCTAATGACAATCGGTTTGTCGTTTTCGATTTTACGAACCAATATTCTGCCATTCTGGAACCAGATGTATTTATACGTTTCCTTCAACGTTTGTTTAGCTTGCCATAGCAGTGACTTATTCGCTTTGGTAAGAGCGTATCGAAACAAAACTTTTGACTTGGCTAAGTCAGGACTGACCTCGGGGACTACATCTTGAACAACAATTGGTTCCTTCCGCGCTGTACGTATCCACTGATCCACCTGCTCTTCATGTTGCAGCATCACCTGAATAGCTCCCTCTTTACCATTTCTACCTTTAAGTCGTTTGATCGTTGTAACTTGGCGTTTCTCAATGTCAAGCTTCGAGGCTATTTTAGTTAAGACTATGCCCAGGTTCTCGTTCTCATTATCAGGAATACCAGTGATTTCCAGTACATTTGCCAGTGTTTCTTGCTCAACATTTCTGATGTGTTGTTCCAATGCATCAATTTTTAATTCCAAGTGTGTGTTTTGATTCGTGAGGTAGGTGTTTTTCTTCTCCATGTCTTTAACTTTCTCTGCTAGAATTTCCAGTGTAGAATTTACAGCATTCATTCTTAAGCAACAAGTGCTAAGCGACTCATTCACTGATGCCAGTTCTTTCTTCACTGCTTTCTTAACTTCAAGTGAAATATCCCGTAGCAATTTGTTTACCGCAGCACTGTTCCCATCCAGCTCGCTACCATTATCGTCCTCATTTTCATCATCTTCCGGAATTACGAAGGACTTACGATGAGGAGACTCCCTGTGACATTCATCGCATGTCCACTCCAGGTTTTCTGCATTCCGCAGGGCTGACAGCTGCTTGGAAGATAGGCCTGTGCATATTTGATTTGCGTGAACTACTTTGCCACATTTGTTACACTCAAGCCCGGGTGATTTTTTTGTAATAGTTTTATCACAATTATCGCATTTACGCATTTTTCCGTTAGGGGGTAGATGGTTAAATAATAGATACTTGACTACTCCGTACGATTGCTCAGAAGTGAATCTTGAATAAGCATTTCTATAAGTTTTACATAGATTGTACTGAATATCTGTCAAGAACATAATTAAAAACATTGAAGTAGTACGTAATACATTATACCTCAATGATTAAAAACAATTTTAACATTAATTTAATTTTAAATGGATACTCTAGGGTATATCCGATTCAGCTGTTTTTGTAACCTGTGGGAAAATCGTCTAATTCGAAACAACTCATGACTCTACAACTCATGGTGGATCAATCTACGCTAATCTAAGTTTATTCAAAAAAGTACTTCATGTCTATAGTTTACCATAAAGTTTGGAATTATGACAGTGATTTTCAGTGTTGCCCACAAGTGATAGAACGCCTTTTTGGTAGACTCAACAAAAATACAATTGACTCGCTAACTATGGGCGCTAAACATAAGTACTTAAATATGGATGCACCTTCATTTACCTAACCCTTTGGGAATTGCAGACGTGATGTTAATGCATTCAAAAAATATGTCATATACAGTTATGTTAGTTTGTCGTATTGTTGTGTGTGTGAGTGAGCTATTAGGCACACTTCTGCCTAACCCTTCAGTTATCACAGGCGTGACGTTAAGTTATGCCAGTTAACAAAATAAACGAGTCAAAAGATTTAGCTTTTCGCTGTTAAACCGTACCTCCTGAAAAACCCATATTTGATTGTATCTTGTATGTATTGGTGGTGCCTTTACTACGTAGCAATAGGATAATTACTTTAGATGAGGCTAGTTTTAGTTGTTTAGGTGTTTCAACAACTGAGTTTCAGTTAGCATTCACTTGATTTTCAGCACACAATACTTGTCAAATAGTCAAACCATCCGACAGGTGCGGTAGATTTGCACAGCGTTGTAGTAGTAAATTAGAAACGCAGTATGGCAACACCAAGAACGGCACTGTGGCAAACGTCAGACGATGTCGAGTGAAGTGATAAAAAAATAATTAATTTCACGACGTTTTGTGTTAATAATTATGTGAATGATGAGATGAAAGTGTAGATAAATGTTAGTATAGTGTTCAATAGTGATTATGGCGCATAGTGGTGGTGTTTTGAGTTCGGATATATCACGGAGGAATCCACAAGATGAGTATGAACTCATTCAGAGAATCGGTTCGGGGACCTACGGTGATGTATACAAGGTAGGGGGCCTTTCTAAAATACTTAATTCTCCAATTTACGTCTATTTAAGACGATATCGACGCGATTCTAACACTTTCTCGGGCATTTCGTCATAAAAAATGGCATTGTAAATCTCGTTTGTGGTACAAAATATTTTTTATGACGTAAAAAATGTTTTTATTCGTCAGAATTAGTAACAAAAAGAGTATTTAGCATTGTGTATTGTTTAGGGGGCAGTGTTTGTTGTAAAAAACACGTGTTACAAATGACCTTGAGTGCAAGACAAGTCTAGGTTACTAATTAGTGTTGAACACACCCAAAGGTGTTGTGATATTCAAAACACATTACTTCTCTTTGTTCTGTAACAGTTCTTTATTTAAAATACTCATGATTACTGCCAGTAATGATGGCCATAAGTTTTGTTGTACAGCTTGCAAGGTAATAATTTACTCTCAGGTGCATATTATAATTTTCCTGTTGATTATTTAGGAATGACCTAATTTTTACTAAGTATTTTTTGTATTTGAAGTGGAATTGAGAGACCTGCAACCTCTACATTACATGACACAACACTCTTCACAATTTTCAAGTTTTAAAACAATTAAAATTTCAAAACTATATTTTCTTATCAATTATTTTATAGATTTGACAGATGCTTAATTAATTGCACAATAAATTGTCAAGCATTTATAACAGGTATCATAATGAGTAACACAGTAACATCCTTTTACTATCTGCAATTTCCACGAAAATAGGACTAAGTTCTAAAAATTTTATCTGAACATGCTTGTGTTAGTGAAATTTTATTATCTAACCACACCATCATACCATACCAAGATTAATCTTTGTATGTGTTTGTTTTTTTTTTCTGCTTTATCTGTTTAAATCTGAAATGCCTCTGTTTCTTTAAAAACCACTATCTCTGAAAGCTACTGGTAACTATTGTAATCAAATAAATATCTAAAAAAGGTAACTTCTTTATGAGGGAAAAACTGATTTAAAGAGTTCTTATTGTATTTTTTACATTCTTCTAGTGAGAAGAAAGAATAATTAAATAGAAGCATTCATACAGGTGTCCACTGCTGGACATAGGACTCTCCATTAACACAAGAAATAATTTATCCTATCCTTAGTTAATCTCGTCTAGCCATGTAATTCTTATCACTGATAAAATCTACTAGAAAAACTTATGAAAACTATGTTTATCCTTAATTGTATCTAAAATTTATATTTATATTCGACCATACGAGAAACATTAGTATTCTTACAAGGTCTTCCTTAAGGTTTTATTTTTATTTTAAAATTGTTTCCTACACTTAAATAGAGTGAAGAGTTTTTAATGATTATTTTGCTTGTGGCTTCACTCTCGTTATGTATGGAAATTACCTCAGGAAAGTTTTTAACCATTGACACTCGGGGAATACTGTAGACCCTTATTGAAAGAGTTTTCGGAATAGGAACACAGTTTACCTCTACATAAAAACGAATTTTATGTTGTTACCTCATTGTGGCGTAGCCCAAAAGGATGGTTATTATAATATTAGTTTTGACATAATTATTTATTATTTCCCTAACCTAATTTTAATGCACTGTTTTTTTCCAGAAAAAACAGTTCATTTAAATTAAAATCATAGCATATTTGGCTTCCCTTTTGTGGTTTATTTTATTCAGTAAATTGTCACAGTATTTGTCATTGCTAGAAATCTAATGCCATACGTCAGACCTATTTTTATGATTTAGTACTCAAGTAACTTGAAAACTAATTCATCATTACATGTCCATTACCCTGTGGAAGTGAATGTTATTTTTAGCAAAAGTAGGTACAATATAACATGAATGAACTAACCTGATTCACTTATGTATGCGGCATGAACGTAAAAGTATCTTGCACGCTACTATTCTTAACTGGTCAAATAATTGTGTACAATCTGCCATTTCCTCGGTTTGAGATCAATAATCTTAAGAATAAAATAGAGTTTCTGTTCAAACATTTTTTGTTAATGAATCACAAGTAGTGATTCTAACAAACCTACAAATGTTTTTTTCGCCCATATTCTGATGAGCCATGAGTTTCTTGCCGGTGCTTCTCCATCGGAATCAACCAAGTCACCTATTTTTATTATTTTTTAACTTTTTCTCGACTTATTATAAATGCCCATGTTAGGGCTATGTGAAATAAAATAGTTTTGTCTTGATTTTTGGGCTAGTTGTGGGCCAATTCACACCTTTCATATTAAAAACATTATTTGTTTGAAAAAATTAAAAACCTTGATACCAATTTATAAAGTCTTGCAATCAAGATTTATTATTATTCAATTGATTGATTGTGCCGTCAACAATCACAGGAAGTATTGCATGCAGAATGGACATCTGTTGTGTTAAAAATAGTGCTTTGTTATTTATATGAAGACACATTCATACAACTGTTTCACAATTGTTATTTCTGATTGTTTTAATAAAAGTAGATCCGTACAATATTTTAAAATATGTCAACATAGTTGATATAGGCGAAAACAATGTATTTCATTTGGATACTAATCATCATCTGCCTAGCCTTTTCCTAATCATGTTGGACTCGGGGTATACGATACCCTTCGGTGAGACCGACTGTCAGATTTTTGGGTCACGGAATACCTGTAATGACTTTCAAAGGTCTACAAATGAAATGAAAGCCGGGACCAACAGCTTAATGTGCTTTCCGAGGGCCTGAAGGGGAAGATAACTCGGTAGATTACCAATGCGAGCTTAAGTTTAGAAGCTTAACTTGGCTGTCATACTCTGTCTGCTCTAGTTACCTGGGTTGTTTGTTGGTTTATAAATAAACAACACAAATTAGAGATTTATATCCATGCTCCCCTGCTGCCAAATCTCACAAAATAATAAAAAAAATATCAGCAACCACCAGCAGCGGCAGCAGTACCTTTGTGCTCTTCTATTTTTTATGTTTTTTTTTCCTTTTTTTGTATTTTGTGTGTACATAAATAAATAAATAAAAATATTACTTATGCTAGCTAGTCGCATAACAATAACACGATAGAATGTATTGCATGTCACAAGGTCTGACCTACAGTAGTTTTGCCAAGTACGTTTTGTTGGCACCTACTGTTTTTAATCTGTTGTCTTAATCTACATTCTGATGGCCATAAGTTGGTGGTGGAAGGGTTTGTTGACACAATGTGGTATACCAGTTCATCTTAAGGTAGCCAACCTTCCAACGGGAGATATTGCTATTAACGATAAAACTGCCATTGTAAACGTTTTGTTTTAGTTAGCCTTAATTATCTCACTTCGGCGTAAAACTCTCCCGTCGTTGCTTCCACTTTGCTGAGTGTTGTGTCTCTTCTCGAAAATTAACGGGAAAGCCATCAAAGGCGTCCCGCCATCTTCTCCTGGTTCTGCCTCGACACCGTCTAGCTGTCTCAGGGCTCCAGTTTTGTGATATGCGGGCCCACAGCTTCACGGCATCCGGCTGACATAGCCTGCCCAGTCTTACTTTAGCTTGGCAGCTTTATGAGCTTCAGCCATTTAAGTTCTGGCACAGAATTGTAACCATAGAATTAGCAATATTGTAAAACAGTTGTGTTCCAATAGGGTAGTTAACAACAAAAATCTAATTAGTCCGTCAGATAAATTTCCAAAAAATATTAGACACGTATTTTTTCTTTTTTCACGTAAACAAACAATGAAGACGATACAGTGCTTTGAAAACTCGTGTGACGTCGTATTCTAAGACATTGTATGACATTTTTACCGGTGAGTAACGTCACAACCCCTCACTCAAATCTTTGACGCATTTTATATTGGTCAATTTTTATCGATTTGATAAAACAAAAAATACGTATCCAATATTTTTCGATAATCTAACATACGGACTAATTAGAATCATATTTATTTTTAGTCAGTAAACATCCCTATTTTGGTACAATAAAGTATACTCTTTTCTATGCAACAGATTATGTCGTAGGTATTAATTATCTGCCCAGTCTTGTCCCAACTTCTAGTCTAACCAAATCCAGCTGTACCAGAATTTCACAAAGAGCACCATGCTTATCTGACTTCCACAACCCAGTTAGTGCCCTGCTAATACGAGACTGCTTGGTAAGACTGGTTCCCAGACTTTAGGGCCACTGATGGAGATCTGCAATTGACAGCCGGGACCAAAGATTTAACGAGCTTTAAACTGCTCGTGGCTTAATAAGAACTGCCACTCGGGTCGATTTTTAGGTAAAGCTGTGCTTGCCAAGGCGGTCTGTGGATGAGTGACCGCCCGACATACCGAGTTTCCTCCGTGCCTCGGAAAGCACGTTAAGCTGTTGGTTCGGGCTGCCATATATAGATCTTTGGCAGTCGTTACAGGTAGTCAGTGACCTGAAATTCTGACATCCAGTCTTACCAAAGAGTATCGTATTACCTAGTATTAACTGGGTTGTGGAGTTCGAAAAGTGCTGATGCCTAGTTTAAATAAATGACTTATGATTTTGATAGACCATTGTCATAAAATGCTTAAAAATATCTCGATCCGAGAAAGTCGACAGTCACTGCAAGCTTGATATTCTCATGTTATTACGAAACAGCCGCTAGCCAGCTTAGCTCAAAACACATGACTCAATGACAGTGAGTCACGCAGGTGTTTCGGTTCGATTCCCGCGTCGGACCTCGCGTCAGGTGGTGACCTTGTCAGTGATTTTGATATTTTATTGTTGTGTATGATACTGAAATAGTGATAGTGTCGATTTTTGGTCAATGTGGTTGTTTTTTGGTATGTTTTATCGTGACGAATGTGTGTGTATTGTATAATCATACTAGCTGATGCCCGCGGCTTCACCCGCGTGGATGTCGGTCAAATTATATACTAAAACCTTCCACTTGAATCACTCTATCTATTAAAAAAAAACCGCATCAAAATCTGTAGCATAGTTTTAAAGATTTAAGCATACATAAGGATATAGGGACAGAGAAAGCGACTTTGTTTTATACTATGTAGTGATAAGCATACACACAAAGTTGCAAACTGCCTCATTGGTCCAGTGGCCGCAAACGCGACTGCTGAGCGTGAGGTCTTTTTTCTTCTTAGAATATGACGTCACACGAGTCTTCAAAGCACTGTATCGTCTTCATTGTTTGTATACGTGAAAAAAGAAAAAATACGTGTCCAATATTTTTTGGAAATATATCTGACGGACTAATTCATTTTTTTTAGTTAACTACCCTATTGACACACGTAAACAGTTTACACAAGTTTTGCATTAAAATAATCGACACAACTGTATAATTATGTTCATTTGACCCCATAGAATGACTTTTTAATACATGTCATATTCCTTGGCGTAACCCCTGGTATGTAATGAAGTTTCTTACAGCTACTGTGTAGCTGGCACTGTTCATATATTAATTTAAAAGAGCCTCCACAAGAGACGATACTTAAACACGTCCCCCAAACCACGGGTAGTCAGCCCCCCTCCTTCCGGTTCACTGGTTAATCTTTTTTACTACGACATGGCGGCATGAGCTATTCTCATTGAAACCGGGATGACATAAAATAACGCCTTTAATCCTCGAAAGGCTAGGTTGAAGTGTACTAATAATACACCCACATTTCACCAGTTATGTTCGAGTCCAAATTATATCCATCAACACCCAAATGCACTTAGCCCCACCCGAGAAACGTACTCAGGACCTCATACTCTACACTAGCGTTTGCGACCACTACACCAACCAGGGTTGGGCGGCTGCGGGTTGTTCGCAAGAGATACCGCGGCCTCGACATGAAGGGCTAAGAAGGAACATGGGTGGTTTTTAGTCAGTAGAAGTCTGACACTCCCTTTCGCTCTGGCCAAGAGCGGGAGGGGTTATTTGATGATTTTCCACCCACCATAAAAAAAGGGTTTTTTGAGGAGTTTTACTAGCTAAGTCCTGTCGGTTTGAACAAACTTTAAAACTTTCAATGAAAGTAATGTGCTAAAAACTGGGTATTAAGATAATCTTGTTTGACTGATAATAATGTTGGGCCGTAAAATAGGATTAACATTTTTGGCGAAAAATATTGACTCAAGATATTTTGGTGCTGCGGTGTCTTATTATAGAATTTTACGAGTGTAATGTCTTCCACATTTTGTAAAACAGTTTTTGCCCAACATCAATTAAATAGAAATCGGATGGTATAAATAGGATATCCATATTTTCATACTGAGTAATAACTCTGTAGTATTCAATGCATATAGGGTGTAAAAGTACCCTTAACGCAAACGAGGTCACTTGTTCTCCCCATCACTGCGATATTTTTTTTGTTCTAGACCATACCTAGGAACCCCTTAGTTACGGAGATATTGAGGGTCAAAGTTCCAAATTTTCCACAGCTGTTTTTGTAAATACATACTTGTTTTTCAGGTTATAACTTTACTTAAATTACCTCCATGACCCGTTCACTATTCAAAGCACCAATTAGCACAATGTTTTAACAGTGCTACATTGAGTTATACTGTAAATTGTGATTTATGACACAAAAAAAAGTCGTTTCCCAGCATAAATTTTTGCGTAGGCGTACTTAGTTTGATGTACAGAATGCCTGGTTGACGGGTGTGTGATGGGTTGATTTACACCCTGTATAGTGTTTTGAATGATGCACATTGAATACTAAGGTAAACAATGAATTTTCACCCCCAAAAAGGTCGTATCCCGGCAATAACTTTTGCGTAGATTTTTTTTTTTTAAAAACGTTGCCCCTCACTAGGAATTTCTCCTGTATCGTGGGTGCGGTAATTACTTAGTTTGATGTATAGAATGCTTGGTTGAGCTTCGTGAAAGGTCTCTTTACACCGTGTATGAAGTAATAGAGAAGTATGGAAGAAGAAGACATACTGTACCGCCCCCAAATAAATTAGCATAAGGGCTGGAGAATGATGATGCTTTTCATCAATATTATCCACCGATTTCACCCACTGCTGGAGTCATGAAGCCATGAGGCCTCTCTTTGCTTGTACCTAACTCCACGCTCTTGTGGCAGCCGCATCCAGGATATTCCTGCTATGGCAACATTGTCGTCTACCCATCGCTACTAAGTCCTCCTTAAATAACATTATAAAAAAAAGTCCTTCGACGTGTCTGTCTGTCTGCTCGCGATAAACACAAAAACTACTGCACCGATTTTCATGTTGTTTTCACCAATTGATAGAGTGGTTCTCGAGGAAGGTTTTAGTATATATTTTGTCAAGTTTTTGACATCCACGCGGGCGAAGGCGCGGGAATCTTCAATGTAAACCTCTACATCATTGCTCTTCGCTCCTTCAACAACACGTGTTTCAAGAAACAGAGGAGACCAGTTAAACCGGAAATAATATAGAGGAAAATCTATACTAATCTATCCAAACCATACTGATATTAGTATTTAAATGCGAAAGCCATAGGCCACGCGTTCGAACCCAAGGCCCACTGATTTTTGAGATTCATGTGCGTATTGTATAATTATCATTTGTTACGGTAAAGGAAAACATCGTGAGGAAACAGACAAAATCAAAACTCATTTATTCAAACTAGGCTGATAATCAGCACTTTTCGAACGTCAAAATTTACTTTACTTTACTTATTTACAAGTGACAGTCCCCCAAAACGCCCACCCTTCGACACTTCCTAGTGTTTTTGCTGGAAAGAAGAAGTGGCGGAACAAACTCTCCAGCAACACATCTGTCTGTTTGGTTAGAAGAACCAGACTCGATACAATAGCAAGGTGTGTTAATATTACGATTGACTACAATCAATAATAAAAAGTATATAATAATAAAACATAAAAAAGACATAACATATCAGTAAACTAATTTTGGAGAAAGAACATAATTTACAAACATTGTCTTGTGTTCAACTCACGACCAGCTATTCTTATCATTTAAGTAGTCGTTAATGGAATAGTAAGCTTTTAATCAAAGATTAGATTTTACTTTGGCTTTAAATGCATTAAATGGCAAGTCTAGAAAAGAAGATGGCAGTTTGTTATAAAATGTTATACCGAGCCCTACGAATGAATTATGAACTTTGTGAAGCCGGTGAAAAGGAGCAGTTCTTAGAACTAAAAATTCTAAGACATATGATATTTATATTTACCAACCTGCACTGGGCTCGCGTGATGGATTATAGCCTATTCCCTTTCGTATCAAGGAGGTCTGTCTGCCAGAGAAGTGGCAGTGGGAACATTATAGGCTTATTATACTAAACACAAAATACCGCACACGAAGTTTCGAGAAGCAGAAAGTAATAATACCGTCAAGTTATGCAATGTAGTTTGATTGAGAAGAATAATCTTTAAAAGCAATTGATCTATTTACTCCTTATAACCGGCGGACCTTTGACGAATTGGAAACCAATTGGCGAACGATAGCGAAACTAATCATCACTCATACACTTCAGAGTTATACGGAGACTGCCTCGTTGGATTAGTGGTCGCAAGCGCGACTGGAGCTTGTGTTCGATTCTCGGATGTTATTGGATTTTTCCATCACGAATTTCGCAGTAGCAGCCACGTTTACCCGTTTGATGGCAATACGCTGGGCGAGCCTATTACATGGGACAAACACTCCTACGGGTACACCTCTGCGTTAGTATACTTGGACGAATTTGAAATCAATTGGCCAAGGCCGACAACGAAATTAGTCAGTCATACACTTCAGACTAATTTATGGCGTAATTGTTGTTGAGTAGAGTGGGCATCACAGACTATTTAACGTCTATAGACGCCTTCAACATTTAGGGCCCCTTACGGGACTTAAATTCTTCACCACTACTCTTAAACAGTGAAGAATAAAGTCCTAGACTAGGCCCTTTTATTAACCGACTTCCAAAAAGGAGGAGGTTCTCTATTCGTGTGTATGTATTTTTTTTTGTACGTCCACCGATATCTCCGTTAATTGTGGACCGATTCCCTAAATTCTTTTTCATTGTTTGATTTATTTTAGTACTAGGACTCCTAGTATCTTCAATGAGATGTCAGCAACATTGCAGTGGCCCACAAGATCCGACGCCTGAGAGAGCTCCAGAGCGGGAGGAGTCATTTGATGATTTCCCACCCTTCAAAAATAGGGGGGAAATTTAATGACCACTGCTGTTAAAGGCTACAGTGAAGAAAAAGGTATATTAATTGATTATTTTGGTACTAGAACTCCTAGCATCATAATAATCAAAGATGTTCAAGATCCACCAACCATCCTGCATTAATCCCACGTAATGGACGCTGTATGTTCATCATCAGCTTAGCCTTTGCTGTCAACTATATGGGACTGCCTTTCGGACCTCCACAACCCAGTCAGTTCTGGGTAATACGATACCCGTTGGTAAGACTGGTTGTCAGACAGCCATTTGCTAGAGCGAGACAACAAAGCGTGCTGCCGACCGCATAGTTGATGCTGCCGCGTGCGATATCAATCCCGTTCTTGTCCGTTTTAATTGGTCTACAATTGGATTTTGGACCTGTGTGTCTCAAAGCTTATTGATATGATAAAATAACCTGTTTTTGTAGGATTTAATCATGCCACACACTGTCTCGTTGGTCTAGTGATCACTGCGGGTTGTTCGAAAGAGACACCGCGGCCTCGGCACAAGGGCTAAGAAGGAACATGGGTGGTTTTTAGTCGGTAGAAGTGTGTGAGTTACGAGGCATTTGATGATTTCCCACCCCAAAAAAAAAAGGTATGACTTAACCGCACCAAGAACAAACTCCTCAGTAAGTCAATAAGATAACTTATTTTCATTTCAAAGAGTCGAAAATGCCTTGAAGTCGTGTGAGAGTTCTCAGAAATTATCTTGAATGAACTTGTGAACGGACACATCACTCATGAATGATATCACACATAGACTGTTTCCATTAGAATGATATTATGTAGTACCTAATGACTCGTTTAGTTACATCTTTTTTTGTTAAGGACTTTCCATTGGCCTTCCTTAATAAATCTGTATAATTTTACGATTAATTTTTAACTGGCGAAAAATTTTAAAATGAGGGATTTTATTTTTATTTTTTTTAAACGCTTCCCTAGTCGATAGATAGATGGCGCTGAACTTAGTATGTTACTGCAATGAACGGAACGTCACGTAATTATTTGATTTTTTTCACTTCGATGAATTTTGAGATCGAGAACTCTAGGTTATATTCGGAAGCATAATATAAACAAACGAAAGTGTCAGATACTTCAATGATTGACATTTATAAAAGGCAATGTTTTTTTTTTTTTGCTTTGGCACCTAGTAACGTAGTAAGTTCAACGCCATCTACAGAGTTCTTGGAAACTACTTTTTTTTTTTAATACTCAAAAAAGAAACTTCTCATTGAGAATATTTTGTCGTAATATACTTTTGCTCGCGGCTTCGCTCCTGTTGTGTACTAAAATTAAGCCACGGTCAAGTTTTAAATGTAGCCTATAATGTAGCTTCCCGTAAGTGATAGAATTTTCGGAATCGCATTAATATTACCGAAGATTAACACCCCTTTTTTATGGCTGGTGGAAAATTATCGAATAACCCCTCCCGCAGAGCGAAAGGGAGTGTCAGCATTCTACTGACTAAAAACCACTCATATTCCTTCTTAGCCCTTTATGTCGACGCCGCGGTATCTCTTGCGAAAAACCTGCAGCCCCGACGGGAGGTTAACCCCCCTTGCGCTGTCGTAGTCTGGTAAAAAAAATCTGGGATACCGCACAGGACTCTAGGGTAGACATACTTTTTATCCGACTTCAAAAATAGGAAGTGGTTCTCATTTCGGTTGTAGGTTTTTATTTTTGTTACCTCATAATTCCGTCATTTATGAACCAGACCATGACATAATAAGCAGCATAATGGCAAAAAAGTCGATGAATCAAAGTCGCCGACTTCCGAAACCAATTTTTTTTTGTTTTCGGTTGTTATTTGCATAAAAAAATTATAAATCCAATATTTTAACATATCTAGGTCTTTTAATGCAATGGTTGTTATATCCCTGTCAAAGCTTTCAGGTAACCTTTGAACTAAACGAATTGAATACTAAAAATATCTAGTTTTTCCTCAAAACACATGAACCAAAATGACAACAAGAGTACACCGTGTATCAACGACCATACAGTATGTACCGATCATTAATTATTATTAAACTATGCACCACACACACAAGGCCGCAGTGATTCAATCACCAACAGCTGTAGGAACTGTTCTAATGAAAACTAACGAACGCGGTTACGTGAAAATGTTCATGAAATATATGTATGGAGTTTTAAATGGATTGTGTGAGGATTGATATGAAGGAGAAAGGAGGAGGAAAACATGCCGTGACGTCTGACAGGGTAGAGTAGAAGAGGAAAACGTGTTACACCGACGCTACGTAGAATAGGATAAGGGCGGGAAGATGATGATGATGACACTTTTTTTTTGGCGGGTGGAAAATCATCGAATAACCCCTCCCGCTCTTGGGCAGAGCGGAAGGGAGTGTCCGACTTCTACTGACTAAAAACCACCCATGTTCCTTCTTAACCAAAGACTATATAGCCACTTGACTGCGCATACAGTGCCCCGATGCTCGAAAACTATTAGTATTTTGTCGCCTATGCATAGGCTACGGTATGAGTAACCGTTTTAGTTGTGACCAAGTGTTAGACCTGTGTGCACGCAAAATAATTACCAATTGTCATAATTTTTTATGCTATTTATAACGTGTAAAAATGCCTTCATGCGCGTTTAAGTGGTGTGGGAAACATTCCAAGACATCGAGTTACAAAAAGGATGGCACAACTTTTCATCAAAAAGTAAATATTACGAAAATTATTTTTGTTTTAATCAAATTATGAGCCACCGCAGGGGTCTATTTAAAATGGTAGTTTGGGTGAACGAGCACAAAGATGAGTCTCGCGTTGATGTCTTTTGGAAAAGTCCCTTTCTTTTATTCGGCAATTCTAATAAGTTTGTCCCTTTCTTTCCCTTTGTATTTTTATCGTAAAAATCTGTGCTGTTACCTTTTATGGCAGAATTCTATATCGATAAAAATAAAATTAAACTTAATATAATTTTAATTTAATTCAGATACTGTCATTATCTACTTTTAACCGACTTTAAAAAATGGCGATAGTTCTCAGTTTTTACATTCTTCTGAACTAAATATTTCTGTTAAATTAAATTCATTTTTATTTTCTTCTTTATAATACTTAAAATACTTATATTTTTCCGAGTTCAACAATAAGGAAGAAAGAAGTAGTAGACCCGGAAATTGTAGACCTAACTCCACGTAAACGCAAAATGAAACGACACATAGATCATCTTCTAATAATTATATTCTCTTAGTAAAAAGAAGAAAGACGTCTTGACCTCTCGCGTCCGGCCCTGGTGCAAGCCATGGTCCGGAGCGAGGAGGAATGGGACGCCATCGCCTCCTTCTGCGAAGCAGTGATGCTAGCGAAGGAGGTGGCGGTACGTGAGAGGGAAAGTACCTCTCGTCCCAGACGCCGCGTGAGGCGCTCCGGGCGTCGGGGGCCAAGTGATGGCTTCCGGCCACCGTAGACGCGGGCCTGTGGACGGTGAGTGATGGGCTAGCTCGCCGTCCGTCCGTCTTGTGACGACGACAAGCCGTGTCGACGGCGCGTTCGTGTTCCACGCGCGCCTCAAAGAGATGTCAGCAACATGGAAGGGGCCCGCAAGGGCCGACGCCCGTCGGGGCTGGGGGTTGTTCGAAAGATTCGCCGCAGCCTCGGCGCAAGGGCCAAGAAGGAACATGGGTGGTTTTTAGTCAGTAGAAGTCTGACACTCCCTTTCGCTCTGCCCAGAGCGATTTGATGATTTCCCACACCCCAAAAAAAAAATAGGTTATTGGTTAAAAAAAATGCGAGCCTGAAAGATAATAACAGGATACTTGTTTTTCTTTTTGTAATTGACTGATTTTAATTAAATATTATTTTGTAATTTTTATTGAGTATTTTTTATAATATTAAAATCCATTTTATCGATATCGACTATTTTCCCATAATCAAGTAAGGCAATCCTTACTTAGGCATACCTACGCAACTTGGCCTTGAACTGACCAATTGCAGCCGTGTATTCTTCCTCATCCCCCGACCCGCGGTAGTGAGTTGTGTACTTAGAAGAAATCGGCTTACACGCTCTCTAGTGGTTTAATACTCTATGTTCTTAACCCTTCATGTCGAGGCCGCGGTATCTCTTGCGAACAACCCGCAGCCCCGACGGCCGGCGGCCCTTGCGGGTCCCTTCCATGTTGCTGACATCTCTTTGAGGCGCACGTGGAACACGAACGCGCCGTCGCCGTCGGCACGGCTTGTCGTCGTCATTAGACAGACTGACGGCGAGCTAGCCCATCACTCACCGTCCATAGGCCGGGAGGCGGTCTACAGTGGCCGGAAGCCATCTCGTGGCCCCCGACACCCGGAGTACCTACCTATCTGACATTATGTTTTTTTGGTGATAGATATGAAAAGAAAAGTAACAGTTGTTTAATTAAATTAACCTTTTTAGGCTACAGTATTGCATAAGATTTACCCACCACCTTGTTTACCTGGGTGATATCTCCTTCGACTTGACTGCTTCGTTGGTCTAGTGGTCGCAAGCGCGACTGCTGAGGAAGAGGTTCTCTGGGTTCGATTCGATTCCCGTGTCGGGCAAAGTGTTATGCGGTTTTTGCATCAAAAATGCCTCAGCCTAGCAGCCACGGAATCTGGATTTCAGCCGAAAGACGTCCACTGCTGGACATAAGCCTCCCCTAAGTGTCGCCACATTGACCGATCCCGTGCGTCTCGCAACCAGCGGATCCCTGCAACCTTCACCAGGTCAATCTGGATTTAAATAATAATACGACAGCAGTCGTTTAATCATTAAGTTGATATGATTACAAAGAGATTGCCACATACTTACATACATAGTTTTCACAGGTCATTTTCCAAACATTCAATTTAAAATAATAATAAATGTGTTCCTGTAAAAAGAAAATGAAGAAAACCTCTCTTATCGTATTATAATGACCTCTTCAGTTCACGGTACGGCTGCCAAACGTGATTATTTTCATTATATACGCGCACGATTTGAAGTTAAAAGAATTTCGTGTAATATAATTTATGGCCTACTGGCTTTAGAGCTGTTAAATTTAATATAGTGCACGTAGGCATGACAAAGAAAATAGTTATTGTGAAAGAAAATTTAATTTTTAAGACTGTTCTCCTATGTACAGATGCCATCACATCAAACTACTTCAATCAGTCAATTTTCTTGAACAGATCTTCAACTTTATCGCAGAAGCATTGGGTGCTGTCCTTGAATGGAAAATTTGATAGTTTCAGTTCAGGTAGCTTGATTTGATTGCGTCTGTACGTAGAACATACCTTCAAACATCAAGATTGTCAAGAAGGCTGATTGTTTAGGATATAGCGGGGAAAGTCTTACCCCCAATTACATGGGGCTGAAAACCAACTCATGAAATATCGGTGTGTACAGATACCTATGCTGTACCCCACGGAGATTACTGATGGAGTTATGCTACCGGGTAATACCAAAGTATTCTGGCTAGTATTGATACCCAGACAACATAATTGCCGGTACGGTTGGCGCAGTGGCTGAGTGATTGGACTGCTGCGCTGCGTGTCGCGGGATCGAATCCCGCACGGAACAAATAGTTTAGTTTATTTATTTATAATTATCAAAAATTACATGTCAGGTTAAAAATAAAAATAAAAAACACAAATCATTTTCCGCTACAACGAGCATCAAACACAAAAATAAATCATACATTAAGGCAAAAATAATACTAATTAATCAGGTCATAATAATAATCAGACATAAATAAATAATGAGATAATCATAGAAACAAGTCAGTAATAATTAACCATTCCTTTAAGTCAGATAATGCCTGGTCGGTTAGCCAGTCTTATTTGTATGACCTACTGATAGTTGTTTCGGGTCTGGGTATTTGTGTATGTGAGTTTAAATGTTTGTGAACGCACCCACTACACGATACAGGAGAAATTCCTAGTGTGGGACGTTTTTAAAACAAAAAAAAAAATACTCTACGATTTTTTTTTTAATCAAAATTAAGAAAATAGCGCGACTGCTTTACTTGAGGTCCTGGGTTGGATTCCCACGTCGGGCAAAGTGTTATTGGGTTTTTCGATTAAGAATTTCTCAGTAGCAGCTACAGCAGCAATAGGTTCGCCTGGTAGGTTCACATGGGACTTAAAACATAAATGTGGGTGTACTAATGAGTACACCTCTGCCTAACCCTTCGGGGATTACGGGTGTGATGTTATCTTTGTTATGTTCAAAACTTCTTCATGTTACTGATGCGCAAAATGGCTGACACACAAAGCCTCCCCTTTGCTAATTGGGCACCTCTTTCGAATACTAATATGGCAACAGAGGAGGCCACCAATTAATGCAGGCGCGCGTGCGTTTCAGACTAGACCGCAAAAAAGTCTGACGCTTATCACAGCATATGATAAAACAAAGCCTAGTCCTCCGCCGCATCTGTCTGTTCGCGATAAACTCAAAAACTACTGCACCGATTTTCATGCTGTTTTCACCAATGGATAGAGTGGTTTTTCGAGGAAGGTTTTAGTTTATATTTCGACGCGTGTGAAGCTGCGGGCATCAGCTAGTTTAGAAATATAAGGGAGCTTGCACTACGCGACCAAGGCCGCAGAAGCTAGTGAAGCTATAACGCGTTTGGTTGCTCGACCGGGCGTCCAACTGATTCATCATCATCGGCCTATAATGTCCCCACTGCTGGGACACTGGCCTCCCCCCTATTTAAGAGGGAATGGGCCACGCGGGCCCAGTGCTGGTTGGTAAATGTCACATGTCTTCGAATTTTTGGATCTAGCTAAGAAATACCGGTCCATGTCCAACCGATTAGCTCGTGGCTAAATACCATCAGTCCCTCGGATCAATATTCGGGCTTAGGCTGGTCTGTGTATGGTTGACCACCCATAACATACCGAGCTTTTTTTCGTGCCTCGGAAAGCACGTCAAGCGTTGGTCCCGGCTGCCATTTGTAGATTTTTTGATAGTCGTCACATACATACATAAACTCACGTCCTTTTCTCATGGGGGTAGGCAGAAACCACAGAACGCCACTTGCTACGATCATTACATACTCGTTTTGCCTCGTCCACATTCATACATCTGGTCATACACGCACGCCGGTTACGAGTACTACGCACGTGTCCTTTGTCGCCACAGTCGTCACATGTCGGTCGCAAATCGTATCTCACGGGGTGTAAGAAACGAAACGCATAATATTTCATTCGAACAATTTAACAACCCAAAACAATTTGTTTGACTTTTACTTGAGACGTGAGAAAAATGTAACAGTAGTAAGACCAATGAAACAATGTACTCTTTACAAATTAGTAAGTACGTAATTTGTAAGTGATACACGAGGTAAAGTTATGTATGTACACTCGTAATAATATATTGTCATAGTGTGTCTGTTTGTCCCGGGTCCCACGTTTTTGGGTAAATTGATATCACCCATGGGCCTCTGACTGGGCTTTACATGCCATCGAGAAATATCTCTCACGCAGGGTTTATTTATTTTTATTTTTTTTGGAGAGTGGGAAATCATCAAATGGCAGACTTCTACTGACTAAAAACCACCCATGTTCCTTCTTAGCCCTTTGTGTCGTGGCCGCGGTATCTCTTTCTAACAACCCGCAGTCACGACGGGACGCAGGGTTTCCCGGATAAGGATAATCCTACTAATATTATAAATGTGAAAGTTTGTGAGAATGGATGTGTGGATGTTTGTTACTCTTTCACGCATAAACGGCTGGACCGATTTGGTTGAAATTTGGTATGTAGATAGGTTATACCCTGGATTAACACATAGGATAGTTTTTATCCCGATTTTATCTTCCTGTGGGATAATTTTCAATTTGTAGCGGGCGATGCCGCTGGCAACAGCTAGTATAAAATATGTTTAAAAAGAATATTATAGAGAAATCCAAAATCCATGCGGACAAAGTCACGGGCAAAGCGTGTATTTAAGAAACTTCTAGATAAATGAGTTGCTTGCATGGCGTAAAAAGCTTTTTAAATACTTACAAAGGTTTTAAAGTAATTAACTAAAATTAACTACCGAATAGATGGTGTAGAAACATGCTATGGTGGCGTTATTTTGTAGTAATTACGAAGTAAATTTATTTTAACTCGAGTTCATAGTTTGACCGATACGAAGAACTATTGAAGGTGATTTTTGTCGTAATCACGCTGTTTGCCAGATTTGATTGGTTTTTCACTCCTGAAATGATAGCAAAATCTTCAGTGAAAAGAAAATATATTACTGCGACAGCAGGTTGCCACTCAGCTGCGGGTTGTCCGCAAGGGATACCGCGGCCTCGACATGAAGGGCGAAGAAGGAACATGGGTGGTTTTTAGTCAGTAGAAGTCTGACACTCCCTTTCGCTCTGCCCAAGAGCGGGAGGGGTTATTTGATGATTTCCCAACCCCCCAAAAAAAAAAAAAAAAAAAAAAAAAAAAAAAAAAAAAAAAAAAAAAAAAAAAAAAGTTGCCACTCAGCATGATGCTGTGCTATATGGGGAACCCACTGCACAGCGGTGGTTATCAGTTGATAAACAACTCGGCTATCCAATAGGGGATCGGACTGAGTCAAAAAAATATGATTCTGTTTAGTCCGTCAGATAGATTAGCGAAAAATATTGGATACGTGTTTTTTGTTTTATCAAATTAATAAAAATTGACGAAGATAAAACGCGTCAAAGATCATGAGTGGGAGTTTGTGACGTCACTTTTAGGTAAAATGTACTGACATTTGACGTTTTCGAGGAGTTCACGAGTTTTCGATGTACTATATCGTCTTCATTTTTTGTTTATGTGAATAAAGAAAAAAATATGTGTTAAAAATTTTTTGGCAATCTATCTGACGGACTAATAAGTTTTTTTTTTGTCCGATCCCCTATTGTTCAAGCATAACCAGACAGACATACATGCAACCATATTCCCTCGGCTGGCACAACGAATTTCTCTATTTGAGAAGGAGTTGGCTGTAATCCACCCAACAGGCCCACTTAAATGTCAAATGGTTATGGTTTGGTACAAAATGGAACCATTTGACAGTTAATCAATGGACACTATGATTGCCACTGACATTTAAAAAGATACGCAATTAGCCATGCAGATTGGTGGTCCTGAAAGTCGTGGTCACATATCTTTAAAGTTTTTGATGCTAAGACATGCCTGTTTCCTCACGACGTGCAAATGTTCGCCACTATCAAATAATTAGAAGGATGTTACTGCCCAATCTTGAATCACTTTAATTGGCGTAAAACCGGCCCCCTAATACGATCTATTTTAAGACAGCCGAAATCTCCTCGTTTTCCTGTAGTTACGTTCAAAATTTACTTTATAACGTATCTGTTTTTAATCTCTGCCTAGCCTTTTCACAACTATTTTGTGGTCGGCCTTCAGTCTTACTCAGCTGAATACCAGGACTTAGCTTGGAGCGTCTGCCTATCTGACCTCCACAACCCAATACTTGGTCATTCGATACCCTTTGCTAAGACTGGTTGACAGACTTTCAGGCCACTGACTACCTGTAACGACTACCTTCCAAAGCACGGAGGAATCCCCGCATCTTAGAATATATCGACGGTAAAAAGGAAGTAGGGCATAAGCGATATTTTGGTCAAAAATGAGTTATTTATGCCATCCTACGTAAAATTTTCCGCTCTTTCGAATGCGCTTACTCCCATGGCTCTACGATGACTTTTCTGGCGTTTATGCCCTAGCAAAAAAAAACATTTTCCTAGTATTCTTTTTCGTAACCGACGAAAATTCAGGTCTTTTTTGCTATAAAGGTGCTTGTACCCCTCCAAAAATGATTTATTTTGGGTTTGTTGTCGGTAATGCTTTTTTACACGACTGCCCCAAAAAAAAGAGTGTTATTACTTCATAAGGGTGTCGAGCTTTCGGTTGTTTATGCCTTTTAAGCTTTTCCCTTAAAAAGTACAAACGTTGTTTATAGCTTACTTCCATTTCGTAATTTAACATAGCTATGGCGCTTGTACCCTATAAACAAAATTCATTTTCATATTACTCTGTTGGTTATACCCTATTACCATTCAGTACTTTATGACAGCTATGTCGGTTATGCCCTTTTACCTAAATTTATTTTAATATCACACTGTTGGTTATACCTTACTTCCGTTTACAATATAAATACAGTTTTGTCGCTAATACCTTATTACTTAAATTAAATTAGATATCATGGTGTCGATTATAACCTACTTCCACGTTCTACAATCATACTCATCGTACTGAAAGTACTAGTAGGTTATTACCTACTAGTACTTATGTCTCCACTTCATTCGCTTTTTGACTGATTATTTAGGTATTGTAGTGAGACTTTGCCTTTTTATTTGGAACGAATCATTAATGTTTAAAAATTTAAACGTACTTAGTTGTAAGTAAAAACAATTTTTTATTTTTTTTATTTCTTTATTCCTATGTTTCTTTGAACGTTGTTGTTTGACATAGATACCATGTTATGTTTAACAATGCCAAATAAGTCTTAAGTTTCGATGCTTTTTATTATTTTTTTAATTGTTTGTTACTTTTTTAAATGTTTAATATTACGGATACATACCAAGTTTTCGTAATTGATTCTTAAGTTACCTACCTACTAGCTGCAGTATTATTGTTTCCAAAAATGATTAGCAGGTTGATACCTACCCACTCCTTTTAAGTAGCTTTGATTTTTCTTGATTAAAAAATATTATTAACAAAAATGTCTTTTTTAATTTAAAAACATCCTACTATACTGATGAAGGATCGTATTGGTTGGTTGTCTTCATTATTTTTGGGGTGTCTTTTCATCCATATTTCCGTACACTCGCGCAATGCCAAATGTTGATTATCCTTCTTTTCCTTTGCTTTCAAGCGACATTGTGTGTCACTAATGTCTTTTAACCTTTCTTGTTTTGAAAGCTGACTGTTTCTTGTGCTCTATTATCTTTTAAACAACCACTGTGAAAAGTACCTTACCCTTCTTTTCCTATAACACTTATTGAACTGTCTAGTCTCTTATACCCTTTTACCTTGCGATCTGAGAAATCGGTATGTCGCTTAGGCTTCTTATCCTTTAATATTTTATTTTGTCATTTGTATCTTATGCCATATTTCCTCATTGGAAAATTAAAAGCAATTGTTATAAGCGACAAAAACCACTTTAAATAGCGTCAAATGATTAACACTAAAAATACCGGTAACTGCCACATTTTTTTCTGATTTTATAAGTGTTTTAGTTTTCACGATATTTTAATAAATGACAAAAATACGTCAGTTTTTCTAAAATTTAAAACTTTAAACGGCTCTCCTGAACATTTCCTTATTTGTCACTTATACCCTATATCCTTTTAACCGTCGATATACATGTCTAGATCATAGAGAGTTCGACCGTCTAAACGCCAAAAAAATTGTAGCCAACTCTTGGCTCCTAAGCTCGTCCCGCCCGTTTAGTGGCGACACTGTCATTGTAGCGTAAACACGTGTTCAGTGGCATATAAAAATGACGATTTGCGCTATAGAAGTGTGCAGGAATTACAAAGTACGATCGAAAACAATAAAAAAGTTACCTATCATCGGTAAGTAAACTTTAAGTAACTATATGACATGTATATAATCTAAGCTCGGCATGTAATGGGTGATACTGATTACCCATCCACGGACCAACCAAGGTAAACGCAGCTTAAACTGAAGATCCGACGACCCGAGTCGCTATTGTTATTTAACCACAGGTTTAAATAAACCTAGATCGGGCAGGTAGCTAAACAAACATTTGCAGTTAAAATTACCAATACTTGTAAAATACATATATTTTAGTTATAGTTTACTTATAAGTACTAATTTATTATAACTTTGTAGGTAAGCAACAGTACTGTGCCAAAATGTACACCTTTTTGTATTATTTTTTCTTAAATAAATTATTCTATTCTATTCTAACCACGAGCTACAGAATGTTATATTTGCCTAAAAATAGCACATTTTACCCTTACATAACAGCTAAAATTCCGCATTACCAGCCTACATATTATGCTTGTAAAATATACCCCAGTACAGCTTGAAGGCACCAATAAAAATGCTAAAATCTACCATCATGGCGTGTGCCTCAGACATGCAATATTGCAAATAGCTCCAAGATGTTGGGATATCGCGCTGTCATATTTGTTATTTGAAGTTATTGTGCAGTTTAGTATTTTAATAATGGTCGTACAGACATATGTATTAAGTTTAATGAGTTAGTAGTTTAGTGCCTTCGTGTACGGTTCTTTAATGATGCTTTAACTTAGTATTTAAGTACTAAGTATATGACGCATGCAGGGCAAATGTAAAAAATAATTAAAACCTAGTATTCGTAGAATTGACTCTGTACCCCTTTGTTGCCTTTGTTAAATAACAGCTTCTTAGGGAATGTCTTATGAAAGTATTTACGTTACAAAAATGTTTGTCTGTCTGTTTGTTTGTTTTGAGTAATCTCTGAAACGGCTGCACCGATTTTGGAAAGATTTCCACTGGCACATAGCTGAGAGATACCGCGGCCCCGGAACACAAAGGGCTAAGAAGGAACATGGGTGGTTTGACACTCCCTTCCGCTTCGCCCAGAGCGGGAGGAGTCATTTGATGATTTCACACGCTCCAAAAAAAAATGCTATATTTCAGAAAAAGGATGGTTTCATGTAAATTTATGAAATCTTTAACTAAATCCGATTCCGGATCCGGACGATGCCGACGAAAGTCGCGGGCAACAGCTAGTCTACGATAGTGTGTTTTGACTGACTTTTGGTAAAGGGTGTAAAAGTACCCTTAACGCAAACGAAAGGCACTTGTTCTCCCCACCACTGCGATCATTTTTTTGTTCTAGACCATACCTGGGAAACACCTAGTTACGGAGATATTGGTGGTCAAAGTTCCAAAAATTTTACATCTGTTTTTCTAAATACTAGTTTTTCAGGTTATAACTTTACTTAAATTACCTCCATGACCCGTTTACTATTCAAAGCATCCACTAGCACAATGTTTTAACAGTGCTACATTGACTTATACCGTAAAATGTGATTTTTGACCAAAAAAAAAAGTCGTTTTCCAGCAAAAAATTTTGCGTAGGGGTACTTAGTTTGATGTACAGAATGCTTGGTTGACGGCTGTGTGATGGGTTGATTTACACTCTGTATTTTATTACTTCAGATAAACTAAGCAACAAATATCATAGATGTTTACCTCATGATTCAATCATTGAGAAGTTCACAAACGGATATATCTTGACTTGAGTCATCACAATTCTCGCGCGATCTTTCATTACTTACATACAGATCATAATGACTCGATGAGTCGTGTGACACCGATTTGTATTATATTCTACTTCCTCTACTTAACAATAGGTGTTTCTATAGAATGGTTTTGTCTATATTTTCATTTTCCGCCTCGTTGGTCTGGCGGTGCCGTGCATGAGGTCCTCGGTTCGACTCCCAAGTCGGGCAAAGTATCATAGCATTTTTCCATCAGATTTTTTTCAGTAGTAGCCACGCAGTCTGGATTTGTGCCCGGTTGATGGCAATTGGCTCCCCTATTACATGAGACTTATACATAACTGGCGAAATGTGGTGTGCTAATGGGTACACCTCTGCCTAACCCTTCGGGGATTACAGGCGTGATGTTATGTTCATTTTCCGAATGAGAAGTACTCGTGGTTTAATAATAACATCCGCTCGGGTCGATTTTTAGGTTAAGCCACGCTTGTCTAGATTGTTCTGTGAATCGGTGACCACTCATTACATACCGAGTTTCCTCCGTGCCCGGTAATGCACGTGCAGCCGTTTGTCCCGGCCGTGATTTGTATATCTTCGACAGAACATAACCCAGTAATCCAACTAATATTATAAATGCGAAAGCTTGTGAGGATGGATGATTGTTTGTTACTCTTTCACGCAAAAACTACTGAACGGATTTGGATCAAATTTAGTACACAGATAGTTTATAGCCTGGATTAACACTTAAGATAGTTTTTATCCTGATTTTATCTTTCCGTTGGATAATTTTCGAGTTGTAGCGGGCGAAGCCGCTGGCAACAGCTAGTTGACCATATTTTTCAAAAATAGACTTAGGATTGGTAAGTTTTTGGTATCCCCCAAGTAGATATATATAGAGGCTTATTTCTATACCTATTGGAAACCAAATAGCGTTGCGTGACGAAGCGATAGGTTAAATACCCCTACAATAAATATGTACTTAGTTAAGTTCGTTGCACTGGTGGCTAACTGTGGTTTAAAGGTTGCTGGTGTGAAGTCTAGCTAGTTACATTGAACTGCGATGAATCATCAGCTAATATTTGTCACTCCTATTTGTTACTTGTAACTTTTTAACCACCCCTAGCAAATTTAACACTAGGTAACAATAGGTTTTGCTCTCTTCGAAATAAATTGCATAATTTATCTGGTGAATCCAATCCATTACACCATTATTCCAATAAGCTCCTATAGTTGTATTAGCTGAACTTGTGTTAGACCATATCATAATACATGTACCTATTCCTTTTCTGACACGAGATCAACTATCTTTTGCAAGTTTCTCGAGCGTGAAAATAGTCACTTCCTCGTCTGCTGTAACCAATATTAACTACCGAACGAAATAAATAAGTCGCTGGTTCTTGGTAGTGAAAACAAAAGAGTAATAAGTCAATCAGAAATACATAAACAATGAGTATCAAAAAATAGACAAAAGGTATAAAAAAGAGGCTTCAAAACATAAAGCCTAGGACAGACTTGCACATTCTCCCCTATAACATCATCATCACCATCACCCACAGCTTGACCTCACCCACTGCTGGGGCTCTCTTCATTTATGCCTACTTCCTCGCTTCTGTGTCAGTTTCATCCAGGTTTTCCCCGTGATGGCAACAACCATCGTCTGCCCATCGCCACCTGACGACAACACCTGTATAAAAAAACAGAAAGGACCAGTCAAACCGGAAATTAAATAGAGGAAAAACTCAATATTAATTTTGCTTCGATCTCTTGGTCATCATAATTTATTTCGGCATACATACGAAACATTTGGAACGTGGAAAAAGTTCTCGATGCTAGTTATCTCGTAATTTGACGATTGAATGAACAAATAATTATAATATCCGGCAGTCCGTCTGTTGTTATTATGTTGTCCAAATATTGGAGTTGAATTATCTTACGGAATTCGGTACTTAATAATGTTTTGTTTGTGGGTTTATATTCTTCAATCTTTATTTATTTATTTGAGGAAAAACATGTACAATTTGACGGAAAGATCCAAACAATCACAAATTAAATGAAAAACTTCAAAATGACAAAAACAAGTGACCTTTCATGCATCATCTCTCATAAAGTCGGAACAAGCCCAGTACAAAATCTTCAGTTCAATCCTGAACTGATGGTTTTGTGTAAGGAGTTCAGGGACTTTGAGCTATTGGTAATGCATCAGTCTGATCCTTCTCCGGTCGTGTATCATGGATTACCTTCCCATCAGACTATGTATTACGTGACTATCAGACAGAGAGCAGAGAGAGTGCCCCTGAGCCTACGCACACACTTCACCATCTACCAAGTTTTTTCACAACTTTGTTGGGGTCGGCTTCCAGTCTAACTTGATACAGCTGAATACCAGTATTTTTTATGGAACGACTGCCTATCTGACCTCTACAACCCAGTTAGTTCTGAGGAAGATTAAGATAATAATATACGAGTATAACTGAGTAAAACTGGGTGTCAGACTTTGTGTGTGCACAAACCTATGCACTATGATATCTCCCGCGTTGATGCCCAAGTCGCTAGGGTCGAGGTTCGGTCTACAGGACTAATATTTCTATTTTGTAACTTCAGACGTTCAAAAAGTGTTAACTCGACAAAGCATTATCCTCATTTGAATAAAACAGCTCCTTGAGGCTATTCCGGTTTTATGAAAGTGTTGACGGAGAGTCTGCAGTGTCGACAAAAATAAATGTTTTTGCTGATTGTGCGGTTTGGAGTTAGTAGAAGAAAATATAAAGTTGAAGAGGCTTTCAGAAACGAAGCATAGCTCATCGAAGTCAGCCTAAAGCGCACATCGTTGGCCCACTTGACCACACCTCTAATAAAAATGGTGAACGAAAACGTCGCTAGGAAAATTCGACGACATATCAACACGCATACGTCCGCGTGGTGGATTACACAGTCCACTACATCTCTAGACTAGCTTCACTGCCTCGTTGGTATTGTGGTTGCAATTGTAGCTGCTGATCATGAGGATCTGGGTTCTATTCCTAGGTCGGGCAAATCGTTTTTTATGTATAATTGGGTTTTTCCGTCAGGAATTATTCAGGAGCAGCCACGGATTCAGGATTTGTGCCCGGTTGGAATGCTCAGCAGTATCGGTTCATCTAATATTATGTGTATCATATAATCAGTTTATCTCAGTTGCATTGTGCATTGTGTTGCATAATAAGTATTTGATTCATGAGGCCGTGAACTGGATGCCCAGCCCATCAAATATGGGAACTGATCACATCTGCTGGAGTACCTATGGGATAAAAGTTTTTAAACTGACATGATCACTAACACTATATTTCATGATCATGCTTTCAAGTGCTGAAATATCAGTATCTCAAAACCTCAAAACAATAGTAAACATGATAAATATCTCGTTTCAGTGCTAATTATAGAAGGTACGGTCAGCAGCTGAAGTAGTTTAACATTTCGGAATTTTAATTATTTGATGTACAGGACTCCAGTTATTATTTTTAATGTTTCAGAAGATTACTCTTTAAAATATTCCTTACTCTTTAATAACTTGTTAGTAACGAGTAATATTTAAAAAGATTTTATTAAAACACCTGCTTTGAAACTTTGTGTAGTGTTAATCTAGTTCTGATGCTGACTGTACCTAAAGGATAATTTGCAGATATGCTTGTTTGGTCTATTTCCTCCGCCAACTAGGCCAACCAGGCCCCCTAGACAAAATCCCTTTTCTGTAAGCGTTAAGGTGAATGCTCCAACCACCCCGCAAAATTTAACTTTACTTACGTTTTTTGCAATTTGCAGGCCAGTGCTAGTTTGTATGTTGATTAAAATATAAATTGCGGCTTTAAGACGTATGTAGTTACAGAAATATAATCATCAAAATCATCAATATAAGCCTCCAAGTTCATAAAGGTGCAAAAATGACTTTTTCAAGTTCCTGCACCTTTATGAACTGGGAGGCTTATATTGATGATTTTGATGATTATATTTCTGTATGTATGTGAATTTCGCGGGCTAGTTGGAGCATTCACCTTAACGCCAACGGAAAGATCAAATTGTATTGAGTTGACATTAGCTTTACAGACGACATCACGTGACATCTCTAAAGCTAATGTCAACTCCATACAATTTGATCTTTCCGTTGGCGTTAACGCTTACAGAAAAGGGATTTTGTCTAGGGGGCCAGGCTGGTCTTTTGGTACGATTGAGATTTCGTCTTAATTTTTGGGATCGTCAATGCTTTTTGTTGTTGACGCCTCGTCATGGCAGCTTCACTCTGTAAAGGCCACCACAACTAGAGCAGCAGCAGTACTAGGGGTCAGCTGCATCTGGTTAGGTTAGGTTAGACTGGAAGCTGACTCCAACATTTTTTTTTTTTTTTTATGTTGTCCTTTTTTTGTTTCTTATAGCATCGCATTGGATCTAATCTGTAATGTTGCTATAATTAGTGGTAAATAAATAAATAAACATAGTTGGAAAAAGGCTATGCGAATAATAGGGCACTGTGAAGTAGATTGACTTTATCCATACTTCTGAACATGCAAAACTAAAGCACGACTACATGGCTGATCGAATCGTAATGAAAATTGGCAAGAGATAGATTATATCCTGAGGAACATAGGCATTTTTTTTCCTCCCACACATACTCATCAAAATTTCCACGTCCAAGTCGCGGGCAACAGCTAGTTTTTCTATAAAACCCGGTTTCATTAATTCTAGTCTTTTCCTGCATATTTATTTCTACTGCTATAAACTTAAAGAACTCTTCGGATCTTCCTTAAGGTGAATGCTCCAACCACCCCGCGAAATTCAAATATTATTACGTTTTTTGCAATTTGCAGGCCAGTGCTAGTATGTACATACAAACTAGCATTGGCCTGCAAATTGCAAAAAACGTAAGAAAATTTGAATTTCGCGGGCTAGTTGGAGCATTCACCTTAACATTAAATTATTGATGTGACGCGTTCGTACTACAATATGATGAGTTGTGGGGTTTTTCGCAAATTCCTATCGTCAATATGAAAAACCAGTAGCTAAGTAAACAGGATTGGTGCGTAGTTCTCACAACGGGCTAGCGTGTATGACCAGATGTATGAATGTGGACGAGGCAAAAGGATGTAAGGAACATTGTAAGCGCCTGCCGGGGCTGCGGGTTGTTTGAAAGAGATACCGCGACCCGGACACAAAGGGCTGAAAAGGAACGTGGGTGGTTTTTAGTCAGTAGAAGTCTGACACTCCCCTCCTGTCCGCCCAGAGCGGACGAGTCATTTGATGATTTCACACCATCCAAAATAAAAAGGATCATAGTAAGTGGCGTTCTATAGTTTCTGTCTACCCCCATGGGCAAAAGGCGTGAGTTTATGTATGTATATGTAAGTAATAAAATATGAATTGAGAGCAGTTTCATGTAAACATTTTGTGCTGGATTTTGTATGGTTTTCTTGAATATTTACGTATTTTATTCGCAGCTGTTATAATAACATGTTAATATTGGATTCGTTTATTAAAGTTATCGTTGAAGTATTTGTAACAACGGCTTATTTTGATATTAATTTTGAGAAAACCTACCTAGTTTGTCTAAATTGAATTTGTTTGTCTATATAGAATATTGTTGAGGATTTCGTGGCTAAATAATGACAGACGCTAAGCTGGCAGTGTCACAGTTAGTCAGTGACACAAAAATCTGACAACCACTCTTACCAATGGGTATCGTATTACCTAGTACTAACAAGGTTGTGGCGGTCAGATAGGCAGTCGCTCCATGTAAAATACTGGTATTCAGTTGCATCTGGTGAGACTGTAAGCCATCAATTAATTATCATAAGAACGTTATTGATGTTTACACCGGGAACAGTACATTTTTCCGGGATGAAAGGTACCCTATGTCAGTTTCTCTACACGTGACAACGTATGTTCAAAAAATCAGGAAAATCGGTTCAGTGGTTTAGGCATGAAACAGTAATAAACAAACTTACTTTTGCAATTTAATTGATTTATGAAATGACTTGTCTTTTTAACCGACTTCAAAAAAGGAGGAGGTTCTATGTTCGTGTGTACGTTTTTTTTTTTTTATGTATGTTAACTGATTTCTCCTCCATTTGTGAACCGATTCTCAAAATTCTTTTTTTATTTGAAAGAGTATACTCCTGAGGTGGTCAAATTTGGTGAAGATCTGATCCTGATCTTCGGAGATATACAATAGAACTCTTCAAAAATAGACGGCAAATCTGTCGTGATTGCTGCAATCGCTTGCATGTTTATTGTTTATACAACATCATGACGTAACATCACGCCTGTATGATCTGAGGGGGTACGCAGATGTGTACACCCAGATTTGGACAGTAAGATATTATGTAATGTTCCATTTATTGGGGATAAATAAAACCTATTATTTGTTTGGGAACAACTAAAAATGGAAAAATAAAAAACTTTTTGGCAAAAAATAAAACCGACTTCAAAAACACCAAAAAGTGAAAAATAAACTTCTGAAGAAAAATCAGCTTCTGAAGTCGGTGGCAAAAAAACGAAATCAAACAAACAAATGCCACCGACTTCAGAAGCTGATTTTTCTGCAGAAGTTTATTTTTCACTTTTTGGTGTTTTTAAAGTCGGTTTTCCGTTTCAAAATTAGATGGGAAATTACTAAAACATAATATTTTTCGTCACTTGACGTCATATAAATAAGGGGGTAAACCCCATGGTTTATTATATTTTCCCTCATAATAGATCTACATATTATCTTACTTAATTATACGTATATTAAGTAAGATCTTTCCTCGATGATCTACTTGTAAAAAACCTGTTAAATTAGAGGATTTTTTAGATACTGGTTCTTTTATCGCTTTGGCATAACTTATTATAACCTTAATTTACGATTTGATAATAGTCTATTTCGTGGTAATAAAATATCTTGGAGCATGGGATTACCCAGGCTGCGCTGTACTTTAATAATGAGTGCAAAAATATCTTTCACGAAGCAGAAATGTACTTGATCACCACGTCATTGTGGTATTTTTTTCCGTTCTGGACCACACCTTCTTGTCACAGTATTGGAGGTCATAGGTCCAAGCTTTTTTAAATTCACGTAGTTATATAACCAATGCATCCATCACAGCTCCCAGTACGAGCTGATACTAGTCTTGGATAATCTGAGAAGCTCCTCATCAATTTATTATGTCCTCACAAACACAAAATATGCTAATAGACATTTCAATCCTTTGCGGAGTCATAAATCTATTTTTTGCAAGACAGCGTATGATCTCTAATTCTCTAGATTTGTAAACTTGCCTCATCTATATTTACGACTATCTGTCTATCTTTAACTGGGTGTAGGCAGAGGTCTCCTAAATAGTACCGGAGATACACCTATAGGCTTTCGATGACCGGTTCTAGGCTGAGTCATTCAGTAAAAAGTTTATTTGCTATTAATTTTCTTGTTTAAGTGTTATGTGTATCAGTTTCAAGTTTGTGTTCGGATAATTTTATATGTTTGGCTTATCTAGCTTGGTTGAATTTGCGCTGTGCTGGAATTGACTGGAGTTTCAACTGTTTACTAAATGGTTAAGAGGGACACGGTGGTGCGATTCTCTATACAAATGTATTCTCCTGTTTTCTTTCCGAATAATGCCTCTAGAGGCTCTAGAACAATAATTTTGTTTCATAAAATCATGTCTACTGTGGACAAGTTCTAAATAGACACATTACTGTCTACTGCAGACAGGATTGTATAATCGTAGCAGATAGGAAAAAAGCTTGACTTTATGTATTTGTTTCTTATTCGTCCATGACAACTGATTTCAACAAAATTCTCTTGCCATCCCAATTCATTGGGATTTGGGACCCGGCGCAACATGCAGCTTCTTCTGCCACACTTCTCTATTACTCGTCATCTCATAAGACACCTCCTTTCTTGTCATATCATCCTTTACACAGTCCATCCATCGTTTCTTTGGTTCTGCTCTACTCTTATACCCATCCAGATTCATACTAATAAACTTTCCTCACGACATTTTTCTCATCATTCCTCACACAACTGATTTCAATACAAATAAATTACATATTTTTAATTAATACTCCTCAGACATTGTAAGCTCTCTCCGTCTCATAATTATCTGGTTCCAAAAATAGCTGGAAACGTATACAAATGTTTTAAATAACAATAATTTTATAACAATGTGCCGGGCACATGTTATTCCGTTTTGTTTTACAAACACGCCGTGTCTGTATGATCTTTTTGTACAATTAAATTGTTGGTACTCGTCTTGAGCACCGTTTGTATATTTTTCTCAGTGCATTTCTGCTTCGATTTTGTTTATTTATTTATTTTTAAAAAAACGTTACCCCACACTAGGAATTTCTCTTGTATCGTGGGTGCGTTCACAAACATTTAAACTCACATACACAAATACCCAGACCCGAAACAACTATCTGTGGGCCATACAAATATTTGTTCCGTGCGGGGATCGAACCCGCGCAGCGCAGAGTCCAATCGCTCAGCCACTGCAACAACCCTGCCGTGTACTATTCAAAGGGATGAATGTCATTTTCATCAATGTTCTAATGCCCTAGACACAACAAGTCTTTTTCATCTCAATCATACACTACCGTTCTTCTTTATCGTGTGATTAGTGCCTATTTACTGGTGTCAGAGTTATTAGTGCCTATTTACTGGTGTCAGAGTTATTAGTGTCTATTTACTGGGGTCAGAGTTATTAGTGCCTATTTACTGGTGTCAGAGTTATTAGTGCCTATTTACTGGTGTCAGAGTTATTAGTGCCTATTTACTGGTGTCAGAGTTATTAGTGCCTATACTGGTGTCAGAGCTATTAGTGCCTATTTACTGGTGTCAGAGTTATTAGTGCCTATACTGGTGTCAGAGTTATTAGTGCCTATTTACTGGTGTCAGAGTTATTAGTGTCTATTTACTGGTGTCAGAGTTATTAGTGCCTATTTACTGGTGTCAGAGTTATTAGTGTCTATTTACTGGTGTCAGAGTTATTAGTGCCTATTTACTGGTGTCAGAGTTATTAGTGCCTATACTGGTGTCAGAGTTATTAGTGCCTATTTACTGGTGTCAGAGTTATTAGTGCCTATACTGGTGTCAGAGTTATTAGTGCCTATTTACTGGTGTCAGAGTTATTAGTGCCTATTTACTGGTGTCAGAGTTATTAGTCCCTATTTACTGGTGTCGGAGTTATTAGTCCCTATTTACTGGTGTCGGAGTTATTAGTGCCTATACTGGTGTCAGAGTTATTAGTGCCTATTTACTGGTGTCAGAGTTATTAGTGCCTATTTACTGGTGTCAGAGTTATTAGTGCCTATTTACTGGTGTCAGAGTTATTAGTGCCTATTTACTGGTGTCAGAGTTATTAGTGCCTATTTACTGGTGTCAGAGTTATTTTGCCGTCCATGAACCACTGACTTGGCTCTACATACCGTCGAGAAATATCTCTCAGTCATGCTAGTTTCCCGTCGGCACTGCGGGTTGTTCGCAAGAGATACCGCGGCCTCGACATGAAGAGCTAAGAAGGAACATGGGTGGTTTTTAATCAGTAGAAGTCTGACACTCCCTTTCGCTCTGCCCAAGAGCGATGATTTTCCACCCGCCAAAAAAAGGCATGCTTGTTTCTTTACGGTGTTTTCCTTCACCGAAGCAAGATGTCTTGAGTTCGAACCCGACACCTATGACTTCGCAGTCGGTTATGGATGACAATACTCCAATGTTGTAGTGTCATAATTGCTGTGAAATATTCACCTTTTTTTTGGGGGGGGGGGGGGGGGAAATCATCAAATAACCCCTCGTGCTCTTGGGCAGAGCTTGGATATTCACCTTTGATCGCGTAATATTGTGTTTATGTTGAATAGGTCGCGTTAATTTCGTTGATAAAATCAGCTGTGATAAAACACTGTTCCATCAGAAAAGTTGCAAATTAAAAACATTAGGAAATTGATTATTCACAACACTTTTATTTTACCTAATGCAAACATAAACATCGATTCAGTAAATATCGACACAAGTATCACAACATATAATGTGGTAATATAACCTCCTTTTCAAGTAATGTCTCTTGACATACTGCTCTCAACTTAAGGTTAGTTAGTCAAGTACCAGTGTCAATGGCAGCAGTTCGATGCCCGGGCAAGGTCGTGTGACAAAATAAGTGAAAGCGATACGCACTGCATGTCTGAGCCGACACGCTTCGTCGGGTGATGCTGATGCTATGTGCGTGTAGTAGGGTAGGCAGACCTGGTGGTTGGTATATTTTGTTGCAAAACGGAACCTCTGAATTTATTGGAGTTTGTAATCTTGAACCTTATTGGCATTTCTTGAAAGTCCTTATTGTAGACCTGAACTCAAGGCTTTGATTTTATAAATAATCCGAAATCATGGATGCTAAACATAATTAAAAAAAATAATAGTAAAAAAAGTAATAGTAATAAATATTAAAATATCTACAGAGAAGGCAGATTGTAAAAAAACTTGGAAAGCCACGGGGGAGACCTTTGCCCAGCAGTGGGACAGTGTAGGCTAAAGAAAAAAAAAAATTAAAATATGTCGTCAGTCATCAAAACCAGGTTACTTGTTTCGCGTCACATTTCATTGCCTAACTTACCCCACAGTGGGGCAGCGCGCCCTTTCATTTTAAACCGACTTCCAGAATGGAGGAGGTTCTCTATTCGTGTGTATGTATGTATTTCTTTACACCCTTTTAAACATGCCACCATATTTTGGACATACGTGAACTAATCTGCAAACCACCTTTTTTTTTTTTTGGCTGGTGGATAATCATCAAATAACCCCTCCCGCTCTTGGGCAGAGCGAAAGGGAGTGTCAGACTTCTACTGACTAAAAACCACTCATGTTCCTTCTTAGCCCTTCATGTCGAGGCCGCGGTATCTCTTGCGAACAACCCGCAGCCCCGACGGGATGGCGGGACGCCTTGGATGGCTTTCTCACCAACTGGCGAAAAGGAGCACACCATCGTAAGAAGTGGAAGGAATGAGGGAGGCCTTTGCTGAGGAGTAACAGTACGCGATAGCAAAAACAAAAAAAAAAATGTTCAAAGCATTGTGTACTATACCCAGCAGTGGGTGATTTCAGGCTGAAATGATGATGATGATTGTGTACCAAAACATTATCGCGAAACAAATGCAAAAATCAATTAATTGCACGCCACCTTATCAGTGCCATAATCTAGGTTATTCGAGTTAGTAAAGATAGCATCGATAGCTCTGTTGTGATATTGAAGCGTTGGTGTTCGCGTGACTTGCTTGCTGCAATATGTCATGTTTGCTTGCTAAAGTGCTGGCGAAATTGGAAATTGGGCAGTAGAGCATAAGTACGATGTATAGCTTGCCTGAAGCAGGTCCAGGCTTCAAACAGGCGTGACACAAAGGGCTTCGTACGGTTATTTTAAGAGGAAACGGAGCATCTTCTCATCATCTCATGTGCGGATTGTGACCATCAGGGTGGATTAAGCGAGGTAAATCCTTCACTCCCCGTTTTTCTTCCTGAAGACCGGTCGCGTTTTGAAGGTGTAGGCTCCCGTCGGGGCTGCGGGTTGGTCGATCCGCGGCCTCGACACAAAGGGCTAAGAAGGAACATGGGTGGTTTTTAGTCAGTAGAAGTCTGACACTCCCTTCCGCTCTGCCCAGAGCGAGAGGAGTCATTTTATGATTTCCCAACCCCCCCAAAACAAAGGTGTAGGCTTCATGTTGTTTGTTTTGTTGGTTGCTTTTATACCATGGCTAAACGTATCGAGCGAGTGCCAAAACGAAGCAGAAACTGTACTCCTACGTAGTGCAGATGGAAGGGTTCTCTAAAGGGTTAGGCAGAGGTGTACCTAATTGTACACCCAATTCGCCAGTTATGTTCAAGTCCCATGTAATGGGCCTACCACACGCTTAAGCTTCACCACACTTGCCTGTGCGATTACACGGTGCACACAGTACATCGCGCGTGTGGTTGGTAATGGTAATACATTTTAATCAGCCGGGCACAAATTTCAGACTCCATGGCTGCTACTTATGGTAAAAACTAATAACACTTAGCCCAAATAGTACACACCTATACTGTTATGAAAAACAAGTATAAGTATACCCTACCAGAGGCCAGCTAGCTAGTTTTTAAGATGCGACAAGATCTTATTCCAAAATTATAGCACCTAGTCTTATGGTGCCCGCTTTCTATTTTCACAATATTACATAATATTAAATAACTGTAAATTACTGCCGCCACTGAACGTTTTGAGTCGCGTGCGCAAGGATTTTTATTACATTCGTCTCGAGATCTCAGATCATATAGCACTCACGCGCACTCGTTTTCTAAAGAATGCTCGTTATGTAAGTATGAGCAATTGGAAATTGATGCACAGTGTATGAAAGTAAAAGTTTTATTCTCGTGTCGATGATAATTTAAATTGAGTCAGGTCAAAATTTGCCGACTAGTCTGGCACTTTCAGCAGCGTCTATCCGCTCTTGTGATGTGCGAACAACAGGTCATGGTATCAATTGTCCCATCGTTTATGGAACAACACCATACACTCCAAGGTAGAGTTGAAATAAAAGATGGACAGATTAGCAGACCAATATTAAGGCGTGGATATACGTGAATTGGCCTTTTTTAGGATACATTAGAACCTTTTTTTTCCGCAACCATCACCGGATTGTTTTTCAAAAATACATATTTTATTAATCTACACAATCTAGAGCTTTTTATCCTTTTTTTTTTTTTTTTGGCGGGTGGGAAATCATCAAATAACCCCTCTCGCTCTTGGGCAGAGCGAAAGGGAGTGTCAGACTTCTACTGACTAAAACCACCTATGTTCCTTCTTCGCCCTTCATGTCGAGGCCGCGGTATCCCTTGCGAACAACCCGCAGCCTCGACAGGAATCTAGAGCATCTCCTCTTCGCTTCAAAAACATTAAATTTAAACATCATAAATAAATATGCAAAGTAGCCTCTGTTTTTGTAACTAACTACCATTTTTCTCCTAAACTATCAATCATAGGATCTTTTTATTGCCATCAATAAATTATATAAAGTCATACCTAGGGGACCTTCAGCTTATTTTTGCCAATAACTTTCTTAATTATTTATATGATTTTTTTTTACGTAATCGCTACTCGCAAATCGCGTAGCTACTACCCCTCTGGCGCCCAATAAATCGGGTGCGGGAGGGTGAATTGTCAGTGGCGTATATCCAGCTCTTTAAGTGTAGAACTTGAGAGGATCCGTAGCAGTCTCTCTTACCAAGTCTTTCTTTAATTCATACTGTAGAAATCATTGCATGGTTTACGTTGAAAAATTGATCATATTATACCCTGCACGAAACTGAATCGAACCCACGACCTCATGCTCAGCATTCGCGCATACCATAGGGTGGTTAACTAAAAAAATCTAATTAGTCCGTCAGATAGATTTCCAAAAAATATTGGACACGTATTTTTTCTTTTTTCACGTAAACAAACAATGAAGACGATACAGTGCTTTGAAAACTCGTGTGACGTCATATTCTAAGACATTAGTATGACATTTTTTACCGGTGAGTGACGTCACAACCCCCCACTCAAATCTTTAACGCGTTTTATCTTCGTAATTTTTTATTGATTTGATAAAACAAAAAAAACGTATCCAATATTTTTCGATAATCTAACAGACGGACTAATTAGAATCATATTTTTTTTAGTCAGTAAACATCCCTATTGTCAACGAGATTAATCAGATCAATAACGAGAAATTAGAGTCTTCTCTGATTCCAACCGGCTTTATATTCCCATCAAAATATGAGGATGAGAAAATATGATACATAAATAGATTCTAAAGTGGTTTCCGGCTCCAAAATACTTTGTTCTTTTTAATCTTCACTAAATCATATCAAGGAAATGTTAATAGATTTCGCCGCGATTGACTATTTTAGGAAAGTAGAACAATAAAATCCTTAGTTGGAAGGTAGTTCTGTAAATTAGATTAGACCGGTTTCATGAGGTCTAGGTTGATGCGTAGATTATTTTTGGTAGCTATTCTTGCATAGTATGAGGAACTCGTGGCTTAAGGCGAGGTTACCCCGATAAACGTCGTCAACAATAGCGTTTTACTCGTACATGGAACGGATTTAAATTTTGAAAAAAATGTATTACATAGTTGACTCTTCGATCATGATATGTCGGGCATGCGATACACGATTACTTACACTTCACTGCATTCAATTAAATCGCAAAGACATGTCCAAATGATGGCTAAATAATCGTTTTACTTGAGTTATATTAGGCTTTGAAAAATAAAACTTATATCATAATAAAGGTCGTAAAAAATGTGTATTATCTCGGGTCACATAATGTGCAATATGAAAATAAATGTATCACAAATTCCAAAGCCAAGTGTATTTTACTAGTTTGCGTTCGCTCAGAGTCCTTTAGTCCCGAGCGGAACGTGTTCGAGGTCGGACGTGCGCCAATTTTTTCCGTCATCCCCCGATAAAAAATCGATTTCGATAAATAGTAATACATGTACATACTTTATCATCACTTTAATTTAGTTTTTTAAATAGTTGTAATATTTTTCGTTTTATTAGGTAGGTTACTAAGCTAAATTTATTTTGTGTCTGTTTGTGAAGGTCACGTACCACAGCACACTCGTACCACAGTGTAGCAAAGTACAGTATTACATTGCTCATTTCCTACAAGTATGTTTATTATTTTCGGTGACATTTATTTTTCGCTAATACGAAACTACGTTATGCCTGAGTTATATATAAACTACGTTATGCCTGCAATTATAATACTTCATTAAAAAAAAATAGTTTCAGTTAATTTCGTTTTTTTTTTTTTTGTAAAACGTATTGCGGTTCCCAAACCACATCCACCTACCAATTTCCAACTGTGTAGTCCTAACAGTTTCTTAATAAAATGGTTGTGACATACGGACAGACAGACAGACAGATATAAAGAATCTATAAGGTTTACCCACTATTAGTGGAATATATTCCAAGGGATGACGAATTTTGTTCTCGTAGCGGCGATCGGCGGGCGGCGACCTCTCGCGTCCGGCCCTGGTGCAAGCCATGGTCCGGGGCGAGGAGGAATGGGACGCCGTCGCCTCCTTCTGCAAAGCAGTAATGCTAGCGAAGGAGGTGGCGGAACGTGAGAGGGAGAGAACCTCTCGTCCCAGCCGCCGCGGGAGGCACTCCGGGCGTCGGGGGCCACGTGATGGCTTCCGACCACCGTAGACGCGAGCCTGTGGACGGTGAGTGATGGGTAAGCTCGCCGTCCGTCCGTCTTATGACGACGACAGGCCGTGTCGACGGCGCGTTCGTGTTCCACGCGCGCCTCAAAGAGATGTCAGCAACATGGAAGGGGCCCGCAAGGGCCGACGCCTGTCGAGGCTGCGGGTTGTTCGCAAGGGATACCGCGGCCTCGACATGAAGGGCGAAGAAGGAACATGGGTGGTTTTTAGTCAGTAGAAGTCTGACACTCCCTTTCACTCTGCCCAAGAGCGGGAGGGGTTATTTGATGATTTCCCACCCCCCCCAAAAAAAAAAAGGGATGACGAATTTTGGAAGGTGAAAATAGAGAAAAAAATTGTAGATTTTTATTTGAAATGCGTATTGCCAGAAATTGTAGACCCGCGGCAAATTCGCGGTATGCCCATACGAGACAACATTGCACAGTAGCAAAGAAAATGTTATTGATGAACATAATATAATGGCAGGTCCAAGCAAACAAACTAAACAAAACCAAATCCCAAGTCAATCTGTTCTGGTAAGCCCATGCAAACCACGTCAACTACGTTTCGACGAATTGTAGCCAAATGTGCATAATTTACATATTTGTATTACTTTTATTTCTCTTTGAATTGATTTTTCCTCTATTTTTACTTTTATCTGGCAATATTTTAGCTAATCTTAATTAAACTGTGATTAACAAATCATATATTTATTTATTTAACCCATTTTCCCTAAACCCATACTTTCCACGCATACTTATATTCTTATTATGTGGGATACTAAAATTAAATAACCATTCAATGCATCTAAGTATTTTTGAATTACAATATTGATATCGTAGTTCAAGAATTCTATCATATCTAAATTAATAAATTGAAGTTGCTCTACGGCATTACTCTATTCTGTGACGCAACTGTGTACCTACTCGAGTTCGTGAAGTCATGAATGAGCGGTACGACGACAGCGCGCGGCGTTTCTCCGATGCATCGCAGTTTATTACGTAGCGCTATTGGTTGCGGGGCCTGAGGTAAGCGTTAAATGCCTACACGGCTGGGGTAACCTCGCCTTAAGGACGTATTTACAAAAACGATAGGCATAGAATTGAACTACTACATAGACACGTGTCACACACACAAGCGTCGGCTTGTTAGCTGCGGGAATAAGTAGTCAAGTGAACTAATTTTGATACGTTGAAAATATTTGTTTTTTTTTTTATGTAATATGTACTTGTTAGCTAAGATGAAACCTCACCTGCAAACTTGATGGAGTGACCTGAAGGTCTACATCGGTGACTGCTACTGGAACTCCTCGACGGATCGATCTAGATGCACCGAGTTTGGGCTTGATGTGTTAGTTATGATGAGACCTTACCTCCGGACTTGAAAAAGTGACCTGAAGGTCTACTTCGGTGACTGCTACTGGAACTCCTCGATGGATCGAACTAGATGTGCCGAGTTTGGGCTCGTTTTGTTAGTTATGATGTGACCTTACCTCCGGACTTGATGGAGGAACCTGAAAGTCTACTTTGGTGACTGCTACTGGAACTCCTCGATGGATCGAACTAGATACGCCGAGTTTGGGCTCGTTTTGTTAGTTACGATGTGACCTTACCTCCGGACTTGATGAAGTGACCTGAAGGTCTACTTCGGTGACTGCTACTGGAACTCCTCGACGGATCGAACTAGATGTGCCGAGTTTAGGCTCAATTTGTTAGTTATGATGAGACCTTACCTCCGGACTTGAAGAGGTGACCTGAAGGTCTACTTCGGTGATTGTTACTGGAACTCCTCGAAGGATCGAACTAGATGTGCCGAGTTTGGGCTCGTTTTGTTAGTTATGATGTGACCTTACCTCCGGACTTGATGGAGTGACCTGAAAGTCTACTTCGGTGACTGCTACTGGAACTCCTTGATGGATCGAACTTGATATGTCGAATTTGGGCTGGTTTTGTTAGTTATGATGAGATCTTACCTTCGGACTTGACGAAGTGACCTGAAGGTCTAATTCGGTGACTGCTACTGGAACTCCTCGACGGATCGAACTTGATATGTCGAGTTTGAGCTCGTTTTGTTAGTTATAATGAGATCTTACCTTCGGACTTGATGGACTGACCTTAAGGTCTACTTCGGTGACTGCTACTGGAACTCCTGGACAGATCTAACTAGATGTGTCGAATTTGGGCTCGTTTTGTTAGTTATGATAAGATCTTACCTCCGGACTTGATGGAGTGACCTGAAGGTCTACTTCGGTGACTGCTACTGGAACTCCTCGATGGATCAAACTAGATGTGCCGAGTTTGGGCTCGTTTTGTTAGTTATGATGTGACCTTACCTCCGGACTTGATGGAGTGACCTGAAGGTCTACTTCGGTGAGTGCTACTGGAACTCCTCGATGGATCGAACTAGATGTGCCGAGTTTGGGCTCAATTTGTTAGTTATGATGAGACCTTACCTCCGGACTTGATGGAGTGACCTGAAGGTCTACTTCAGTAACTGCTACTGGAACTACTCGACGGATCGTTCCTGATGTGTCGAGTTTGGGCTCGTTTTGTTAGTTATGATAAGATCTTACCTTCGGACTTAAAGAAGTGACCTGAAGGTCTACTTTGGTGACTGCCACTGGAACTCCTCGATGGATCGAACTAGATGTGACGAGTTTGGGCTCGTTTTGTTAGTTATGATGTGACCTTACCTCTGGACTTGATGAAGTGACCTGAAGGTCTACTTCGGTGACTGCTACTGGAACTCCTCGACGGATCGAACTAGATGTGTCGAGTTTGGGCTCGTTTTGTTAGTTATGATGAGATCTTACCTCCGTACTTGAAGAAGTGACCTGAAGGTCTACTTCGGTGACTGCTACTGGAACTCCTCGATGGATCGAACTAGATGTGCCGAGTTTGGGCTTGTTTAGTTAGTTATGATGTGACCTTACCTCCGGACTTGATGGAGTGACCTGAAGGTCTACTTCGGTGACTGCTACTGGAACTCCTCGATGGATCGAACTAGATGTGTCGAGTTTGGGCTTGTTTTGTTAGTTATGTTATGATGTGACCTTACCTCCGGATTTGATGGAGTGACCTGAAGGTCTACTTCGGTGACTGCTACTGGAGCTCCTCGATGGATCGAACTAGGTGCCCTGAGTTTGGGCTCGATGTGTTAGTTATGATGAGACCTTATCTCCGGACTTAATGGAGTGACCTGAAGGTCTACTTCGGTGACTGCTACTGGAACTCCTCGATGGATCGAACTAGATGTGCCGAGTTTGGGCTCGTTGGGCACTCCATCAAGTCCGGAGGTAAGATCTCATCATAACTAACAAAACGAGCCCAAACTCGGCACATCTAGTTCGATCCATCGAGGAGTTCCAGTAGCAGTCACCGAAGTAGACCTTCAGGTCACTCCATCAAGTCCGGAGGTAAGGTCACATCATAACTAACAAAACGAGCCCAAACTCGGCACATCTAGTTCGATCCATCGAGGAGTTCCAGTAGCAGTCACCGAAGTAGACCTTCAGGTCACTCCATCAAGTCCGGAGGTAAGGTCACATCATAACTAACTAAACGAACCCAAACTCGGCACATCTAGTTCGATCCATCGAGGAGTTCCAGTAGCAGTCACCGAAGTAGACCTTCAGGTCACTCCATCAAGTCCGGAGGTAAGATCTCATCATAACTAACAAAACAAGCCCAAACTCGGCACATCTAGTTCGATCCATCGAGGAGTTCCAGTAGCAGTCACCGAAGTAGACCTTCAGGTCACTCCATCAAGTCCGGAGGTAAGATCTCATCATAAATAACAAAACGAGCCCAAACTCGGCACATCTAGTTCGATCCATCGAGGAGTTCCAGTAGCAGTCACCGAAGTAGACTTTCAGGTCACTCCATCAAGTCCGGAGGTAAGATCTCATCATAACTAACAAAACGAGCCCAAACTCGACATATCAAGTTCGATCCGTCGAGGAGTTCCAGTAGCAGTCACCGAAGTAGACCTTCAGGTTACTCCATCAAGTCCGAAGGTAAGATCTCATCATAAACCACAAAACGAGCCCAAACTCGACATATCAAGTTCAATCCGTCGAGGAGTTCCAGTAGCAGTCACCGAAGTAGACCTTCAGGTCACTCCATCAAGTCAGGAGGTAAGATCTCATCATAACTAACAAAACAAGCCCAAACTCGGCACATCTAGTTCGATCTATCGAGGAGTTCCAGTAGCAGTCACCGAAGTAGACCTTCAGGTCACTCCATCAAGTCCGGAGGTAAGATCTCATCATAACTAACAAAACGGGCCCAAACTCGACATATCAAGTTCGATCCGTCGAGGAGTTCCAGTAGCAGTCACCGAAGTAGACCTTCAGGTCACTCCATCAAGTCCGAAGGTAAGATCTCATCATAACTAACAAAACGAGCCCAAACTCGACATATCAAGTTCGATCCGTCGAAGAGTTCCAGTAGCAGTCACCGAAGTAGACCTTCAGGTCACTCCATCAAGTCCGGAGGTAAGGTCACATCATAACTAACAAAACGAGCCTAAACTCGGCACATCTAATTCGATGCATCGAGGAGTTCCAGTAGCAGTCACCGAAGTAGACCTTCAGGTCACTTCTTCAAGTCCGGAGGTAAGATCTCATCATAACTAACAAAACGAGCCCAAACTCGACATATCAAGTTCGATCCGTCGAAGAGTTCTAGTAGCAGTCATCGAAGTAGACCTTCAGGTCACTCCATCAAGTCCGGAGGTAAGGTCACATCATAACTAACAAAACGAGCCTAAACTCGGCACATCTAATTCGATGCATCGAGGAGTTCCAGTAGCAGTCACCGAAGTAGACCTTCAGGTCACTTCTTCAAGTCCGGAGGTAAGATCTCATCATAACTAACAAAACGAGCCCAAACTCAGATCAGATCACTGCGTCAAGTTGTTGACGAATAAGCATTTGTTTTGGCGAAATAAAATATTGTCATATAAAAATTTAAATCTTACCTTGTCAAGTATCAAATTTGGTTTATCGAATATTTCGTATGTAAACAGCGATCTTTTTAACACAAGCCGCTACTAACAGGCGACACAGCGTCCACTCACAACGGCAGCCGAGTGCGGACTGAGATTTCATTCGAAATGTTTGTGCAATAAATCAAAACTGGGACAACAAATAAAATAACCCTTATTGCAATCACTTAAGATTCACCCATAATAGCAAAATATGTAGAAAAGTTAGTTTCGGCATTTAATTTTTCTGAGAGTATTTATGACACTGCGACATAATTTTTTTTCTCAGATTTAGAACAGACTATATTTGCCTACTTACAGTATTTTTAGAAATCTTAAAATATGTTATTGGTAGAACAAAAAATGTACCTAAACACAATACCGTTTCGAAAACATTGTGGTTAATGGCAACGACAGATCGTTTTTACAGTATCAAAAACTATCATTTTCAAGAAAAACGTTTCTTGCGTTTGAAGATAAAGAACCAATCTATTTGTGTTAGTTATAAGTTTTATTTGATTTGATTCAGTTTAGTCAGGAAATGTACTGAAAAACAGCATAATTTTGTCCGAATTGCAAACGCGCCCTTAAGGGGAACACAGCAGTGGATGACTTTGACGATTTGACCTCTGTACTGGCTTTTGTTTATTTTTCGGCCCCTACCGGCAAACGACTGTACTACAGAAAAACGTACCAAAGAACAGAAACGTATCGCAGAGTGGTCATCGTATTTGCCTAACATATTTTGTTTCTCTTGGAGTACAATGTATGAATAAAATATTTAATTATAAATTATACACTTTGACTAATGAAGTAATAACCTAGCTTTCATTAGTTATTTCACTGACCACAGGTACTCCTACGATACATTCTTAAGGTCTGATAAAGACCAGGTAACTGCTTATCGCTTCTCAGTCACGGAAATAGTCAGAATGCTCCAGCTTTCAGCTAACTGAGCACGAATGCTACTACATGATACATTTTGAAGGTCTGAATATGACCACCTAAGTGCTTATCGGTTCTCAGTGACTGATGTAGTTAGAATGACCTAGCTTTCAAATTTTATCTGTCTGAGCACGGATGCTACTACTTAATACATTTTGAAGGTCTGACGATGACCAGCTAAGTGCTTATCGGTTCTCAGTAACGGATGTAGTTAGAATGACCTAGCTTTCAAATTGTATCTATCTGAGCGCGTATTCTACTACATGATACATTATGAAGGTCTGATGATGACCAGCTAAGTGATTATCGGTTCTCAGTGACAGATATACTTAGAATGCTCCAGCTGTCAGCTTTTATCTTATTGAGCACGGATGCTACTACATGATACATTTTGAAGGTCTGATGATGACCAGCGAAGTGCTTATCGGTTCTCAGTGACGGATGTAGTTAGAATAACCTAGCTTTCAAATTTTATCTGTCTGAGCACGGATGCTACTACATGATACATTTTGAAGGTTTGATGATGACCAGCTAAGTGCTAATTGGTTCTCAGTGACGGATATAGCTAGAATGACCTAGCTTTCAGATTTTATCTTATTGAGCACGGATGCTACTACATGATACATTTTGAAGGTCTGATGATGACCAGCTAAGTGCTTATCGGTTCACAGTGACGGATATAGCTAGAATGATCACCATCAGGTAAATGGCACCATCAGTCTCCAAGGCCTCTTCGAGCTCTTTCAAATGAGTCCACACACGACGGTTCTACGTGGTGCCATCAATGAGATCCTATACTTACCTTCGGAGTCTACCATCAGGTAGCTAGTATCATCAGTCTCCAAGGCCTCCTCGAGCTCTTTCAAATGAGTCCAAACACGATGGTTCTACTCAGTGCCGTCAATGAGATCCTATACCTACCTTCGGAGTCCACCATTAGGTACGAGACATCATCAGTAATCCAGATCTCCATCTTCCATCAAACGAAATTCTCAAGACAAAATAATTAAAACGATAAAACAATTAACACCATTAAAACAATAACATACATTACATAACATCGCGCCTGTAATCCCCAAAGGGTTAGGCAGAGGTGTACCTAATAGTAGGCGTGATGTTATGTATGTTATTATTTTAATGATTTTAATTGTTTTATCGCTTTTAGCGATAAAACAATTGTAGCAAAAAACAATTGTAGTCGTTCTTGTAGCACGGATGCTACTACATTTTGAAGGTCTGATGATAACCAGCTAAGTGGTTATCGGTTCTCAGTGACGAACGTAGTTAGCATGACCTAGCTTTAAAATTTTTTCGATCTGAGCACGGATGCTACTACATAATACATTCTGAAGGTCTGATGATGACCAGCTAAGTGGTAATTGGTTCTCAGTGACGGATATAGCTAGAATGACCTAGCTTTCAAATTTTATCGATCTGAGCACGGATGCTACTACATGATACATTTTGAAGGTCTGATGATGATCAGCTAAGTGCTTATCGGTTCTCAGTGACGGATACAGTTATGATGCTACAGCTTTCTGCTTTTATCTTATTGAGCACGGATGCTACTACATGATACATTTTGAAGGTCTGATGATGACCAGCTAAGTGCTTATCGGTTCACAGTGACGGATATAGCTAGAATGACCACCATCAGGTAAATGGCACCATCAGTCTCCAAGGCCTCTTCGAGCTCTTTCAAAAGAGTCCAAACACGATGGTTCTACGCAGCGCTGTCAATGAGATCCTGTACCCACCTTCGAAGTCCACCGTCAAGTAAATGGAATCATCAGTCTCTAAGGCCTCCTCGAGCTCTTTCAAATGAGTCCAAACACGACGATTCTACGCAGTGCCGTCAATGAGATCCTTTACTTACCTTTGGAGTCCACCATCAGGTAAATGACATTATCAGTCTCCAAGGCATCCTCGAGGTCTCAACACCATTAAAATAATAAGATACATAACATAACATCACGCCTACTATTAGGTACACCTCTGCCTAACCCTTCGGGGATTACAGGCGTGATGTTATGTAATGTATGTTATTATTTTAATGGTGTTAATTGTTTTATCGCTTTTAATTATTTTGTCTTGAGAATTTCGTTTGATGGAAGATGAAGATCTGGATGACTGATGATGTCTCGTACCTGATGGTAAACTCCGAAGGTGGGTATAGGATCTCATTGACGGCACTGAGTGGAACCACCGTGTTTGGACTCATTTGAAAGAGCTCGAGGGGCCTTGGAGACTGATGATACCAGCTACCTGATGGTAGACTCCGAAGGTGGGTATAGGATCTCATTGACGGCACTGAGTAGAACCGTCGTTTGTGGACTCATTTGAAAGAGCTCGAAGAGGCCTTGGAGACTGATGGTGCCATTTACCTGATGGTGGTCATTCTAGCTATATCCGTCACTGTGAACCGATAAGCACTTAGCTGGTCATCATCAGACCTTCAAAATGTATCATGTAGTAGCATCTACCAGAAACATTTGCACGACTGATGAGTCGAATATAGTGAGACTAAAATTATTTTACCGTCTTATTATGTATGTACCTATATTCTGGCAAATAAATTCATTTCATTTCATTTCATCCGTGCTCAGTTCGATAAAATTTGAAAACTAGGTCATTCTAGTTATATCCATCACTGAGAACCAATTAGCACTTAGCTGGTCATCATCAGACCTTCAAAATGTATCATGTAGTAGCATCCGTGCTCAATAAGATAAAAGCAGAAAGCTGTAGCATCATAACTGTATCCGTCACTGAGAACCGATAAGCACTTAGCTGATCATCATCAGACCTTCAAAATGTATCATGTAGTAGCATCCGTGCTCAGATCGATAAAATTTGAAAGCTAGGTCATTCTAGCTATATTTGTCACTGAGAACCAATTAGCACTTAGCTGGTCATCATCAGACCTTTAAAATGTATCATGTAGTAGCATCCGTGCTCAATAAGATAAAAGCAGAAAGTAGTAGCATCATAACTGTATCCGTCACTGAGAACCGATAAGCACTTAGCTGATCATCATCAGACCTTCAAAATGTATCATGTAGTAGCATCCGTGCTCAGATCGATAAAATTTGAAAGCTAGGTCATTCTAGCTATATCCGTCACTGGGAACCAATTAGCACTTAGCTGGTCATCATCAGACCTTCAGAATGTATTATGTAGTAGCATCCGTGCTCAGATCGATAAAATTTTAAAGCTAGGTCATGCTAACTACGTTCGTCACTGAGAACCGATAAGCACTTAGCTGGTTATCATCAGACCTTCAAAATGTAGTAGCATCCGTGCTACAAGAACGACTACAATTGTTTTTAACCGACTTCAAAAAAGGAGGAGGTTATATGTTCGTGTGTATGTATTTTTTTTTTTTTTTTTTTTATGTATGTTACCTGATTTCTCCTCCATTTGTGAACAGATTCTCAAAATTCTTTTTTTATTTGAAAGAGTATACTCCTGAGGTGGTCCCATTTAAATTTGGTGAAGATCTGACCCTGATCATCGGAGATATACAATAGAACTCTTCAAAAATAGACGGCAAATCTGTCGTGATTGCTGCAATCGCTTGGATGTTTATTGTTTACGCAACATCTTAACTTATCATCACGCCTGTATGCTCTGACGGGGTACGCAGATGTGTACAGGACGCCCAGATTTCGAGAGTTAGGTATGTTAAGTTCCATTTTATTGCGGATAAGCCTATTACCGTGACATGTATTGTTAACAACGTAAAATTAATGAATATCAAATATTTGTAAAGGATATTACAACTAAAAATGGAAAAATAAAATTTTTTTTTGCAAAAATAAAACCGACTTCAAAAACACAAAAAAGTGAAAAATAACTTTAGCTTCTGAAGTCGGTGACAAAAAAACTGAATAAAACAAACAAAAGCACTTAGCTGGTCATCATCAGACCTTCAAAATATATCATGTAGTAACATCCGTGCTCAATAAGATAAAATCTGAAAGCTAGGTCATTCTAACTACATCCGTCACTGAAAACCGATAAGCACTTAGGTGATCATCATCAGACCTTCAAAATGTATCATGTAGTAGCATCCGTGCTCAGATCGATACAATTTGAAAGCTAGGTCATTCTAGCTATATCCGTCACTGAGAACCAATTAGCACTTAGCTGGTCATCATCAGACCTTCAAAATGTATCATGTAGTAGCATCCGTGCTCAATAAGATAAAATCTGAAAGGTAGGTCATTCTAACTACATCCGTCACTGAGAACCGATAAGCACTTAGCTGATTATCATCAGACCTTCAAAATGTATCATGTAGTAGCATCCGTGCTCAATGAGATAAAAGCTGAAAGTTGGAGCATTCTGACTATTTCCGTGACTGAGAACCGATAAGCAGTTACCTGGTCTTCATCAGACCTTCAAAATGTATCATGTAGTATGAGAGACCATCATTAGGTACGAGACATCATCAGTCATCTACATCTCCATCTTCCATCAAACGAAAATCTCAAGACAAAATAGTTAGATAACATAATATCACGCCTGTAATCCCCGAAGGGTTAGGCAGAGGTGTACCTAATAGTACACCCACATTTCGCCAGTTATGTTTAAGTCCCATATAATAGGGGCGAGCCTATTGCCATCAACCGGGCACAAATCCAGACTCCGTGGCTGTTACTTATAATTTCCTGATGGAAAAACCCAATAACACTTTGCCCGACCCGGGAATCGAACCCAGGACCTCATGCTCAGCATCGTGCTTACGACCACTAGACCAACGAGGCAGTCCAAAATTAAAATAATATCATAGATATATCTATATACCAAAATATCTACTAAGAAACGTAGGTAATTTACCAATAGTTTTGGAGAGCTCGGCCACGCGTCACTTTACGTTTATTAGGCATAGTCAGCTTACTCTATGATAGGTGCAAACAACAAAACGAAATTACAAACTACTTTAAATATATTTACAAACTTATTTTCTGTTCTTATTTTACGAAATATTGATAACTATACAATTTACAATATGTTTTAATTCAGAAAACATTAAAAACGTGAACTTTTGAATTTTATTTGTGAAGTAATGACATGCGTGCAGTCCACCCGTGACAACAGTCATCGAGACACTGGCGCAGCGCGTTCCAAGTATGCGCGACGGGTCTCGCGCCGCATTTGCCTCAAAATGTCGGGAATTAATTTATTATTTTAAAATTTTATTACAAATCAGAGAAAATAAACAATACGGATTGATAAATACATCACTACGTATTTTTGGGTATAAAATTCATAAAGAACTATTCAGCCGTTACAGAGACAAAATTCGATTTAGGTTAAGACATACTACGATTTTTTATTAAATAATGTGAAGGTTTATTAAAATTTTAAACAATACGAATTATTTGTGATGACTTTAAGTATAACATATATTTTTTATATGGAAATCGTATGGAAGGATTCCTCAACAAATTTCTTTAAACATACGTCGTTTTTGGGATTCTAGCAACGCAACGCCCTTAATAAGAACTGCCACTCGGGTCGATCTTTAGGTAAAGCTGTGCTTGCCTAGGTCGGTCTGTGCATGGGTGACCGTCCGACATACCGAGTTTCCTCCGTGCCTCGGAAAGCACGTTAAACTGTTGCTCCCGGCATATATCTTTGGCAGTCGTTACAGGTAGTCAATGACCTGAAATTCTGACATCCAGTCTTACCTAAGAGTATCGCATTACCTAGTATTCACTGGGTTGCGGAGGTCAGATAGGCAGTCGCTCCATGTAAAATACTAGTATTCAGCTGCATCCGGTTAGACTGGAAGCCGACCCTGACATAGTTGGAAAAAGGCTAGGCAGATGATGATTCTTGCATAGTATGAAGTAACACTAAATAATATCGTCCCTGTTTTCCGCGAAAGAGAGAGCAGAAATGACTTCTGGGTCACCGCTACTCATTTCTTCAAAAATATTACATTGAGCCTGATCCCTGACCATCGTTCGTGACTGATTTGTTAGCGAATAACAAACACTGGGACCTTAAGGATTACGACAGACAAGACCTAGATTTTAAATCTATACTTGACAAAAAACACAGTTTATATTCTACTCCAGAGCTCTGCCAACCGCATAAGGGCTAGAATCCCGTAACAACAGTAATCGTTGCCCAAACGCAGCGATATTCGACCACTAAACTAATTAGTAAAACTTGCGGCCGCGGGGTCAGTGACCTCGCGACAAGACTGTTAAGTGGATACTGTGTTTGTAATATTGACAGGATTGCGTGGATGGAATTTTAGTACTTTTTTTTCTGCAATTAACTTTAAAAATCGCCGATGTTGGCGATAAGTGCGAGGTAAAATAGGACTGGGCAGGTGACATTTCCAGGATGAGTCAGGACTAGGGAATGCCATCTCGATCTCGCGAAATCCCGATCACCCGAGATCTCGCCTCATTTTTGGAAATCAATCTCGAAGCATAAAATGACGAGATCTGGGCCGAGATCGAGCGGCAGTAGTCAGCGACGTCGTCTTTGCGCGCGAGGAGTCGCATAACTGGCGAAATGTGGGTGTACTATTAGGTACACCTCTGCTTAACCCTTCGGGGATTACAGGCGTGATGTTATGTTATGTGTGTTATGAGTTGCTGACTGACGAAGGAAAGTGTTGGACTGCATACGACTGACATAAGACGCCGTTTTACATACCGACTGACATAAGATGTCTTTTATCCGACAGCACTCTAAGCACTATTAGTTTTTTGAGAAGCTATTACAAAAATCACTCTTAATTTAGTTAGGTCAGGACAGGTGGGCCAGAATCGTCACACAGTGGGTGCCTGAAGACGGTTGTCGTTACTGAGGCAGGCCCAAGAAACGCTGGCATGACGATTTGGATTCGTTCCTGACTGATTGACCAGAGAAGGCGAAACACCTTCTTTTTTTTTTTTTGGGGTGGGAAATCATCAAATAACCCCTCCCGCTCTTCGGCAGAGCGAAAGGGAGTGACAGACTTCTACTGACTAAAAACCACCCATGTTCCTTCTTAGCCCTTCATGTCGAGGCCGCGGTATCTGCGAACAACCCGCCCGACGGGAGGCGAAACACCTGGGTATGCTTTTGCTGCTCAGCATTGGGATAGAGTAATAATAATAATAAAGCCTTTTATTGCGAAACCAGACTCACAATAATAATAATGGTTATACAAAAATCACAAAATGTCACGAATTTCGGTGTGCCTCGTGGCATAGGCCTCCTCTAACAATTTCCATTGACGTCTGTCGCGAGGTGTCATTCTCCAATTTGGGCCTGCTGTCAGTTGTAATTCATCCTCCCAGCGAGTAGGCTGCCTTCCCCGATTTCTTTTGCCGTCCCTTGGATACCACTCTGTCACTACCTTGCTCCACTTGCCTTTAGAGTCTCGCATCATGTGGCCTGTCCATCTCCACTTTTGTTGGTCTATTCTTGTTAGGACATCGGTCACTTTTGTTTTGGACCGGAGATCTATATTCCAAACATTTTAAGATTTTTCTGTCATTGTCAGATAGTTGTTAAAGGTTGTCAGTGGCCCGAAAGTCTGACAAACCAGCCTTACCAAAGGATATCATATAACCCAATGCTAATTGGGTTGTGGAGTTCAGGGAAAAGGCTAGGCAGATGATGAGCTCCAGAAACAGTCCTTTTTACACGACTGCCCCAAAAAAAGAGTGTTATGTTTTTAGCGTTCATGTATGTATGTATGTTTGTTTGTGAGTTTCTTTATTCCACCATAACTTCTAAACCCCTGATCCGATATTGATGTATGACGTATCGTTAGATTCTTTGCGTTATCCCGGGTAACATAGGATAGAGAAAAAATAAAAAAACAAAAAATTAAAAAAAACACGCCTGCTAACTGAAAACTAAAACTTTGATTGCAGTCAGGGGACCTGTAAAGGATTGATCTAGCGAACTGTCCCCCGACTGCAATCAAAGTTTTAGTTTTCAGTTTTCCATTTTCGAATACATTTACGGGACCTTGTTCTCAGTCATCACTGAAATCATTTGTCATTTGACTTGTTATTAATTTTTTGGTTTAGTTTTTGACATAGCAGGCGTGTTTTTTATTTTTTTTAATTATTTGTTTTTTTTTTCTATTGTTTCCTGCTAAACTTATAAACTACTAGCGGACCTGGTAGACGTGGTCCTGCCCGGACAGCAGCGCCACCTACCGGGTCCAATTGTGAATCCAAACCATTCTCGAATCCACTGGAACACACAAAAATTTTGAGCAGCGTGTTGCATGTCATGTGGTATTTCCGCTGACCCCTTCAATTACGCTAAATGTGATTGTGCCTGGAGTGGGTTCACGTCAATACTGCATTGTGTGGGTTTTAGACTCGCGACCTCTCTAGGTAAAATCTGAGAATCGTCGCTGTTATGAATTACTGATATACTGTTACTGATACTGTAAACCTGTATCATCCCACTACAGGGCACAGGTCTCTCCCCATGAATTAAAATGTGATTAATTTTGTGATAACATTTTTTTTTTTTTTTTTTAAAAACGATGCCCCACACTAAGAATTTCTCCTGTATCATGGGTGCGTTTACAAACATTTAAACTCACATACACAAACACACCCAGACCCGAAACAACTATCTGCAGGTCATACAAATATTTGTGCCGTGCGGGGATCGAACCCGCGACACGCAGCGCAGTAGTCCAATCGCTCAGCCATTGCGCCAACCGTGCCGTCACATTTGAACTGACCTCGGCCAGAATTTGATTTCGGAATCTTTTAAACGCCATTTAAACAATTTTTCTTATTACGGTCCCTTCGATCGCCATTAGAAAAAAACACTTAATACGGTCCCTGTTGGTACACATAATCTCGCCTAAATATTCAACGGTAAAAATTGGTTCCTGTCAAATTGTGAATGACCTGTGCGGGCCTGTGCCTCAAAACACCCAATCTTTTTTTTTTTGGAATGTGGGAAATCATCGAATGTCTCCTCCCGCTCTGGGCGGAGCGTTAGGGAGTGTCAGATTTCTACTGACAAAAAATCACCCATGTTCCTTCTTAGCCCTTTGTGTCCGAGGCCGCGGTATCTCTTTCGAACAACCCGCAGCCCCGACAGGCGTCGGCCCTTGCGGGCCCCTGCAATGTTGCTGACATCTCTTTGAGGCGCGCGTGGAACGCGAAAGCGCCGTCGACACGACCTGTCGTCGTCATAGGACTGACGGACGGTGAGCTAGCCCAGTACTCACCGTCCACAGGCCCGCGACTACGGTAGCCGGAAGCCTCACGTGGCCCCCGAAGCCCGTAGCGTCTCCCGCGGCGGCTGGGACGAGAGGTTCTCTCCCTGTCACGTTCCGCCAGCTCCTTCACTAGCATCACAGCTTCGCAGAAGGAGGCGACGACGACCCATTCCCTCTTACCCCGGACCATGGCTTGAACCAGAGCCGGACGCGAGAGGTCGCCGCCACCAATCACTGCTACGAAAAACACTTACCCTGCATCCAGTTTTCCCCTATATTGTTTTCTTGAATGACAGTTGCAACTACGCAGCAACAAAAACGAAATTTGTCTCATAATCAAATCAGTAGTTTCCACAATACATGACAGCCCGTACGCAAGATTGGCTTTAGACGTGGAGTTACGGGCACTGCTCCGTTATACAAAACAATATATGACAAGCCATGTTCCTGTTATGCAACTGTCCCTAAAAATAATATTCTGAACAGTGCGTCATCGGTTGTGACCATGATAAGACTATTTGAAGTATGTCAGTAGCCCAAAAAATCTATTTCATCTTATCTTGAAATGTTTCATTCAAATAAAAAATAATTAACATACATACAGTCTTGTTAGTTGATGATTAATGTGTTAGATTGATTTTTGTATGATTAATAAAATAATCACTTTGTAGTACCTATTTATTTACAACCGGCGCGGCGTGCGTGTATGACGACATATATGAATGTGGACGAGGCCAAAAGGAGTATCAAAATCGTAGCAGGCATTCGTGGTTTCTGCCTACCCTCATGGGAAAAGGGCGTGATATTATGTCTGTACAGTACATATTATTAAAATGTCTGGTAAAGGTATAAATAAGATTCGAAGACCTGTGACGGTCATTACGCACCTCCAACCAGTCGTAAGCATCCCATCCATAGACAGGTTCACGAAAGTCTGACTACCAATCTTACCAAGGCGTATCAGGGTAGCCAGTTATTGATTCGCTAGCGTCAAATAGGCAGTCGCTCCTTAAAAGTACTGGTAATTGGCTGCACCCGGGCAGACTGGAAGCTTTCCCAAACATAGTTGGGAACAGGCTATGGAGAATCCCATAACGAATAGAAGGAGGTCTCCTGCTGATATGGAGGGAAGTAAAAATTATGTTTTTCCTACTCCTCCGCTATTCTTTTCTAATTCATTTCGTTGCGGGTTCCAAGACAGTTAAATTGTCTCTCTGGGACTTTCCGAGTTTTGTTGTCTCGGCGCTTTTCTGTTGGTCGCCACTGCTGGCTTTCAGGAGTTGCAGTGGTTTGGGAATAATAGTGTGTCTCTACATCATCATCAGCCTATAATGTTCCCACTGCAGGGCTTCAGCCCTTCTCTCTAGGAGAGGGATGGGATGGATGACCACGCGTGCCCAGTGCGGGTTGGTAGATGTCACGTCTTCGAATTTTTTGGTTCTAAGACATGCCGTTTTCCGCACGATGTTTTCCTTCACTGTTTTGAGGGCAGTGGTGATGAAATAAATTACACAAAGTAAAGCGCCTGCCTGGGTACTCTTCGTAAGTCGGGGCCGCAACCACTGGGACGGTTAAAAGACGGCAATAGACACGGCGGTGACTACTTCTTACCCTCTATCTGTAAGTATCTCATCTAATTGTTATTTGTCTCTTAAAATCTCCTATTAAACCACTTCAATGAATGGTGAATACGCCACAGGATATATCAACATATAGTTAGAGCACAGGAAAGCTGCCGCCATTTCTGTTGACAAACAGTATCTTTACAAATCGACACATGCGCTTGTCAAGTATGTAAGTACACAATTAACAAAGTGGTGAGAACAATAGCAGACACTTGACTCAGACGTCTCATTGACTTAGCAGGGTTGGCGAAAAGACGAGGATTGGGGGATACCGTATAGTGAAATATTGTGGCGTAAAGTATACTGGGAAACCTTTGCTAACTACGTGGCGACTTTGGCTCTTTCTGACAGCTTAACTTGATTTTGCGTCACACTGTCCTTATTGGTGATGTTCTTCAGAAAGGCCAGGTGCATAGTACTCGCAACCGGCGCACGTGTATGACCAGATGTATAAATGTGGACGAGGCAAAAGGAGTATGTAAGGATCGTAGCAAGTGGCGTTTTGTGGTTTCTGCCTACCCCCATGGGAAAAGGGCGTAAGTTTATGTAAGTGTAGGCATTTTCATAAGGATTAAAATTTTGTTAAAAGGAACAAAGTTGGAATTTATTCAGCACTTCCAAAGTACTGATATTTGAAAGAAGATACCGTACTAAAATCATTGCGGTTAGAATCGGTTTTTTTTAAAGTTTATTATAATATGTTGCGCGGGATTTTGCAGCCTTTATTTTTCTTAAAAAAAAGGCTAAGTTGTTCCTTATAACATCATGTAAATATTAATATCCTTAAACACAGGTAAAAGATTGCACAAAAACATCCAGTATCTACCCCACCTTATATCAGAGAATCCAACATGATTTCAAATCTATTTGTTCCCAGCATATCGAGCAATCTCCACGTCGAAAAGTCGAAAATGCAGAAAAATATAAAAAAGCAATTTTAAAATCAATCTTCGGCATCCCTAACTAAGCTACTTGTTGCTTCCGTCCGTCCGTCGGTCCCGTCTACCCATTTGAATCAATGATACATTGAACTTTATAGCATTACGTGGAAACGAGAAAACTTGAGGAAAATGGACCGATTTTTATTTGGAAGAACACTTTTTCTTTCTTTACCCCCAGTAAAAAAGGAAAAGGTTTCCCCACCGAGTTTTCCCTGTGCCTCGGAAAGCACGTTAAGCTGCTATAAGGCAGATAGGCAGTCGCTCCATGTAAAATACTGGTATTCAGCTGCATCCGGTCAGACTGGAAGCCGACCCAAACATAGTTGGGAAAAGGCTGGCCTGATGATGTACATGTCAGACATCCTTGCTATTTAGTGATAGGCCTTTTTACCACACGACATGCGTTTGCAAAAGAGCTCCTCCTATTACTAAAAGCTTATTTGCCATCCCTAAGCCATAAAGTCAGCAAGTCGCCGCTTCCGCTAGTCTGTCGGTTCGCGCCGTCTGCCCATTTAAATCAATGGAACGTTGAACTTTTTTATGATTATGTGAAAAGGGGAGAACTTTCAACTTGACACGTCTCAAATGATCGATGTACGAGTATGTTTTATTCGGGAGCCGTGAGAAAGTCTGAAATTCTAAGTAAGCGTCAACAAACCCTTTGTCGTTACAGTTCTCTTTAGGCAGTGGTTACCATTTAACATCAAGTGGGTTGTTCAACTTTTTCTTTTTTAAGTTTCTTTGTGTTCTCTCTTTTGAACCAGAAACCTTCTTTATTTGTCCTTGTTTATTGCCAGGTCTTTATCAATGAGTCCAAAACATGCCACCATATTTTGGACATACGTGAACTAATCTGCAAACTACCTTTTTTTTTGGCGGATGGAAAATCATCAAATAACCTCTCCCGCTCTTGGGCAGAGCGAAAGGGAGTGTCAGACTTCTACTGACTAAAACCACCCGTGTTCCTTTTTAGCCCTTCATGTCGAGGCCGCGGTATCTCTTGCGAACAACCCGCAGTCCAGACGGGCGTCGGCGCTTGCCCTTCCATGTTGCTGACATCTCTTTGAGGCGCGCGTTGAACACGAACACGCCGTCGGTACGGCCTGTCGTCGTCATAAGACGGACGGACGGCGAGCTAGCCCATCACTCACCGTCCACAGACCCGCGTGCCCAGTGCGGGTTGGTGATTACTCATTTAATAGTATTTGATAGGATTTACTTGACCAGTAGGTTATGGGAACAGTTATCGTGTAGCTTACACTTAAAAAACATAGTTATCCAGCGCTACGTTATGTTTTAAATAATACAAGTAAACTAATCTTACACGCGTCAACTACCTACCACCGACCACAAACTCACAAAATTATGTAATGCGGTTTGATGATTAATCATCTAATTATCCATACATGCATTTGTCATACACGTATGTAACTTATAAATAGATTCTGTTACTATAATCTACAATTTATTATACTTTGTGTCTTGGATTTAATATTTGGAATGATGCGGAGAATCTCTATAGGTTTAGCCATCCATTACATACCGAGTTTCCTCCGAGCCTCGGAAATCACGTTAAAAACGGTTGGTTCCGGCTGCCATTTGGTATATCTCTGACAGTGGTTACTGGTAGTTAGTGGCCAATGTCTGAAACCAGTCTTACCAAGTGGTATCATAAACTGTCGTATTACTCAGTAGTACTAACTGGATTGTGGAGGTCAGATAGGCAGTCGCTCCATGTAAAATATTGGTATTCAGCTGCATCCGGTTAGACTGGAAGCGACCTGAACATAGTTAGGAAAACACTAGGCAAGTGATGATTTGGGATGAATATAAATGTTGATAAATAAATTTAAAGGCACAACACCAGGAGAGCTGGAAAGAAATGGGGGAGGGAGGCCTTTGTCCAGCAGTGGGACACAATAGGCTAATTAAAAAAAAAAAAATGTTGATGGATAGATGGAGACAGAGAGGACGACCAAAGAAAAGATAGATGAATTGTCTGAGGCATGATATGAAGGAAAAAATGAGTAAATTATAGCGTCAAGATAGGGAAGAATTGAAGAAAGAACCGTGTTGCGCCGACCCCAAGTCACATGGGACAAGGCAGGAAGATGGTGAATTAACTTGGGTTTATTTACTGTTTTCAATCATTTGTAAAGGGAAATTAGTCCATGAAAATATTATGATATGATAAGAGCCGGAAATATTATAATTCGGTATTGAACTAACTTGCTGACCACTCGGACACAATATTTTCGGACACAGTATCCGTGTTGACATTTTAATTTCAATATTTTTTTCACTGATTTTTCGAACGATAATGAAAAAAACTGTTTTTATACGTGTTTATTGATTTTATATTATATCTAATAATAATATGGATGAAGTACCTAAGGTGTTAGCCCAGGAATAGTCAGTTTTGTCAATGTCAATTTACCCAAGCATATAAAGCGTGACTTTTTATTTGTTAGTCAAATTACGTGTACACTAATAAAAGAAAAAATAAAGAAATTAAAGTGATACTTATTTCTAAAGAAACCTCGTCCAGCAACCCTGACAAAAACGTCACATTCGTGGTTCGTTGTCCAGATGTCCTCAAAATTCAATCATTGAAAACCAGCTTCCATCAAATAGTAAAATAAAAACTACTAGCTTTTAGACACTGCCCTAAAACAAACACAATGCTAATATTGTATGTAATCACTAAATAGTATAAAACAAAGTCGCTTTCTCTGTCCCTATATCCCTATGTATGCTTAAATCTTTAAAACTACGCAACGAATTTTGATGCGGTTTTTTTAATAGATAGAGTGATTCAAGAGGAAGGTTTTAGTACATAATTTGACCGACATCCACGCGGGTGAAGCCGCGGACATCAGCTAGTTATTATTATATTCCATTCAAAAATGCAACATATAAACTCGCTCACTTTCATCTATTTTTTCAGCTGATAAATTTACTCAAAGTTCCTCATACTCTAACCACCATTTCCAATTTTCCAGGCGAAAAGACTGAACGGCAATGGAGACCTTGCCGCCATCAAGGTGATAAAGCTGGAGCCTGGCGATGACTTCGCCATCATCCAGCAAGAGATCCTGATGATGAAGGACTGTCGCCATCCGAACATCGTCGCGTACTATGGCTCCTATCTTAGGAGAGATAAGCTGTGGATCTCTATGGAGTACTGTGGTGGGGGGAGTTTGCAGGTAATTATTGGTTTTACATTTAATTATGCTCTGTGGCTTGTATTATCCCCATAAGGGGTACACAGAACCCGTTGGGGCTGCGGGCTGTTCGCAAGGGATACCGCGGCCTCGACATAAAGGGCTAAGAAGAAACATGGGTGGTTTTTAGTCAGTAGAAGTCAGACTCTCCCTTTCGCTCTGCCCAAGAGCGGGACCCCTTATTCGATGATTTTCCACCCGCCAAAACAAAAAAAAGGGTACACAGAAGTGTGTGCAAACTTCGCCCTTATATGTCTCACGCAATAGGGTCCAATTCCTATTGCCATTTGCCTCAGCTATAAATCAGGTTTCCGGGCTGCGATTTAGAATATCCTGGTGGAAACTCGAACTCACTGACAGCTGATAGCCAGTATCACAAACTATACAGTAATTAATGTGACTGTAAACATGTACACCATTGATAATTCCTCTGGAGCAATGTTAGCTGTAGCATTAAAAAGTCCTGCTGCCTCAATTGAAGTAGACGAGAAGATGAACGAGGTGACAAAAGTTGGTTGACTTCCAATCATTAAATCAAACGGCGATCGTGCGAAATCGCAGCCCGTTCCTTTCTACTTCTAACGTTCTCGTAAAGCAACACTATCTTGTTTAACATTCCAGGACATATACCACGTGACAGGACCTCTCACAGAGCTTCAGATAGCCTACATGTGCCGCGAGACGCTCACTGGCCTGTCTTACTTGCATATGATGGGCAAGATGCATCGGTGAGTAGACCGCTCTTTACTAATAACGGATCTTTTAGCTGACAAGAGAAACTGGTGGAACAAAACTCGCCAGCAACACCAGTGGGGTTGCATGGCCAGACCTGTCTCTTGGTTGTAAAAATAAGGATAAGTTTAGCTGTGAAATTGAAAACGAAGTATATATGGGTTTTGTAGAAATAATCCTGGACTACTCGAGTTGAGGCGTTGTTGGTCCGTGCAGTGATTAAATCATCATCTGCCCGCCCTGTCCCAACTATGTTGGTGTCGGCTTCTAGTCAAACCGGGTGCAGCTGAATACCAGTGTTTTACAAGGTGTGACTGCCTATCTGAACTCCACAACCCAGTTAGTACTGAGTGATACGATACCGCTTAGTATGACTGGTTATTACACCTTCAGGCTACTGACTATTTGTAAGGAGCTGCATCCGGTTAGACTGGAAGCCGACCCCAACATAGTTGGGAAAAGGCTTGGCAGATGATGATGTCAAAGATCGCCCGTCAGGGCTGCGGGTTGTTCGCAAGAGATACCGCGGCCTCGACATAAAGGGCTAAGAAGGAACATGGGTAGTTTTGAGTCAGTAGAAGTCAGACACTCCCTTTCGCTCTGCCTAAGAGCGGGAGGGGTTATTTGATGATTTTCCAACCGCCAAAAACAAAAAAGGATTGTCAAAGATCTATAATTTACAGCCGAGACGTACAGCTTAACGTGATTTCCGAGGCGCAGAGGAAACTCAGCGGAGGTAATGGTTTGTCTCCCACCCACGGGTCAACCTAGTCCTAGGCAATCGTTTATTCCGAATGTCTGTTACTAAACTATTATTTTAAAATATTCCAGCGACATCAAAGGCGCGAACATCCTCCTAACTGAATGCGGAGACGTGAAGCTGGCAGACTTTGGGGTATCAGCACAGATCACGGCCACCATCAACAAGAGGAAGTCTTTCATTGGCACGCCGTACTGGATGGCGCCTGAGGTTCATATTATTATTTTCGTTAAATGCTTGACGATCTAATCCTACGAATTTTTTGCACGCCATGTTTGGCTTTAAATAACATGCGGCAGAAAAAATAAAAAAAATGTAAAATGCTACGTTTTGTTTCGAACATTATGGGCTATACACACCCAGTGCGAAGTCAGCTTATTCTGGTATGTTATCATCATCTGCCTGGCTTGTTTCCGACTGTGTTGGGGTCAACTTTCAATCTAAAGCGGAATCCTGAGCAGAGCCTATCTGACCTCCACAACCCAGTTCGTACTGAGCAATTCGAAACCCCTTGGTAAGCCTGGCTTTCAGACCTTTGCGCCACTGAGTATCTAGAAGAAATATGTGACACGCTGCCCATAAGTAGAACAAGCAAGGGTACTAAAAAAATGTGTACCCAAATAATTAAGTTTTTATCTTCTGTATTTCCAGGTGGCTGCCGTAGAACGCAAGGGTGGTTACAATCAGCTCTGTGATATTTGGGCGTGTGGTATTACTGCCATCGGTGAGTATTACTTGTCTAGCGAGCTGGACATATTATATTAATTGCTAAGAAGATCACACGAAAGTAATACCATCCGCATTAATACAACTGCATGTCTTATTGACTACTTCGTTAACCTAGTGGTCGCAAGCGTGACTTCTCAGCATAAGACAGGACCTCGTTCGATTGCTATGTCGGCCATAGTTTTTTTGCGGTTTCCCATCAAGAATTTCTGAGTAGCCACGAAGTCTGGATTTGTACCCAGTTGATCGCAAAAGGATCGCCACCTATTACATGGAACTTGCCAGTGGCGTATTAGATACACCTCCGCCTAAACCTTCAAAGTTTACAGGCGTGATTTTATGTTATGCTTGTCTTCGAGGGCAGACATTAGTAATTTCGTGAGTCCACTTTTGAACGTACAAAGTTTTGTTTTAATAACACACAAACAAATTCCAATGCTAAAATAACCATGTTAGCATTGGATTTTTTTTCGAACACTGTACACGTGGTAACCACCACGAGGAGCTCGTGGCTTAATAAGAATTGCCACTTGGGTCGATCTTTAGGTAAAGCTGTGCTTGTCTAGGTCGGTCTGTGGATGGGTGACCGCCCGACATACCGAGTTTCCTCCGTGCCTCGGAAAGCACGTTAAGCTGTTGGTCCCGGATGCCATATATAGATCTTTGGCAGTCGTTACAGGTAGTCAGTGACCTGAAATTCTGACATCCAGTCTTACCAAAGAGTATCGTATTACCTAATATTAACTGGGTTGTGGAGGTCAGATAGGCAGTCGCTCCATGTAAAATACAGGTATTCAGCTGCATCCGGTTAGACTGGAAGCCGACCCTAACATAGTTGGGAAAAGGCTTGGCTGATGATGTATACGTGGTAACCACCACGTATTCATTCAATGTTCGTACTAAATACGTGGTAATAGTAACCGTGTAAGTGTCGGCTACCCTTCTTTGCTTAATAACAGTTGTGAAAATTGCTAAAACAAAAACTAAATTTATACTGTCGCAACCCCGGAATCCAGTCAACTATAAATGTATAACACAGCATGTCTCTCAAATTCCAGAGTTAGCTGAACTCCAACCCCCGATGTTCGAACTCCACCCCATGCGAGTGCTGTTCCTGATGTCGAAGTCAGGGTTCAAGCCTCCCGCGCTGAAGGAGAGAGAGCGCTGGTCTGCTGTCTTCCACGCCTTCCTCAAACTGGCGCTCACTAAGAACCCCAAGAAGAGGCCCACGGCTGATAAACTGTTACAGGTAAAGTTCTTGTCCTTTTGTAGCCCAGTTGAATAGACCCGGTTAGACTGGAAGCCAACTGGAACATTGTTGGAAAAAACAGGTAGATGATGATGAATGCTGTTAGTTTTCAACTCACATAATGCTGTTAGTTTTCAACTGACATAATGCTGTTAGTTTTCAACTGACATAATGCTGTTAGTTTTCAACTGACATAATGCTGTTAGTTTTCAACTGACATAATGCTGTTAGTTTTCAACTGACATAATGCTGTTAGTTTTCAACTGACATAATGCTGTTAGTTTTCAACTGACATAATGCTGTTAGTTTTCAATTGACATAATGCTCTTAGTTTTCAACTGACATAAGGCTCTTAGTTTTCAACTGACATAATGCTGTTAGTTTTCAACTGACATAATGCTGTTAGTTTCAACTGACATAATGCTGTTAGTTTGCAACTAACATAATGCTGTTAGTTTTCAACTGACATGCTGTTAGTTTTCAACTGACATAATGCTGTTAGTTTGCAACTGACATAATGCTGTTAGTTTTCAACTGACGTTATAGTAAACAAAATGAATTATATTATTATTGTTTGATAACAATTTTAAGTTAATGCTGCGAACCCTTCATAAAATAAATAAATATCTTATTATAACATAATGTATACATCCGATGTCATATGCTATTCTATGACATCATCGATAATTTCCACAGTAATTATAGAACCTATTTATTATTTACAGCACGCGTTTTTCCAACAAGACATGAGCAAACGACTTGCAATAGAACTCCTTCACAAGTACTCCAACCCGCCCAGCCACTGCAATAATGAACCTGACGAGGATACCGTGAGTATATCTTTAATTTATCACTATTTGGAACATTGTGGGTACACGCGGAGGATTTAATGTTATTTTTGCATGTTGATATCAAAGAAAATAATAATAATTACACACATTGATAGATCAAGTTACAGTTACATTTTCAGCCTTGTTTTGTATAGATTTCCAGTACAATGAGAGATCCGCAAAAACCTGTTTTGTATAGCTTGAATAGTCACCTTGTCCACGTAATTAGTCTATCTCTACTGTCCCACAAACACGTTAAAATCAAGCTTGGTGGAGTGATGATCTTCACAGGGTGTCTGGTAACCACCACTTGGATAGTTTTCTAAAAACATGTAGAATAAATTAATGTGGACAAGGAGAGAGGAGTATGTAAAGATCGTAGCAGCCATTGGTGGGGTTCTGTGGTTTCTGCCTACCCGCATGGGTAAAGGGTAAAGTTTAATACATACATACATAAACTCACGCCCTTTTCCCATGGGGGTAGGCAGAAACAACAGAACGCCACTTGCTACGATCCTTACATACTCCTTTTGCCTCGTCCACATTCATACATCTGGTCATACACGCACGCCGGTTACGAGTACTACGCACCTGTCCTTTCAGAAGAACGGCACCAATATGATCAGTGTATGTCTTTCTAGGGCGTCCCCTCCCGGCATTACCACTCACATCTGCCTTGTAAATACCTTTTGTTAATCGCCTTTCATTCATCCTTTCCACATGACCGAACCACCTTAGCATACTCTTTTAAACTAATAATTTACATAATTCATCCACAGGCAATGTCAAACGTCCCACAACGCATAGCGTCCAAGCACACAGGTCGCGGCGGGCGCCGCATACTGGCTGAGCAAGCGCAGCAAGCGCGACACAGCAACAGCCACGCGCGGCCTCGCAGCTTGCTGACCGAGCCCGCCTTGCCTGCCTTGCTGCCTGACATGGATGCTGCCACTGCTCCTAGTCGCGGGAGGGTAAGCTTTATCGTTTATTTGTAATAAGTATTGGTATATAATATGGTCGAGAAGTTTGTTGAGCTTCCTAATACAAAGAAAGAAAAATTAGTGTATCACCTGATGCTAATTTTCAGCTGCTGCCCACGAGTGCCATACGCTCGAAAACAAGCAAACACACAAAAAACCGAACACATGAAAATGTTTAAATTGAGAAACTGGCCGCTGCGTGCCGCGGGTTCGATGCCCACACGGAACAAATATTTATACGGCCTACTGATAATTGTTCCGAGTCTGGGTGTTTGGTTTGTGTATGAGTTAAAATGTTTGTAAAATGCACCCACGATACAGAAGAAATTCCAAGTGTGGGGCATAGTTTAAAAAAAAAACATTAATTATCGATACCCTTATATAAACAGGTACTCACCGCAGAGGGCAGGGACCCCTCAAACAGAAGATCTGGAGTGTACGACGACTCGCCCATAGTAGACCTGGATGCTGATGATGACCTGAGCGTGCGATCCATGTCCAAGGTCATCAACTTTAGTGCGGAGGTCAATAGGAGTTGTGATGGGGATACTATTAAGAGGAATGGTGAGTTTTTTTAGAAATCACGTTTTAGATGTTTGTTTTGTAAAATGAATCCGTTATTGTATACTAGCTGTTGCCAGCGGCTTCGCCCGTTACAAATCGAAAATTATCCCACGGGAAGATAAAATCGGGATAAAAACTATCCTATGTGTTAATCCAGGTTATAAACTATCTGTGTACTAAATTTAACTATCTGTGTACTAAATTTTATCCAAATCCGTTCAGTAGTTTTTGCCTGAAAGAGTAACAAACATCCATCCGTCCAAACAAACTTTCACGTTTATAATATTAGTAAGACATCCACGTAAATGGCAATGCGTCGACGATACTGCAATAGCGCTGATCTACTATTTGCAATAGTGCGTAACTACAAGGTTATTAACTTTACAGGAGATAAAAAAAACTTCATAATTTTAGTATTTAGAACGATAAGCGCATCTTATTGAAATATAGGGACCTTAGAGTGAGGTTCTGATTGGCTTATTCAAAGAAGTGTGTTCACTAACACGCACCAATGACAGACTAGGACAGCGCGGCGCGTAAATTTGAATTTCGCTACTTTTTGCAGTTTCGCGGTATTGCAGATGGTAGTTCAGCGCTATTGCAGTATCATCGACGAATTGTGGTTAATGTAACAGACTCGACTGCTAAAAGGAGCTTGTCCAAGTTCCGTTATTTTTAACCGACGTCAGAAAAAGAGGAGTTTCTCAATTCGACAGTATGTTTTTTTTGAAGAAGCTACCACGCATAAAACCGATATAAATACAAACAAGTTTCTGTGATATAAGCTATTAAAGTTAAAGTCCATTCACTAACGGCTAACTTTGACTTATCTTGGAAACGTGACACTTTAGAACTTGTAGCGCTTGTGAGGTATTCAAGTGAAACTCCAAATGATAGTTATATATATTTTTGACCAAATTATGTACATACGAAAAGCTAAAAATCTTATTTACATATCGGCAAGGTGCACTACTAACTTACTAAACCAACCAATAGGAAAACAGTATTAAATATAATAGCTATCTACATTAGTACATCAACAATCCGTAGGTGTCGCGTCGACTCACCTGCGCGCGGTTTGCACATATATAAATAGTTAACAGCGCCACGGATTCGCCAGTGAAGCTCCCGCTGTGCCGGCGGACGGGTGTGTGTTGATGTTGCAGCTAGCAGCTACAAACTTTTTGTCTCATACAAAACTTGTTAGTAATGATACCACCTCTCGATTTGTGTAGGTTTTATGCGAGTCGAGGCAATAGGCTCGCCTCCTATTACGTGAGACTTAAAAAACATAACCAGCAAAATGCAGGTGTATTATTTGATCAATCTCTGCCTAATCTTTCAGGGATTACAGGCGTGATGTTATGATGGTTACATATGTAATTCTTTGCTCTCGCAAGAAAACGATAGCAATATTAAATTGCCTATTCTTTATTCCAGCCTACCACAGACAATCTAGTGAAGATTGGTCGGTAGCTTCCCTCATGAGTTGTCCGAAGCACAATCCGTTACAAGACCACTCCATAGACACGTTGCCCCCTAGCGAAAAGTAAGTGAACCAACGATTTTTACTACTCCATAGCTTTTTTGTTACTTTTCTCGCTTTTTTTTTTAGTTTTTTGTTCTTTATATATGTTTATATATTATGTTATAGCAAGTGGTGTCGGGCGCTCACTGGGGATGATATATTAAGAATGAGTTTAAGGTACTTTTAAAGTTTTTGGCAACAAAAAAAAAAATAAGCAAAATTTTTCTTTTTTGATTTTTTTTTTCTAACGGTTAGGGTTTTCCGTGTGCTAATAATTTTGTGGTGAAGGTTTTTTTTCTTTTTTTTTTCATTGAAGATACAATCGAATCGCTACAGACAGAATGCGGACACCGGGCTTTCACAGATAATTTACTAAATTGTCTGTCAAAATTCGGTGTCCGTAATATATCCGTTCGGTTTGAGAGAAGATTTTTTTGAGTTGATTTGTTTGTTTTTAAATGATTTTTTTTTTGTGTGTTGTGTGAATGCACAAAAAGATATAGTATAGTTACACTTTTGATTATGTGCATGATTTGGGCGTTGGTTTTCTGTTTGGCTTTCGGGTTTCTCTATGGGATGGGCTATCGTTGTCTATGATATCTTATACAGCGTGTATCAGAAATGTGTTGTTTTATCTAAAGGTGTGGTGCATACACCATCAAACTGACGAACTTGTAGAAACTAGAAGTCTTGCGTTTTGGCTCTTCATATTATTGGAATCAAATATAACAGTACACAATTCAGGACCCATTAATACGAGTCATCATCTGCCTAGCCTTTTCCCAATATGTTGGGATCGGCTTCCAGTCTAACCGGATGCAGCTGAATACCATTAATACGAGTATTAATGATAATGAAAACGTCTTTTTGTGCCTATTGACCTTTTTTTGTTCTGACTCCTGCTGATATGGAAGGAAGAAAAATAATTGAAATGGGAATAAAAAATAATGAAAATCCTCCCTTTTCAATGGAGTATTGCGTGAGAAAATCAGTATGCCTTTTTTTTTTTTTGGGGGTGGGAAATCATCAAATAACCCCTCCCGCTCTTGGGCAAAGCGAAAGGGAGTGTCAGACTTCTACTGACTAAAAACCACCCATGTTCCTTCTTAGCCCTTCATGTCGAAGCCGCGGTATCTCTAAAACCAGTATGCCTAAGAGATATTTCTCGACGTCATGTAAAGCCAAGTCAGAGGCCCGTCGGGGCTGCGGGTTGTTCGCAAGTGATGAGCCTCGAGTGTATGAAGGGCTAAGAACGAACATGGGTGGTTTTTATTCAGTAGAAGTCTGACACTCCCTTTCGCTCTGCCCAAGAGCGGGAGGGGTTATTTGATGATTTTCCACCCGGAAAAAAAAGGGCCCGTCGTAGGCATAAAAACTCTGATACCACAGGAGAAGGAAAGAAGAAGAAGTGGATTAGTTTGATGGTCAATACCTCTTCCTTTATTAATATGACGACACATTTCTAATACATGCTGTATGACGAGGTAAGACATTTTTATTCGCTGTCTGTGGCGCTCTGTTATTGCCTTCAGTGTGTTTTAAATCATGTTCAATAAGGTCTAAAGTTGCTTAACAAATTCTAACAATTAAAATATAATTTCGTCGTGTTCATGAATTGATTTTCAACTTTCGACCTTATTTACCAAGACATCCAAGTCGAAATATAGCCAACAGTGAATTATCGCAATTTTGGAAACATCTTTACGCCCATAGGTCCGATAATATGTTATGGAAATTACAAAAACACGTGGATTTCCATCCATTACCAATATTTCAAGCAAGTTTTAATCCATCCATTGAAATAGATCACCGTGGTAAATACAGAAATCATTATATATGTTAATTGTTTATTCTATGGATCAACAACATCGGTCTTCTATCTAAACAAACCTACATCATCGATCTAGTAGCCTAAAGCGCTACTGCTGAGCACGAGGTCCTAGGTTCGATTCCCAGGTCCGGAAAAATGTTATTGGTTTTTCCATGACATTGGAATTTCTCAGTACCCCCCCGGAGACTACATTTATGCCAAAACCGGGTAATAGGCTCGCCCTGTAAGTGGTGAAATGTGGGTGTAGCTACCAAAACACACTTCTGCTGACCCTTTAGGGATAACAGGCGTGATGTTATGTTCGTATCTGTAAGTATTCTCTCTTGTTTTAGGAGCCTCTTGCAATATATCGATGAAGAGTTAATGCTCAGGTAATCGGAGAGGTTTTGAGTTTGCATGTACAACAATACAAACATTTTAAATATGTTATCATTGCAATGTAATCTGTGTTTGTGTTAGAGCTTTTTTTGTGCTGTTCGGAATAATGGAAACAAATAAGTTGGGGTTACACGGTTCGGTCTTGAATTTGGTTGAATCAATCGATATGACATATGTAGACTGACAGTCTGACTGAAGTCATTAGTTACAGCCACAGGCACTTTAGAATTGTCGATAAAAAGGCAATAGTAAGATGGAGCTACAGTCACAAGGCAAAGTACATTGTAAAGTAAAATAAGTTAATAAGTGTTGACAACACGGTTGGCGCAGTGGCTGAGCGATTGGACTGTGGCGTGTGGCGGGTTCACTCCCCGCACGGAACAAATATTTGTATGACCTATAGATAGTTGTTCCGGGTCTGGGTATGTGTGTATGTGAGTTTAAATGTTTGTGAACGCACCCACGATACAGGAGAAATTCCTAGTGTGGGGCAATGTTTTATAAAAAAAAAAAAATTGATGTAAAACTTGGTCTCTCAAAATATCACTGCTGCATTTCATTTGAATCCTTTGTACATTATATACAAACTACAAATAGATCTAATAAAATTTGTACAAGTATCAAAATAGGAAAAGAATTACAGATCATCAATGTTTTGATGTTTTGTTTTTTCTATTTCGTTGACTGATTGAACCAAATTGTTAAACTCATACTTCCGTACCTGCAATCATTGTGAAACAATATGGTTGAACCGTGTGATACTACCATAAAAATACGATAAAAATTAGTTGAAAAATAGAAAAAACTAAAACATGTTGGGTTGTGATTAACCGATTGGGGATTTCATCTAAAATTGTACAGTATGCGGCCGTCAATATAACACATCGTATTTCAGAAAAGGTCATCTTTAATTCTTTATCATGTCTGTGGAGGAGCTCGTGGCTTAATAAGAACTGCCACTCGGGTCGATCTTTAGGTAAAGCTGTGCTTGCCTAGGTCGGTCTGTGGATGGGTGACCGCCCGACATACCGAGTTTCCACCGTGCCTCGGAAAGCTGTTGGTCCCGGCTGCCATATATAGATCTTTGACAGTCGTTACAGGTAGTCAGTGACCTGAAATTCTGACATCCAGTCTTACCAAAGAGTATCGTATTACCTAGTATTAACTGGGTTGTGGAGGTCAGATAGGCAGTCGCTCCATGTAAAATACTGGTATTCAGCTGCATCCGGTTAGACTGGAAGCCGACCCCAACATAGTTGGGAAAGGGCTAGGCAGATGATGATCTGTGTTTGGTTCTAGGTTTTATTCCCGGGTCGGTCAAAGTATTATCGTCACGAAATCGGGTTGTGTGCCCAGTTGTTGGCAATAGACTCGGCCCCTATGACATGAAACTTGAACATAATGGGCGAAAGTGGGTGTACTATTAGGTACACCTGTGCCTAATCCTCCGGGGATAACAGGCGTGATATATATATATTTTTTGTTATTTTAAAATATAAACTGATATTTATTAAGATAATTAAAGTTAAAGTTCGATGTGGTATATTAAAGCCCAAGTACTATAGTGTATATGGCTTTAAAAATGAATGTAAGACTATTCCGAACAGCCAGTATTTAGTTTTAGTTTGAATTAATGTGTAATATTGTTACAATTTTATTTAAAAAATAGCTGCAAAATTAATGGGCGCGATTTACAGACTTTTTATGGTCAAAGTGTTAACTAAATTAAACCATCATATGATTTTTCATCATGACATTTATTCAAAATTGACAAAAAGTTTTTTCATCTTTACCTAATTTTGACAGGAAGCTTACTTTACGGTTACCAAGTATTGAAATGTCAATGTTAGTTTGAAGCTTCACCCCCACCTCAATTAAAAAAAAGCAGCCATAAAAGTTTCTTACAAAATGCTGAAAATGCATGGATCAGCTAATTTTATTTTCTCGTTACCTGATATTGTTTGTCTGCTTTGGCAGAAAGCATCAGGTTTTTGAGGTGACACAGACAAAAAATAGTATAGGACACTAATTGAATAAAGTTTATATTTCCCATATTAATGAAAATAAAAAACACATGAGAAGCAGAGACATATTCGGCCAAAGTAACATTTTCACATAAAAAGTCTGTAAAAATCTTTCAAAAAAGCAATTAGATTAATAAAATATTGAAAACAGCATCTGGCAGAGATTAGAGCGTAGTCGTAGCATGAAGCATGGTAAAGTAAGCTTTGCAGCTTAAACATTATGTGTACAATAAAATTAAACAAAACTATGGTAAAAAAAACCCTGTAAAAACATGATTTTTACAATATTTTCGGAAATTAAAACGGTTTTATATCCCACCAGCACCACTTGTTATTATAACACGAATAAACATAAAGCTTGTCTATATGACACCTTAACATTAAGCCCCTCCCACATTTGTGTCTAACAGCACTCGGAATCGCTTCCAAAAAACCTAACAGCACTGCGATACCCTCCAAAAAGCTACTAAAAGTACCAAAAATATTCTACCAAAATGGTAATTTTTCATTTTTATTACAGGGCAACACTACCGTTAACAGCAGAAACCGCGAATATGGCGCAGGGTAGCAACACAGCGCTATCAATGCACGACCAACACCTATCGCAATGTATACAGTTAAAACAAAACTTTTTGAACAACTCCACTGCGAATATCTATCAAAATCTCACTTCGACTTTCCACACTCCTCTAGGTGCTTCTAGGGTCTCAATAGACGACCCTCTTTGCAGAAAATTAGGCGACGATATAATGTATGTGGATCATAACGAAAGCGACCATTTGGATTTACAAAGAAACGTGAACTGTGAATGTGGTCTATGCCCTAAACCGGAGCCCAGAGACAATAATACTTTGAGCGACTTACAGAGGTCCGTTGCAAAATGCTCTTGCGACGTCTGCAACTCGAACGGCGACATACTCAGTTACTATAGAAATTGTTCGAACCAAAACACGGACTCCGGAATAGTAATCTGCGAACATTGTAAAAAGCAAAAAATCTCAGTTTCAAACTTCAGAGCGTTACAAATTGCAAATAGGTTAAGAATTTCTGAAGACGACAAACTACAAAATGGCGGAACGGACGATGACCTTTGTAGGAAAATTGACATGAGTATGAATATGGAAGATAAGGTTTTTGAACATAGGAAAAAGCATAATAGACATCATTCGGATTCTGTTACCGCCGGCATAGACCTCAGTCAGTTTTGTCAATGTGAACTTGAGATAAAAAGAAAAACGTCCTCCGTGGATGAGATTTTCAAAATGGTGGATGAAAATGGAAGGGACGCGAAGGCAGAGGTTATCGATGAAGAGATTAAGACTACGCAGCGGCAACGGAGTTTGTCTGACAGCCAGCGGGATAAGGCCAAAGTTGATAATAAGGGTAAGTTTATCCATAATTCTAGAAACCTTTGATACTGATACTGTTAGCCTGCATCATCCCATTGCTGGTGCCAGAGCAGTGGTGGCCCAGTGGTGGCGGCCCCGACTTACGAACAGTGACTCGTGGGTTCGAACCCAGTCAGGCGCATAACTTTGTGTAATTTATTTTATCACCACTGCTTTCAAAACGGTGAAGGAAAACATCGTGAGGAAACCGGCATGTCTTAGAACCAAAAAATTCGAAGACATGTGACATCTATCAATCCGTATTGACTGTTTCACTGGATGCGAAGGTCTGTGTTCAACAGTGAGCCTTTAGCTGAAATTATGAATGATGGTGATGAAATGTTTAATTAGCAAATTACAATTTGGTTGCTGTAATATAGTAAATCTTGGCAGTTTCTTTGCAAAAAATTTACATCTTCTTAGGGTGTCGACGAGTTGGCAACTTTCAAACTGCAAACAACAGGACAGCCAGGACACGATATTAATTGTCTCATCGTTTTTTGTGGCAACACTAATATCATAGCATTTATTTCAAGTAGGCCAGTTACAGGACTTACAGGCACTTTTAACCTATCGAAACAAATACAACAATGAATTAATGTAGCTACAGTCCTAGACAAAAAAAAAATCTATGAAGAAAAACAGGCAAGAAACTTCATGGACACTTTTTAAATCAGAATATTGTTACAAAACCTTGGTTCAACTTGAGATGGTACATTGTGACAACCACCACATTTATAGTCCACTACGAGTACAATACGCCTATGTCCCCGCAGTGGCCCCGCTGGAGGGCGCCGGCACCCCGCCCGTGCCGCCCCGGCGCGCGCGCGGGCGCCGCCACACGCCGCCACGCGCCGCGCCCAACGGACTGCCACCCACGCCTAAGGTGCATATGGGGGCTTGCTTCTCTAAGGTATGTACTTTAATTAAGTCTGTCATGAAAAATATTGAAAAGACAAACGGCTGCAATTGTGAAAGACACATTTAACACGTGTATGGCAAGATGTATAAATGTGGACGAGTCAAAAGAAGTATTTTAACTGTGGTTTCTGCCTGCCCCTCATGAAAAAAGGGCGTGAGTTTATGTATGTATTTGTTGTGTTGTATGTGTTCATTCTGAAACTAGCTTTGTGTCAGTGAGATACACACAGTTAAACCAGAAAAGCTATGCCCTTCGATAATATTAGTGTTTTCAAAATGCGGATTACGTCTCTCATTGCGCTTTTGTATAAAGTTTTGTCTTCGTCAAGTAACTTACTTCGGCCGTAGATCTTTATCTCGCAATCAAATATTTTATTGGTTACACAAAGGTGATTGTTACATAAATAAAGAAGGCCAGTTTGACGGTAATTTCCGAAGCGCATACTATACCTGTAAATATTCGTCTCCCTATCCCCTTTTAGCTGATTGAAGTTAGGCAATAAAATATTAATCTGTCACAGGTGTTCAATGGATGTCCCCTAAGGATCAACTGTACAGCCTCATGGATACATCCAGACACGAGAGACCAACACATACTTATCGGTAAGGGTCACACTGAAAAATTAAATGGATTTTGTTCTCATTTTAAAGGTTTTAATTTTTTTGCACGGGTTTCTGACATTATTTGGTCGAACCTTAACCTAAGTTACTGCTTATAAGATCATCTATCTGCCAGTATAAGCCCATCAAAATCACTCCAGCCGTTTAAGAGATTCGCCGGAACAAACAGATAGACAGACACAGCCAACAATATAATGTTATTTTGAAATTTCAAACAGACTCTTAGTTGTATAGATTTAGTAAATCATTTTTTCATAATTTCTAGGCGCGGAAGAAGGCATCTACACGTTAAACCTGAACGAGTTACATGAAACTGCGATGGACCAGTTATGTCCGAGACGCACGATATGGATGCATGTCATCAAAGATGTGCTCATGTCCTTATCTGGTGAGTGATATTGTAGATAATTTTAATAATATATTTTAATTATCTAATTATTTTTATAAAGTCGATCAACGATAAAAGCCAATGCCAATGTCATTGATTGACATTATATCACATCTGCCTAACTTTTTGGAACTATCTTGAAGCTTCAAGATTCATCGAATGCAACTGAATACCAGTATTTTACATGAAGCGACTGCCTATCTCATCACAACCATGTATCTGGGATGTTCAAGGCCTACCCTACCGCTTATCGTGTTTTTCGAAGCAAGGAGAAGTCCTGGCATGTAATGGACGGTGACTCATTCACGGACAGACATTGACGCTTTGTTTTGAAGCAATTTCATCGGTCTGATACCAAAGCAGATTTGGGAACATAAGAACTACTGATGGCAGGATGAACTAGACAGGATCCCTTAAAATTGGAAGGAGGACCCGCGAGTTGGCAAGAAATTAAAGGAGTAAAGTGTGGTGTGAAGTGTAGGCCTTAATTATTTGCAGGTTGGAAAATCGTCAAATGACTCGTCCCACTCTAGGCCGAGCGAAAGGGAGTGTCGGACTTCTGCTGACTAAAAACCATCCATGTTCCTTCTTAGCACTTTGTGTCCGAGGTCGTGGTATATCTTTCAAACAACCTGCAGTCCCGACAGACCTTTGCGGGCCCCTGCAGTGTTGCTGACATCTCTTTGAGGCGCGCGTGTTCAGGGCCTACGGCTCTATTTTTCTCAATGTTTTGTTAATATTAGTAAATATGTCCCATGTCTGTCCCGCAGGCAAGACCCCATCGCTGTACCGGCACGAGTTGCTGGCGCTGCTGGGGTCTGCGCGCGGGGGCCGCTCGCTGCGCGTGTTGCCGCCCAGACTGCTGCCGCGCAGGTTCGCGCTCACCACCAGGGTTCCGGACACACGGGGTGAGTGGCTCACACGTGGACACTGCGAGATTAATGCATGGATGGACGAACGTGGCTAAATGGAACATACAATTCATTAACTTACGGCCTTTTCCTATACGGGTAGGCAGAAACCGCAGAACACCACCGGCTAAGATCCTTGTGTAGGGTGCTTCCCTAACATAAGTAATGTCAGTGCAGATGTAAAATGTCAAACTTAAATGCAGAAAATGTCAGTGAATGCTCAACAGGATGAATCTAAATAAAAATGCAAGTAGTCCGACTCAAACCACGTCTAATTGAACACTAAAATGTAATATCTCCTTTGCCTCATCCAAATTCCTATTTCATACATTAAAATGGAACGCTAACATGAAATGAACAAGATTGGAAATGTGTTTCTATTTATATATTTTTAAATATAAGCATTAATTTAGTACATACCACAAGGTGCACACAATAAAAAATAAACCCGTCTGCTTTCAAAGCAAGAGTGAACAGACACGCGCAAGCGCACGTGCGTGCGCGTCTTTTGGGCGCACTCGTTCCATCATAAACCTCGTCCATCGCTTTCCATCAGACGTGATGGCGATCAAAAGCGGGCTCAATTTGCAGTAAAAATAATAATAATCACAAACCAAAAAAATAAAAAACCTTAATTGAACAAAAACAAGAATGTTCTTATAAACGTATAAAGTTAATCAAACAGCAAGGGAAAATGCTTCGTGTTTGTATATTGGTGGTCGTGACTGTGTATGACCTTGCGTGTGCTCTGCAACATGACAGGCGTGACGTAGACGTGACGTGTCCGCAGGCACAGTGCGCTGCGCAGTGGGCCGCAACCCATACAACGGCTACAAGTACTTGTGCGGCGCCACGCCCGCGGGACTGTTCCTCATGCAGTGGTACGACCCGCTGAGGAAGTTCATGCTGCTCAAGGTAATTACTTCTACCCTATTTTTCATCAAACGAATTCAACTCTATAAATTTTTAAACTGACATGGTCACTAACATTGCTGAAAACAGGATATTTCCCATGTTTCGAGTTCCCGATCTTTGGCACAAATATATATTTTTGTTATTGCATTCGAGGTGAAATTCACAACCGAGCCGCGAGCGAGTTTGTCATAGAGGCGAGAACTGCAGTAACGAATGCCCAAGTGTTTCAAACGATGTTTTTCAATACACTTTTGAAGAAACTCGAATGCACTAACAAAGTTCCCCCACTTATTTCAAAATGTACCATTTATTTCTTTTGTATGCCCAATTCTAAGGAAATTTAATTAAAAAAATCTTTTCTTTGTGATGTATACAGAACATAGAATGCGTGCTGCCTTCTCCGCTGCTGGTGTTCGAGCTGATCATCACTCCGGAGCTGGAGTACCCGCTGCTATGTGTCGGCGCCACACGGAAACCTATGAGGCTCAACCTGCTCAATATTAACTCGGGTAAGAATATGCCTTATCTACATCATCACTACATATTATAAAACAAAGTCCTCCGGCGCGTCTGTCTGTCTGTCTGTTCGCGATAAACTCAATAACTACTGCACTGATTTTCATGCTGTTTTCACCAATGGATAGAGTGGTTCTCGAGGAAGGTTTGAGTATTATAATTTGTACGCGGGCGAAGCCGTGAACAACAGCTAGTGAAAGATAAAATAATATTGTGGCGGCTTGAAAGGCCAGTGACGGTGGTGCGATTTGCTATACAAATGTATTCTCCGTTTTTCTTCCGGAACAATGTCTTTAGAGTAATCTTTTTTTTTTAAATCAAGAACCCGATTTCAGGCCAAAGGGTTGTCATAGGCCAAAATATTACTCTTCACAAAATAACGATCTTAGAGCAAACCGTTTAAATGGGTTAGGCACTTAGGATAGGTTTGAACTGTGACCAACCACGCGCGAACTGAGCGAGCGCAGCGAGCGGGGAGCGCTAAATCCGGGTTGGGTGCTGTGTAATTGCTTTGTTTGGGTTCGTGTATCCTGAAACGATAAAAGGTTTGGCCTAAGACAAACTAGTCTTGCCTGAAATCGGGTTAGGCGGCTAACATAATTATATATAACGTAAACATACAGTTAACACTGTGGTTTCTCGTACCCAGGAGCGACATGGTTCCACTCGGACGAGCTGGAGGTGTGTGTGGGCGGCTCCAACACCGTCATACCGCGACCTGAGCGGTTGCACACGCTACGGGCCGTGCACCAGCTCAATAAGGACTCTGTAAGTATCTTGATTGCTAGGGTTCAAGCTGTTTTAGCGTCAAAAATGGATTATTTCGTGTTAAAACCTAACTACAAATAAAATCGTAGATAAATGTTAAATTCATCATCAGCAGCGAAGAGAAGACCCGACGAAGTTTCTCAAAAATATAAAATAACTGATTATTATTTGTAGGTGTTAGTATGCCACGAGAACGTAGTAGACATAATACCCGTGTTGCCCGCGACAATCGACGCGACGCGCTGGCGACACGACGACGACAAGAGACGACACAAACTGCTCTCGAGGATACAGTTCGACTTCAACATTGATAGCATATGTGAGTATACGCGTTGTGACTTGTGACTGCTATGTCTGACGCAGGGTTCTTACCGGATCCCGTCGGGGCTGCGGGTTGGTCGCAAGAGATACCACGGCCCCGGCGCAAGGGCTATGAAAGAACATCGGTGGTTTTTAGTCAGTAGAAGTCTGACACTCCCTTTCGCTCTGCTCAAGAGCGGGAGGGGTTATTTGATGATTTTCCACCGGCCAAAAAAAAAAAAAATATCTCTTGCCAACAACCCGCAGCCCCGACGGGGGCTCTAATATCCCATGGTGTATAAAGTAAAGTTGTAACTGTCCTGTCCCAGTATGTCTAGCGGACTCAGTGCTGGCGTTCCACCGGCACGGCGTGCAAGGTCGCTCGCTGCGCAACGCGGAGGTCACGCAGGAGATCAGCGACGCCTCGCGCGCCTACCGACTGCTGCCGCATGATAAGTAAGTGCTATCTCTCATAGCTATCTTGAATTGGTACCTAAGAAGATAGAGACCTTCTTGGAGGGGAGAGAAAACGACTAAATAGAATTCATGGTGATAATAGGGATGTTTACTGACTAAAAAAAATATGATTCTAATTAGTCCGTCTGTTAGATTATCGAAAAATATTGGATACGTATTTTTTGTTTTATCAAATCAATAAAAATTGACGAAGATAAAACGCGTCAAAGATTTGAGTGGGGGGTCGTGACGTCACTCACCGGTAAAAAATGTCATACTAATGTCTTAGAATATGACGTCACACGAGTTTTCAAAGCACTGTATCGTCTTCATTGTTTGTTTTACGTGAAAAAATAAAAAATACGTGTCCAATATTTATTTTTTTGGAAATCTATCCGACGGACTGATTAGATTTTTTTAGTTAACTACCCTATTGTTTGATACTTTCATTAAGCTCCCATGGAGTACCTTGTCGAAGACTTTGCCACGAGATGGCGCCAGGTGTCGTCTCGTCGCCGATTTATCATTTTCAATCATGTTGATGTCGGGAATGCTGCTGAATACCGACCGGTTCTCTGTCATTCTGATATCTTTTTGTCCTAGAACAGGTCCCTGAATCCCAGAGTGATGGACCCTGATCCAAGGTTCCCTGGAATGGAGTATTGGGGCCCAAAGTTCCATGTTTTTAATGTTAATGGGTTAACCCAGATAAGCCTGGAACTATATTATATATTCTAGATTTTTCATTTTATAGACCATATTATAGTTAATACTTCTACTGTCCTACATATAGATCATATAGAGGTATTAACTTCTGGGACCTCCGTCGTAAATACCTCTACGACCCTCGTACTATTCAATGCAACTATCAGCACAAAGTTTTGAGTGTGTTACATTGAGTTCTACCGTAAATGGTGATTTTTCACCTACGGTAAAACCTTCATTTTTCATCCCAAAAAAAAAAGTAATTTTCCAGTAATAATTTTTGTGTAAAGCTGATTCACTTTGATGTACAGATTGCTTGGTTGACGGCTTCATGAAGGATCTGTTAACACATTGTATAAATAAATAAACTACGTATTTTGTCACCCGGTGGTACTGAGCTGCTGACTAATTGAATCAATATCTTTTCCAGGGTCGTAGTCCTAGAATCGCACGTGCTTCAAAACAATACGCTATCCGGTGAAGATGGCAACGACCTGTACATCCTAGCGGGACACGAGGCCTCCTATTGAAGTACCGGAGCCACTACATAGTGCCACAACCAGGTACCATAAAGTACCACGCGGAAAAAGTGTAGACAACGGATTGAACGTTAAAAAAAGGCTGTTTTTCAAATGAGATTTTGTTTTTGAGACATGTTTTTGAAGAAATGTCGGCAAACGTGTTAGTTTTTTGAGGTTAGAACACGGTTTTGTGTTTAAAAGTTAAAGTTATATTAAAAGAGTTATCAGCTTTTGAAAGCTTCAAAAGCCAGTTAGAATTTGTGTTGTGCCCAGAACTCGTAATATAAACTAAAGTATTAAATATCAATATTAATAGTAACCAGTTGAAATACCCAATAGTTGAAGTCTATTATAAATTGCTACATTTACCTCCCATCTTTTAAGAGGTAAAGTAATAAAACTAAAACATAACTTGTCAAATCGTTATTTTCTAAAAATAATGAATATTATACCAACATCTACGCAAAACTACAAAATTACGACATATAATAATCTAAGACGGACTTTAAATTAATATCTGCCCAATAATCGAGAGAAATAAAAGCTTAAAATATAAATCGATTATCGAGTAATAATCGATTAGTGAATGAGTTTATTATAGTCACCTACCCAGCCGCCGGCGAGGAAGCAATTTGACTATTTTCTCGCTCAAGAAACGTAAAAGAATGACACTGTGTCAGTCTTTCTTTATAGAAAGAAAGAAAGAAAAAGTATTTATTGGTTTCACACATGACAAAACAAATTGATAAAAAATTAAAGATTAAAAAAAATATATAAAAAGTAAACATAAAATAAACACTTCCCTAACCTAGTGCCGCCGCATGGACCTCTGAGTTGTCTTTACATGTCGCCGAGAAATACCTCTCAGCCATTCTGGATTCCTCTCGATGTTTCTTTTCACCGAAAAATCGAGAAGTGCGAAGTTGTGAAGTCTTGGGTTCGGTCTCGTGACCAATGAGTTGGCAGTCCGACGGTCACATCATATTGTATACTGTACAACGTTGACTTCCAGTCTCTGTCTAACCGGATGCCAGTATTTTACATAGAGCGACTGCCTATGTGACCTCCACAACCCAATTATCAAAACGATCTTGTATGTTTGTAAAATCTATATTTTTTTATTTTCTTAGTATTTGATCGCTGGATCTACTCATCACGCCTGTAATTCCCGACGGGTGAGACGGAGGTGTACTTAATAGTACACCCATTTTTCGCCAGGCTTCTACTCACTTTTCGCATACCGTCGACGGCAGGGCAGGTCCCTTTATAAAGAACACCAACTAAACGATACAAAGCAATATAATACAGCGTACATTCTAAAATACAAAATAGCGGATTATGTCAACGATTTTATTAACTCTTAAATTACGAACGAACAGTCCTTTTATTTATTTTATCTCAGACTGCGTAACTAATTACGATAATTATAAATTATGTACCTCGAGCAGCCATTGCCTAAAAAATATTGTGACCACCGTAAGGACTATTGTTGCTTGCAGCGCCAGGCACGCTAACCTGATGGACATCCTTGGAATATTTTTTTTAATGAGCAGCTTCAATTTCTGTTTTTGTGATGGTGGTTATTTTAAATCTTGGTCATTAGTTAATATTTAAAAAATTAGCAGTTCCCTAAAAAAGTATTTTTTTTAAATTGCCGAGGATTTTTTTATTTTGTTCCCTTGAAGGTGAGGGTGGGGTGGTTGGAATATAATGTTCCGAATTCGTGGTGTAACCGGTTTGTTGTCCATGTCCATTCCACTCAGTATACATCACGCCTGTTACAGTACCCGGCGATAAATATTGCACATCGACCTTTTGAAAGAATTGTATTTTATACAAAGAATAAAATCATAATTGTTTTAACAGCTCCTAATAGATACCGGACTGTTTTTTTTTTATTGGGACAAGCCCGCCACACTATTCCCAAACCACTGTAACTCCTGTTAGCCAGAATCAACAGTGGCGACCACAAGAAAAGCGCCGAGACAATAAAGCTCGACGAAGTCCCAGGGAAACGATTTAACTGTCTTGGATCCCGCAACGAAATTAATCAGAAAAGAATAGCGGAGGAGTAGGAAAAACATAATTTTCAATATTATTAAAATAGCGGACTGTTTGTATTTCGTGCGACAGAGATAACGCTCTACGAAGCCGAAATTAGCCGATTGTCTCTTTCCAAAGGTCGATGTGCAATATTTATCGCCGGGTACTGTACGACCCTGGACGACTAGGCATTTTATATTACCCAAACAAATTTTTATTTGCTAGTGGTAACAAGATACAGATTCCAATGCTCAACCCTAGTTAATATTCAAGGTTCAATAAGGCCTGACAAATCACAGTGAGCTTTATACTCGTTAAAATAAGGTTGTTATTCGGTTGATCAGAGGTAAAATAAATGAAAGGATTGTATACCATATGATATGTACGTGAAAGTAGAAGATAATAATAAGTTCATATTCTTATGAATAAATTGTCGTATTACCCCATCACTGCCATTTGATGATAGCTTTTACACAGTGGCCCATGATAGGCAAAGATATTTATAGCAAAGATAAAGAAATTGATTTGAAAAAAACAATTAGGAGCTCATGATAATGGATGGACGAAAAATATCCCGAAAGTGACGTAATTAGGAGCTTCTATGAGTGTTGATACTTCAATGTACAGTCGAACAAACTAATAAGTAAACAGCCAGCTAACTTGCATTTACTTTTATGATTACACAGATACATTTAGAGACTGATGTGAAATGATACAGCGTTTGACACCAGTCGCTTAATGCGAAACGCTTTATAAAACAAAATTGCAGTCAATATTCTCAGTATAAAATTTTAAACTGACATGGTCACTAGCACTATTATTTATACTGAAAACTTCAGACACTACTTCAGTTTATCCGTGATCATGGTGCTTGTAACAGCGCCGAAATATCGGGAACTCGAAACAATCAGTAAACATGGTAAATATCCCGTTTTCAGTATAAATAATAATATTCTCAGTGTAATAGAATTATAAAAAACTCTACCCGTATACTTATTAGCTTGTTCGGCTGTACGTTCAGAGTTGCCTGTGCAATCAATCCCACTTTTTATGGGACAAGCCTGCCACACTATACCAAACCATTGCAACTCGTGAAAGCCAGAATCAACAGTGGCTACCACTAGGAAAGTCTCAGAGCAATAATTGAACTGTATTGGATCCCCCAACAAAATTAATTTGCAAAGAAATCACTACCAAAAAAAAAAAAACATAAAACAAAGTAGCTGTCGCTGTCTGTCCGTCCCTATATATGTTTAAATCTTTAAAACTACGAAACGGATTTTTAAGCGGTTTTTTTTAATAGATAGAGTGATTCAAGAGGAAGGTTTAAGTATAAATAATTTGACCGACATCCACGCGGGTGAAGCCGCGGGCATCAGCTGGTATAATATATCATAGCGGAGGAGTATGATAACAAACCCTCTTACAGTCTGGCATTTTTATTTAACCAAGGTAAAATCTATGTAATGGGTGTAAAAATGAAGTCATGGGTCACTGTATAAGAAGCTTTTTAGAATATTATCATTCCTGAAAAAAGCAATAAGTTTGAATAGCAAACGAAGTATAAATTAATGTTATGTCTTCTATCCCCCTTTGTCTACCCGGGGTTATATTCTCCCATCTCTTTTCTTCTATACATCGTATTGGGGTTCTTACGTGGAAGCACTAGGGTAGCGCACGAAAATCTTAAGGTTGAGGAGTATACAAGTCAGTGTCACCTTGTATGATGATTAAAATATTATTTACGGCCGTAGAAAATATGGTGTAACTGCGTTTCTTTAATCCCATTGAATTACTCATCATCATCATCTGCTCGGCTTCCAGTCTCACGGGATGAAGCTGAATACCAGTATTTTACATGGAACAACTGCTTCTCTTACTTCTACAACCCAGTTAGTTAGTAGTTCTCATTCAATGAATATTTCATTAATTAAAAATCCAATCAATGGGGTTAAATAAACGTAGAGAGTTGTATTGATTATTGTTATGATAATAATTCAGTAAATACATGCGTTTTAAGGTTGCGAATCACATTTTGTTGAACATACATTCTGACACTGACTGGAAAATTGCAACAAAAAACAAAGAAAAATGAATTTGTCTACCCTGGCGCTTTCATCTTAATAACCTATCTGTAGGTAGCTTTAATTACTAGAAATAGAAGAAAAACTAAGGTCCTAGAAATACTGGTGATGTTCATCAGAAAGGTTAGGTGTATGACCAGATGATTGTATGAACCTGGATGAAACAATAGGATTATGTAAGGATCGTAGCAAGACACGTTCTATAGTCTCTACCCAGCCCCCATGGAAAAACAGCGTGATATTATCTATCTCTAGTAATCAAAATTGCCAATAGTTAGGTTGAAAATCAGGGATACTCAATATACTGCATGCCATTTTTGGCATTGCTGATTTTTCAAAAAAAAAAAAAAAATGGAATAGGCAAAGCTTGGGATAAAAATCTTCAGCAATATTCAAGTAAAAAGTTTATGTGTGTGTAATGTCATTATAAAAAGGTTGAATATCCCTGGCCTAACCATTTTTTGAAGGACTTTCTCGCGCAAAATGTGATATGTCACCAGTGTTGGCCAATTTTGTTAGAAAGCGAACAAAGCAGGTTTTGCTTGCCCAATTTTTGTCTTATAAAACTATGTTAGGTGTTATCAAAACAAATCTTGAAAGAATAATCTAATATTGCATTATTTACTTTGCATAAAAAGTACTGCAATTAACAAAATATTAAAGGAATATGCGAAATAACATTTATTTCTTATATCTAACCTTACAGTTTTAGCTGTGATCGCATTATTAAGGTATTTTAACTAAACATGTATAAAATGTTAAAGTATTTGGTCTACTAAGTAGGGTTTTTATTGATTAGTCGACTAAAGCGATTGAAAAATCGACTAAAAGTAAGTTCTGTAGTCTATGGATTACAGATTTTTGACTGTTAATCAAAACCGTATCTAGCACATCTCTAATAACGATTCTTATTTTAATTTTTAAAATCTTGTGATGATTATGATCGGGGCGACTCTAGCCCCAAAAAATATAACGAAAATATTAACAGATCTTTTACTCACTATATTTTAAATATAAATAGTACTTTATTTATTCATTGTTTAATTTTAATAATAAATAAATCACAACATGTGATCGTACGTGTAACGAAAAAAAAAAATATAAAAGACATTTTTTTCATTAAAATAGAAAATTTCGAGAAAGAACACGCTTCTGTAATATTGTTTTTTGTAAATATAATTATTATTCCAGTTAGATTTTAGTGGAACTGTATAATATCGTTAGAAATAGTTATTGTAATTAAAAGTATTTTTTTTGTATTCGCGTTTTTGGACAGTTAAAGGCTGGTTTCACTGACAGTTGAGAATATCCGCCAAATATTTAATTGCTATGAAAAATATGTGATAAAAGTTGGTATTCTTAGCTGGCAGTGGAATATAGGTCTCGTTAGATTTGACGACCATGACATTGGTCGTTGCGACCAGAAATTCTCTTCAAAAGTTGTCGTTGCGCTTCCGACCAAGTGAGATTCGTTTTTTGGTCGTTGCGACCCCGTAGTCGCGAGGTCCTATCTTAAGTAACAGCTTGAATATGCTTTATTTATTTTTACTGTCAGTGGACTAAAAGACTTATAACGACTACAATTTTAAAGTCCACGCCCTGTTGCCTTTGTTTTATATTCTTACTAAAAAATCTTGTTTTTTCTGAGTTTTTTTCGTGAATTTTTGTGAATAATTTAATATCCAGTGTTCATGCGACAGTGACTTGTAAGATTATTTTAATATTGACAGTTAAAGTGCTGGGTGGTCTTTTTCGCGCCTAAATGACGAGGACGCTGTTTAAATTGTCTGTGGTAGTCACAGATATACACACCTAGATAACGAAAAAGCATTTCTTCTTCTTTCATGTTAAGTATTTTATACTTAACAAAGTTGTCACAGCAAGCTAATTTGTTTAAAACAACAACACTACACAGTTACAACTCAAGAACGTAATTAATTCTAGAAGATAATAAAAGAACAAAAACATAGTCTATTTTGTATCGTAACTAGTTTGTATAGTAACTAAATAGTGCTTATGACGTTTAATAGTAGACGGCGCGCTTGTTTTCATACGGATCAATTGTGATACTTGCGTATCTAGGTACATTTATGTCCGTGGTGGTAATCGATTGAAAAATCAAGATGGCGGCGTTCTTTTGGCGCTAAAAGAACCATCCAGCACTGATACTGTGGCTGTTTTATTTCTGTTTAGAATTTCAATGAAATGTGTCCCTGAAATATTATTTTCAAGTTAGAATTTTCATTTTACATGGTTGTGCTTTAATTTAACTTTCAGTGATCCGTCTGAATTATATTTCAAAGGGCTGGTCTCAAATTGTCATAGAACTTGTCTTTGGAATGAAGTTTTTTTTCTTCTCGTTGTAAATATTAGTGCGAGGCTTAAAATCATTAAAACATTGACCAGCTTTGCCATTTATTATTTCAAACTTTATGAAATTCAGTTTTACACTCAGTTTATGTACCTACTGTTTTGTTATATAACGGCTGTATTATGTATTATAAATAAATACTTTGTAATGTAGTAATCTAGCTTATTTTAAAACCAGAAAATACTGCTTTTTATGAAATAGCAAATGGTTTTAAAGTGCTAGATGATTTTTATTTACGAGAATAGCGCTGTCGAGGGTGTAAAACGAAATGCGGTATGTGTAGCTTTTTTAAATAATCCTTTTTATTTATGTACCTTCCAATAAATTTTATTTCGTACATTTTTTTGGTTTTTATTTTTTGTTTTTTTTCCCATTTTTTTCTTTAGTACTTATGTTTTTATTAGAAAACCATTCTTAGAAATATATTTTGTAATTAAAATATTTAAGTAGATATTACGGAACAACATGGTTTAAATTCTGATACATCTTGAACTTTTCAGCATTAATAGTAAGGGGTCGAGGCAATAGCTTTTAGTATAACTATGTATGTAAATTTAGTAAAAAAAAAAGGATCGCTTCTATGCCCCACTTATTCATAAAAAATAATGGACGTAGCCAGGGAAAGGGAAATAAAAACACCATTTTGTCGTCTTAGAATATTAAGTCTTTTGGCTACGTTCATGAAAAGTGATAATCAGAGATTCGAAAAGGTAGAATATTTGCTTAAATTTTAAGTAGGTATCTAAGTATCATGTCGAGAATACCTCCATTTCCCTTTTAAAAGTTTTATTACGGAACTTAAAATATTCCAGGGTTTTTTAGGTTATCTACATGTTACTTATTTGTAAAGTTTGGGCAAGTATGATGTACCAATTCACAGATCTCTGGTGATAATGCTTACGGCTTTACGGAGAAATAACTGCAAATGCCTGTAAATGCATAAGTTTCGTTTGCCAAACTAAAAAATACGCGATCATGAAGATATATTCTTCAAAGCTTCGACTATCTCTGTCAATCTATTCTTATACATTCGTATTAACTAGTTGATTATTATATTTACAGAATATTAAGGTATTCTTACAGGGTGTATAATCAGAATTTTTAAATACGGTATTTATTTGTGTGACACATAGGGTGTAAAAGTACCCTTAACGCAAACGAAGGGCACTTGTTCTCCCCACCACTGCGATCATTTCTTTGTTCTAGACCATACCTGGGAACCCCCTAGTTACGGAGATATTGGGGGTCAAAGTTCCAAATTTTTCACAGCTGTTTTTGTAAATACTAGTTTTTCAGGTTATAACTTTACTTAAATTAGCTCCATGACCCATTTACTATTCAAAACATCCACTAGCACAATGTTTTAATAGTGCTACTTTGAGTTTTACCTTAAAATTTGATTTTTGACCCCAAAAAAAAAAGTAGTTTCCCAGCCAAAATTTTTGCGCAGTGGTACTTAGTTTGATGTACAGAATGCTTGGTTGACGGCTGTGTGATGGGTTGATTTATACCCTGCCTAGGCATGTATAGGTAGAATCGCCAGGGTAACCCGCGAAATTCAAATATTCTGACGGTTTTTGTGAATATGAATGATTCACGACCGTATCACATATGAAGTTACAGAATTATAATAATTAAAATTGTCAATGAAGCCCTCAAATTTCACGAATCATATTTCCTTTTTTTTTTTTTTTTTTTTTTTTTTTAAACGTTGCCCCACACTAGGAATTTCTCCTGTATCGTGGGTGCGTTCACAAACATAGAAAGTCACGTACACAAATACCCAGACCCGAAACAACTATCTGCAGGTCATACAAAATATATTTGTTCCGTGCGGGAATCGAACCCACGACACGCAGCGCAGCAGTCCAATCACTTAGCCACTGCGCCAACCGTGCCGTCGAATACCTTCTGAATTTGAATTTCGCGGGCTACCCCGGTGCTTCCCCTTTAGACCTTCGTACATGGAGTACCACACCATACTCACTGTTGCTCTCGCCGATAAATGTAAATGAAAGGCATTTATTTACTGACCACTCACAAGTTCACAACTAGCGAACAGTGCCGCAGAGGGCCCGACTTTATGGTCGCAAACTCCCAAGTGTACCGTAGGCAAAGACAATTTTCCTCATATTTATTTCAAATGATCTTTGCAAATGTTGTAAGTTAAAACAAATAATAAACTAGTTAATATGTTTGTTTAAAAAATGGAAAATGCCAAACCAGTTGGCAGTTGGACTGAGAACGGCTGTAATATGAGAAATTGGTAGCATATAAATATCGATCATATTAGTTTATAGTCCCGTCTAGTTTTAGATGTAATTGTAGGTATATTTCGATATAATAGATTTAAAGGAACACTAGAACACCAGTACTGAGGTAAATTGGCATTTTTATTTGTTAGTTACATGCTAGGAAAAGCGACCTTTGCGAAAACTTTGAAATTAGACGACGTTTTTGGACGAAAACGAGATTTAGGGACTGTGTGTGTCCCTATCCCAGTAGAATTAACCTTTTGAGCGCCACAGTCGTCTATAGACGACAAATGAAAATGTGCCCAATACGCCACCGACGTCTATAGACGACAAAAAAACTTTTTTTTTTTAACTTTGTAAGTACTGTTTAATGCAAAACAGTGTCAAATAATATAAAATAATGATTTTGAAATTTTTGTGCCTTGGCGCTGAGGGCACGCTTTTTCGTTTTTGACGTGGCGGTCAATAGGTTAAGGTGTGTGCTTATGCATGTATGTATCATCGTATCTAGACATCTAAATTAATATTTTCTTTTATTAATAATTTAAAAGAAAAATAAATTTAAAAAAGAACTAATTTCATGAATAAGTTTCTATACTATGTAACTTCTTTTCTCCTATTTATGTAAATGAACTAGCATGTAACGAACAAAAATATAACTTAATTAAATTGATGATAATAATTACCTGCTCTTTAGAATTTAAACAAATAAAATATATTATTAAACAAAGTCTGGCATTAAAAGTCTATTAAAACAATAATTATAAATTGTAAACATTTAAATTAGCATTAAATGCTCTTGGATATCGCATTCATTTTTGTTTTCATGCTTTCGCGCTGAAAGATGTTTTCAAAATATTTGATTTGTGCTAAAAATAATCTAGATGTGAGCTTTATGTTTTAGTATCTAAAAGGTCAAGATAAATAAGCTAGCAATACTCCCCCGACTTGATGGATATCACTACCTCATCATTTGCCCAGCCTTTTCCCAACTATGTTGGGGTCGGCTTCCAGTCTAATCGGATGCAGCTGAATACCAGTATTTTACTTGGAGCGACTGCCTATCTGACCTCCACAACCCAGTTAATACTAGGTAATACAATACCCATTGGTAAGACCGGTTGTCAGACTTTCAGGTCACTGACTACCTGTAACGACTGCCAAAGATCTATATATAGCAGCCGGGACCAATAGCTTAACGTGCTATCCGAGGCACGGAGGAAACTCTGTATGTAATGGGCGGTCACCCATCCACAGACCAACCTAGGCAAGCGCGGCTTAACCTATAGATCGACCTGAGTGGCTGTTATTATTAAGCCACAAGCTCCTCCCATACTCGCATCCCATGGATATCACCTTAAAAAAAAGGTTTTTGATCTATGTTCGAAATAAAATGTTGGTACCTACTTGAAAGAGGTCTAGGAAATCAGTTATTTTATATTCAAACCCCTGTTTGAGACGTATTGCTAGCTAATTATATTTGACCCTGTGCTGTTTTTTTATTTATAGGTGTATTGTGATCTCAATGCAGGAACAGGTGTAATGAACTAGTTAGCTGCCAGTCAGACTAATCTATCTAGCTACTTAACAGCGGTGGCCCAGTGGTGTCGGCCCCGACTTACGAACGGATTCGGTCGTGGGTTCGAATCCAGGCAGGCGCATTACTTTGTGTAATTTATTTCATCACCGCTGCTCTCAAAACGGTGAAGGAAAACATCGTGAGGAAACCGGCATGTCTTAAAACCAAAAATTCCAAGACATCTACCAACCCGCACTGGGCCCGCGTGGTGGATATAGCCCATCCCTCTCCTAGAGACGAGGCCTGAGTCCCTGCAGTGGGAACATTATAGGCTGATGATTATCTAGCTACAGAAATTAAATTGATTGAATATAACACACATAACATAACATCACGCCTGTAATCCCCGAAGGGTTAGGCAGAGGTGTACCTAACAGTACACCCACATTTCGCCAGTTATGTTTAAGTACCATGTAATAGGGGGCGAGCCTATTGCCATCAACCGGGCACATTCACCATTGTCTCTGTGTTGGAGTACAATTCGGCTTGCAGTCTTACTGGATGCAGCTTAACAAAATGTATTTGAAAGTAGAAGTAATAATAGCCTGCATTGGGATCATATCCCTTTTGCCTCATCTGTCAAAGTTGTGCTTTTTTAGTTTTGTGATTTTGACATATTGTAAAAGTTTTGTTAGGTGCGGTTTCCACAAAAGTAGAAGGGAGAGATATGTCTAGATCAAACTAGGCTTCCACCTTAAGACAAATTGCATACCTTGCCCCGGACACCGTGTAAAATGGCCGCTTTAGCAAAATCACAATAGGCTAATAATATTTTACAATTTCGTAAAATGGTCACAGTGACAATTCTCAATATTAACTGTGTCTGTCTGACCATTTGAAGTTTTCTTTACATTATTCACAATAGTATCCTGTTTCGATTCTGCTAAAGGGGCCATTTATGGATCCCATTAACTGGGCTGCAGGTTGTTCGAAAGAGATACCTCATTTTCGGTACAAAGGGCTAAGAAGGAACATGGGTGGTTTTAGTCAGTAGAAGTCTGACACTGGGAGGAGTCATTTGATGATTTCCACCCACCCAAAAAAAATATATACTGACAAACCATGACGACTGTCAAGAGTCCACCATTATTCTGTACTGCCAGAACTGGTTGTGTAATTTTGATGTTAGCTCTGCTTAGCTTGAAAGCAATGCTATTGCTTGCTTATGTGACATTTCTCTGCAGTGATGGAAACTGTGTTTAAGCTCAGTTCTTAGCTTCGCTTCCTGTAGTTACTATGACTAGTTCGTACAAAAATTATGACAATTTATTTTAGAATAAGGTCTTTCCAATTTTCTCCAAATGAAATTCATAGTATTAACGATAAAATTTAAATAAAAAAAAAGAATTATAACCAGAGAAAATTATAAATTAGATTATAATAGCATTTGAAATGATAAAATTAGAGATATGGATATTTATTTTCGTTAAATACAGATGGTAGTTAGGTTGAGAAGAGGAAGAATGTAAATAAGCCGTAAGTAGAGGTAGCGTGTCCCAAGGTGTAATAAAATGTTGGTTCAATGTTATTTCAAGATTGTTTCTGAACAGATTTTATTCCTGAATAAAGTGACGAACAAAACTATTTTGGTTGTTTTTATTTTATGGTGTTTCCCTTCCCTTGATTTACATCCAAATGAACAATTTATGGTGATTTTTAATGACCAAATAGATAACTAGGTACCTATCTACTGAGATACTGAAGTTAAAATTGGAAATAGGTAAAGTACTTTTAACATTCATTACTTGAACTTGATCATAGGTATGTAATAGAGTCTTAGCCCTCAAGCTCGGTGGAGCAACATCCTTCACAGGGAGGCTGGTAGTAACTGGATAAGAGTTGCTGAGAATCGAGTTGAGCGGTGTGCAAAGGCCTATGTCCAGAAGTGGACTCTTGTGGGATGATAATGATGGTTGTCAACCAACATACAGCTTTGTCATATGACTTGGTGCTAGGCAGAGATAATATTCAGGTATAGGTTTGCAAGAAATTGATTAGAGTAGGATACCTTGATCAATGATCTAGGTATAGTTTTCTATAAATTTTGTACACAATGATTTAACACTTTTAGGTTATGTAGTGAAACACAAGCTGCTATATCAACAAGATTTATTAATAAAAAACTTAAATACACTTATCACTATCGAGTAAAAATATCACATCAGTCGTCTTCTATAACTTCCACCTCGTCACTTTCATCCTTCTTCTTGCCAGCACCAGACTTTCGCGCTGAAACCATTTGCTTGTACTGTTCTAAAGATTCACTAAGAGGCTCCACAAATCTATCGAATTCTATATCCCTCATAGCGTCTAACACATCCTGGCCAGTCAAAGCCTTCCTTTTCTTGTTTTTCACAACATTTGTAGCTGCAGAAGTAACGTACAACACGAAAACTGATGCTGCTTTTGCGAGTCCGGTACGCGCCTCTTTGGATATCGAAACTCCTTCAGGTAACGCTTCTTTGACTATCCTCGTGACTACAGTCATCGGGAGATTCAGGTCCTCGAGTCTTTCGGCCATTGCTTGTGTATTTTTGTTATTTACTTGCTCTGAACATGGAACAGAAATTACCGCCAACGGCAACGGCTCAAGTTTGACAAGTGTAAATTGACAGTGACACTGTAACAATTTTTTTTTTTAATAATTTTTATTCATGACCATAGATACAAGTCTTTCAGTCGAAAACATAAATGGGTCTTAGCTTAAATTAATATTACAATAAGAGATACACATTACACATACAGTTTCATACTTAATGCACATTTCTCACTTTTAATATACAAAAATATTTTTAAACCTTGTTTTTATAAAAATATTTTTCATTAACTTGTGTTTAAATTACCAACTTGCCGCTCTTTCGGGTTGGGTGGGTACATCTCAGTGATATTATCGTAGATAAACTATTAATTAACCTAAACATTAAAAATATAAATTACTATTAATTATCCTAAACATTAAAAATTTCAAAATAAGTTAAATTTTTCCTACAGTATTACGAATATATTTATACAACACAATAAAATACTTCTTACTAACTAATAATTCCTGAACGGAGCGGGGAACACTTTCATTTTCAATGTCACTGTCATTTATTTCACATAATTCACTGACCAAAATCAAACGTTGAATATTAAAACTTGAACACTTTAGGATAACATGATCCAAATCAGCATCCTCTGCTCCACAATGATGACATCGGCTATTGTTAATTATGTGCATCCTATTCAGGTGAGCTGGTGTTAAGCAATGTCCCAATCTCATGCGTGATATAACAGTTATAAATCTTCTTGTGATGTATTTGAAGTTATGGTACCAAGGTTTAGTCAATAATTCATTTTGTATTCCAGCATACCATCTGCCTTTCGTTTCCTGTGTTATGTCCCAATACTCCTTCCAAAACCGTCTATTAAGTTCATTATAAAGGCTATAATAATCAGTAAATGGGACCTTGAGCAACTCGGATCGATCCTCGTCATGGTCTGAACAGGCCGCTGCATCAGCCACCTCATTTCCACGAATGCCACTGTGTGAAGGTACCCATACAAATTCTACTTTTATATACTTATCATGTAGTTTGAGTATAATAAGTCTAATATTAAAAATAATATAATTTAGCTTAAAAGTAATATTTACATTATTTAGAGCAGACAAAACACTTCTAGAGTCTGAAACTATCAAAATATTCTGTACATTATTTACAAGACTATTTACATGCTGCAGTGCACAATAAATAGCATAGCATTCTGCAGTGAAAATGCTACATATCTTGTTTAATTTAATGCATTTGGTGAAGTCTAGCTGTGGATCATAAAAAGCTGCATTTACAATATGGTCTGTTTTAGATCCATCTGTGTATAAAATATAATGTTCTGGTCTATTGTCTTTAAACTGTAAAAATTCAAATTCATTGTGCACCGTGTCTAAATGGATTGCAAAGTTGTTAAAAATACTATTATAGGGAATTTTGTATAGAGGCCAAATATTGTGTAATACAATATCTTTTGATTTTTTATTAACATGTTCAAATATTGTTGGTATTTCAGGTAGAGTTCCACCAACCAAAGAAGAAGCAGAGATAGTATTGGAAGCTATTGACTGAGAGATCTCGGAATATATAGTTAATTTCTTGAGTAAAATATTATCATTTGATGACATGACTTTTAATAAAAATCTCTCAGCCAACAACAACCTTCGTAATATTAAGGGAGGTATACATGTCTCAACTTCTAATGAATTAATAGGTGTGGTGCGCATAGCACCACAAATAAGTCTTAGTCCCATATTTTGAATTACATCTAACTTTCGTAACAAGGTGCTACTGGCATTCATGTAAGCTAAACTGCTGTAATCAAAATGGCTTCTCACTATACTTTTGTACAGCATACTCATAACTTTAGGGTCAGATCCCCAAAAGCTTCCTGCTAAATGTCTCAATAGATTAATACCTTTCAATGCTTTGCTACATATGTGTTTAACATGTTCATCAAACTTTAATTTATCATCAATAATGACACCTAAGAATTTATGTTGTTTAACAACAGGAATTTCTACTCCATTGTATGAAATTTTAACATTGCTATGAATATTTTTACTGATAATTAAAACTGAACTTTTTTCTGGATTTATTTCTAATTTAAGCTTACTATGATAGTAACTATATAATTGAGACAAGGCCTCATTGATTTTAGCTATTGCTATATCTATGTTTCGATTTATGCTGTACAAAAGTAAGTCATCTGCAAATTGCAGGATATTTACACCAGGTACAACTACATATCTTAAAATTTCAGAAGTATATATATTATAAAGTAAAGGAGACGAAGTTGCTCCTTGCATTGTGCCTTTGTTGACAGTTCTAGGGCCATGCAATTTATTATTATATTTAACAAATACAGTTCTATTGTTTAAAAATGAATAAAGCCATTTTAGCACATGACCAGGTATACCAATATCGTGAGTAACTTGCATAAGTTCTTCTATGTTTACATTATCAAAAGCACCTTTTACATCTAAAAACACGCAGATTGCATTGGAGTGACTCAATTTGACCTGTCTCAGATCACACAATAAGGATACAAAGCTTTCAGAACAACTTTTACCCTTTCTAAAGCCAAACTGTATTGATGGTATCAAACTTTGTGATTCAACAAAATAATCTAATCTTAACTTAATCATATTTTCAAAGATTTTACCCAAACAAGATGATAAAGAAATAGGTCTATATGAAGAGGCTCTATCTACAGGTTTATTTGGTTTTAAAATTGGAATGACGCACTGTGTTTTCCAAGACTCAGGTATAACTAATTCATCCCATAATTTATTAAAAATATTAAGTAATGTTGTTTGTGCATTTAAATGTAATTTTTTAATTAACATGTAAGGTATGTCATCCAATCCCGGTGTAGTATCTTTCCTACTCTTTACAGATATTAACAACTCTTCTATAATGAAATTGTTCTTGAGAAATACATTTACATCATTTTCTGTAGCATGTTCAAACAGATACTCAAGCCTATTGACATCTATTTCAGTAGAGTCTTCCATATTATCTAAAAAGCTTGGAACCCACTCATCATTTATGTTTTTGTTTCGATTTGTTCCAATTTTCTTAAATTTTTTAATGTATCCCCATATCCTAGAAACTGGTGTTAACCTATTGAAACTACTACATAAATTCTGCCAAGAAGTAGAACTTTCTTCCTTTAGTATTCTTTTCTTTTTTGCATCTAGTTTTTTATACCTTATCCAGTTTTCTATGGTAGCTTGAGAAAAATAATACTTTAATGCCTCTTTAGATTTTGCGACAGCATCACTACATTTTGTATTCCACCATGGTACTGGTTTTTTTATTGCAGTGTTTGCACCTAATGTTCGTTTTGGTATTGTTTTATTTCTTAAATCATTTAATGTCTCTATAAATTGGTTATATAAGTTGATAGGGGAATCATTTATTGAGTTCAAATAGAAAAAACAAGTCTCTGATAGGCTATAATATTCATCCCAATCTGCCTTATTATAAATATATTTCTCTTGATTTATAGGTGACGAGTCATACATTGATGGTTGAATGTTAATCTCAAGTAAAGTCGGAAGATGATAGCTACCCATGGGATCGTCATGAACATACCAGTTACATAAATGAGCTATTGAAGAACTAACAAGGGCAAGATCTATCGCTGAAGCTTGTCTATTAGGATAAGGAACAGTTGTTGGTGATCCATCATTTAAAATACATAAGTCTAATTCATCAATTATATTAAATAAACATCTACCTCTATTATTGTCACTATGGCATCCAAAGGCTATGTTATGAGCATTAAAATCACCCATAACTATACAAGGTTTGGGTATGTTATTGATTAAGTCCTTTAACTTTGCCGAGTCAAACCTGATACTTGGAGGACTGTACACACAAAGTATTGCCATCGCTCCAAATTGTGTTTCTATAGTTATACATAAGTTTTGAATAGATTCTGAGAAGTGTGTATTAACTACTTTGTATTTTAAACGATGACTCACCAAAATGGCAACTCCATTGTGAGTATTTATGGAATTTTTGTGGATTAAATTATATGTAGGAAAGTGTGGAATTATGGAATTAGCTTTGAACCAAGTCTCATTAAGAAGACAGACATCTATATTTTTTTCAATTAATAAATTTTGTAGTAGGCTCTTTTTACTCTGTAAACTTTGTATGTTATACTGTAAAATGTTTAAATAAATATCCATATTTAAATTAAATTTGATAAAAATATTTCTTTTATTTTCTTATGTGTGAGTGGCCCATCAGAGTCACGCTTGTTTCCTAATGCAACCAACGATTTAACAATTGCGTTAATTATAATATCATTATTTGCTACTTGTTTCATATCTAAAGAGTCATTGCTGTTAGTTTTATCAGCAACCTTAGGTAAAACCGGGAAAGATTTCTCATTATAGGTTGGGGGTGTGTTCACTACAGTGGCATACGATTTTTGCAGAAACTTGGCCTTTTTCTCTTCCATCTTTTGTTTTTTAATGGGACAATCTCTGGAAATGGCAAGATGATTGCCAGAGCAGTTTATACATGTAATTTCCTCCACATCACACTCTTTATAGGAGTGGCGACCAGCACAAGAAGAGCAGTGTTGCTCACCTCTACAAGCCTTAGCTGAATGGTTAAATTTAAGGCACTTATAACACTGCAGTAATGGAGGTATATACACTCTCACCTCGTATCTAAAAAGTTTAATGTAGGCGTATTGCGGTAGAGATGTTGAAGCAAAGGTGACTGCAACTGTATTAAGAGGTACCAGTTTTCCGTCTACCTTGCGCATAAATCTTTTAATTGAAATTACTTCAGAGTCACATACAATATTTTTATAAATTTCTTCATTGGAAAGTTCTTTAGGTACAAACCTCAGTACTCCAATTCTTTCGGTCAAATATGATGGTATAAACGCTTTCAGTTTATTTTTCCTCAGAAAGTCTTCCATCTTAAGGAAATTGTTAGCTGCAGTCGCCTTTTTAAAAGTTATACCTATTTTGTGTGCATTTATTCTGTGTACTCCTATGACTCCAATAACATTGTCGGATAAAAGGTTTGTGAGTGTGATAGGATTTTTATTCCCTACCTTCTCCTGCTCTGTTGACTCGACGTAAACTACGTATTCATTATTGCTATTTTCTATGAATTGTCTTGTATAATTTAGTTTTGTATAAATATTATACTTATTGTTAGACTCTGTATTGGTGAACCTTCTTTTTTTCGTGTTCCTCGGGTCTGGCGGCTCTTCGCCGCCACTGGTGACACTCATGGTTGTCGGAGATGTTAAAACTTTTTATTTATGTGATATTCCTGTATACTTAATAATTAATTAAACTTTTTGTGAAATCAAAATTACCGCCTCGTTTGACTTCCCGCCAAAAAGTCTCGACACTGTAACAGCAGTCAAGTGATGCTACTTGATTTAACGTTTTCTACCAAAATTCGTACATGATGTCATAAAAAGTAATTAGTCACGGGACACGGGGCAGATCTGAAATTAATATCCATGATTAAAATCTTTTTATTATATTGTCACATACACAGTGAATTTTACATACATTATGTTCTTTTATCGATATCTATCCATCAAATCTGTATGATTGTTATCACATCACTTATGAAGTAGTGCGGAACTCTCAAAATCGAAATAGTTGACAAAAAAGTCGATTTGACGTGGCATACAGGAGGCATTCAATAAATATTAACCAATAGGATTGCATACTGGGACCGGAGTGATGATTTTATGCAGTCTTATTGGTTAATTTTTCTCCGTTTCTCCGCTCCGTAGCCTCGCTCACTTTACCATTACGTGAAACATAAAAAAATAACTACCTACCTATTTTCTTTTTCCCAATCTACCTTGCGGTTAATTTTTTTACAGTTTCGGGTAATTTGATGTGTTGGCGTCTGTAGACATCGTGTTATATTTGCAGCTGTTTTCATTTAGTTTTTTCAGTTGGCTTTTAGCATTTTAGCAATTACCAATAGCAATCATTCATACACAATCATTGCTATTATTATCCTGAAGGCGCTTAGTTAAACAGCTGTAATCTTATCATCTGATCGATGACCAATCAATTAAAAATTATCTTGACATGGAAAAACATACTAATAAGTAACATTGACGAATGACTATATAATATTAAAAGTGATGCATTTCAATTCGCTACAGTCATAAATTCATAATCATTTTATATCTAATATTTTTAATTTTAACCGACTTCTAAGAAGGAGGAAGTTTTATTCGTGTATTTATATATGTTACCGGCCACACCCGATTTTGGGATAAACTAGTTTCACCTAGGCCAATCTTCATCATCATCTGCCTAGCCTTTTCCCAACTATGTTGGGGTCGGCTTCCAGTCTAACCGAATACAGCTGAACACCAGTATTGTACATGGAGCGACTGCCTATCTGACCTCCACAACCCAGTTAATACTAGGTAATACGATACTCTTCGGTAAGACTGGATGCCAGAATTTCAGGTCACTGACTACCTGTAAAGACTGCCAAAGATTTATATATGGCAGCCGGGACCAACAGCTTAACGTGCTTTCCGAGGCACGGAGGAAACTCGGTATATCGGGCGGTCACCCATCCACAGACCAACCTAGGCAAGCACAGCTTTACCTAAAGATCGACCCGAGTGGCAGTTCTTATTAAGCCACGAGCTCCTCCTAGGCCAAACTTAAAGCTTGTAAATTCTAAGTAGGATAATCCGATTTAGCCTAGGCGAAACTACACACATCAAAAGTGTCTAGGGATCAACATATATTTTTGCAATAACTTTTCTCCTGATTGATATTAATTAAAATTTTCTTTAAGGATTCATCAAATAAAGTGTTTTCGTTTGTCACAGTAACGATAAACCAAGTCACCTTTGCATTAATAAAGAAATTTGCCATTTTCCTAATAAAGGGATTTTTGACATTTGAACCACTAACATTAAAGTTCGAAAAAAAGACTGAAATAACAGTTTTCTATAAAATTTTATTGGGTAACTTAAACAATTAATAATCCGTGTTTCTACCGCGAACACTAACAACACAAGAACATCGGTTTATGTGCATCTGGATTGAGGGCCCATTTTTTTAAACCTTGCCAAACGAAATAAGACTCATAGGGAAATTACTTAAAAATAGTTAAAACTTAAAGCATAGGGCCACGAATTTCTTAAACGTGAATTAAAAATGTTATGATTAAATAACTTGGGCCCTCAATCCAGACGCGTGCATAAAGTGACATAGCCTAAATCTCAGTAAGTCCTATCTTTGGGTTCATAATTTTTATTCAGGAATTTAGTTAAGAATTTCTTAAAGATTTTAAGAAATTCCCAAATCTGTAGAATGTGACATTACAGATTTATGGCGGTATTTCTAGGGCCCTCAGTTCAAATGTGTCTGTACTGAGAAATCTGCAAAACATGGATTTATCTGAAGAAATACATAAATGCGACTTTAACATGTTTTACTTAGATACTTAGGTGAATTAGTTAAAAAGAAATAATGACGGAAAAGTTCATTGTTACGTAGTAAATGAAAGTCAAAATTTACTAAAACGTCTGAACTGAGAGCCCAACATTTTCGGCTTTATTGACTAGGCTCAACCTCATAGATTAACGCAAATTAGAATAAGATTTTTAACTATTTTTTAATTAAATTTTAACATATCGTCCGTTCTTCTTAATATCATACTTAAAGAGAAAATTGATTTTATACTTTTTATAAGGGAAAAATTTGTAGGGTGACCATAATGATCATAGTTAGTACCAGTACATTTTGCAAAGCGCAGTCGAAAAGTCGTAATATTTGCAGCTAAACGTATTATATATGTACCTACAGTTTACAATTTTGTTTTCTTTATTTGTATTACTATTTTTATAATATGTTATTAGTCCTTATTGTCCTTAAGGTTCTATTATGGGCCTAGTTGCAGAACAGCTGTGAAAAATTGGGAATAATTAATTAATTGTTCAATATCTCCGTAACTAGGGGGGTTCCCACGTATGATCTAGAACAAAAAAAATATCGCAGTGGTGGGGAGAACAAGTGCCTTTCGTTTGCGTTAAGGGTACTTTTACACCCTATATACCATTCAAACCGCCAGATTTATCTGCGTCGTTTGGTCTAGGTCTCATAGTCCTACGACGAGTTTTATTGTCGGCTATGATATTGCGTGTTTTCGGTCAAATCTACATTTTGTGCTTACAATACGACCCAAAAAAAGTGTTTTTAAGTTTAAAAATATCCAGCAGTTACGACATTCTAAAAATTAGGAATATGATCTTAGTCGGTTTTTCATGTATTGACTTTTTCGTTTATTTGTATTTACGTATTTTCACTTGTTAAGAAAATTTCCTTTGAAATCACTTAGTAGATTTTACCTACACAAAGCAATTGTAATTAATGTGGTTAGATATTTTACATGACAATATATTTTGTGACATTGTCATGTGTATGAGTTAACCAGAAATAAAATGGAAGAAAAAATTAATTTTGTGTGGTCGGCACTACGTAGCGTATTTGTTTATTTTTCAATAAAGACTTTTATTCAATAATGAATAATTGATTTCATTTATTTTTGTGCATGATAATTGTCGCGAAAGATGAAATCGCGATGTTCCAAACTTAAAATGTAAATATATAATTGCACAGAACTAATGTAATAGCAACACTAAATCAGTATTGACAACTTGACGCTACCAAACGACGCCTCTGTTTGAATGGTCATTATAGCATATTCAGTCTGACTAATTAATGAAGTTTATTGTAAAGTAAATTCAGTGCAAGAAGATCATAAGTAGATTCTTGTCACCCGTGATACGCGCCACCTGGAAAGCTAAGTATTATTTATCTGTTGTTCTAGTAATTAAATATACGGAGGTACTTTTACCTAACCGGAATTGTTTGAGTCACCTAAACTTAAATGTGTTGGTCGTGCCTTCAGCGTTGGGCTGGGGGCATAACAGCGACCGCACGCGAGCTACTTGTCCGGACATAAAAGCTCTTGGGAGTTTATAGGAAGGGTCGTGGGCCAACCTCTCTTATAAATCTTCTTGGTCCCCCATGGCCTTAGTGAATGTGCCGACGGGCACAAACGTTGACGAACGTATGGAAAATTACACTATATCATATATATATAGGTAATATAAAGGGGGAGCATTCTAGACGGAGGCGATGGGCCGAAGTTGAACAGGAATGCGTGCTTCTGCAGACGTGGAAAGAATCCTAGTATCTGATTAGCACATAGGTGTCACAAAGACTGTTGATGAGAATTTGAAGTAAATTTCATCATACATATTGCAATTGAATAACTGTTTTAGATAGCTTTATTGATGGAAACAGATAGGTAGTACTTAACCCAAAGATTCATGGGTAATTAAACTTACAGATATCCTAGTTACACCTGAGAGGTTGGATGGATTGATGGTCGGCATAGTGTTAACACTTCGGTGCCCTTGCGGACCGAAGATAAGAGACTGGATTGGGAGACGCTTGCAAGTCGGAGTTGGATCCGTATCGGTGAGTGTCTCAAACATATCGTGAGGCGGGGATTTCTCTTCACATCAAAGCGAAGCAGTACAATCCTATATTATTATTATAAAACAAATCACACTGGAAACCTAGAGATAACCAGAATATAATATGAAGAGAGAATCCACGCGCCCTCGCGACATGGTGGAGATGCTGGGATCGCAAAGAAGCTAGCATTTAAAGCATTCCAAAAACGAATCCCAAGACATAAAACCAATCCAGACTCTTATTGTTAAAATTGGAGATATTGTGTAAAAATCAGGTTGTCAGCGACATCTATATAATCCGATTGGAACTAACGTTCAATAACCTATAGGCGCCAAAATTCGAACGTCAAGGTGATGATGAGTAAACGTTCATTTATCTAAGTATAATGAGATGAACGGCAGGCCGAGATGAAAGATTCTCGAAGTTACTGCAAATTGAATGGGTATGTAGCGTGTGTACGTATAATGTGCAACGTTATGAGCCAAGTAAACATTCTAATTTGAATTTGGCGCGGATTTGATAATATTGAAAACTTGCCACAAGTTTGGCAGAATGACTGATGCTCTCTTTGACCGGAAGCAGGAAGTAATATGCGTTGAGCTCAAATAAACATACGATTATCCTACTTTTAACGAGTTAGAACTTATGAATCTTATATACAGTTCAAGTAAAATTCAAAAGTAATTTACTGAATAATATATTAAGCATTTTACACTAAACAATTGACAAAATTCCAATATTCACGAATTACGAAATTCGACTGTGAAAATTTTCCCTGCTTTCAAAATGGCGATGCCGCGAATGGCCGCGATGAATGATAAACCAAAAGGCGGCAAAAGTTTAGCGTCTCGTGTGTCAGACTGAATATCGAAAAAACTAAAACTTAGTTCGTTACATTCTTTTACAAGAATAAAATTATTAGAAACCTGTACGTATTGTGTGAATAGTACCTACACGTAATTCGTTCAACTGTGAAAAAGTGCTCCTATCATAACCAGGAAGCTCACAATTTGTTTGGGCGAAATAATTCCAAGAAAGTTATAAAGTGAATGAAAGAAAGCTTAACATAACTTAGGAATAATTAAGAAGATTATCAGGTAAACTATTTTATGATTTACAAGCTATAACATACACATATGTCACCCAGGAACGCTCGCGGGGTCAAAACGCAAGGGGACTTTAGTCACCCGAGAGGAAATTACCTAATGTATGCCTTGTCAAAAGTACCTCCCTAAGCGCTCAAGTACACCCGTGCCAAATTCGACACGGATGTCATTGTTTACTATTGTGTCTGCTAATTATGTAGCTGAAGAGTAACTTTTGAAAGTTGTAATGTGTTAAAATTTACCTAAAGACAGCATTGTTATGTATGAGTTTGCATAAAACTGTTTATTTATACCTAATACTCTCCATACAGATGGGCAAATGAAGGCAGATGTATGACACTGATTCTACACACCTCCCATCTCATGTATAGATGCTACTATATAAAGAAAAGTACATCAACACTCATTGTAAGTTTATTTTACCAGTTACTTTGAAGAACTAAGCATAAAATAGATATGTTCTCATAAAACTAATAAAATATGCTGGCGGAGGAAACTGGATTGTATATTATAACTTGTGTCTGAACTTCTGTCATGTTATACACATCGTCCCTGACTGACTGCATCGTTTCATGTTGGCTACTGAAGTGTACCAAGTAACTAGATACTAAGTTGATGTAGGTAAACTCTAATATCATTTATGGATGCATACATAAATGATGTTGGTACCTAATATGTTTATGAATAAGTAATGAAACAACTTATAGAACATCAACCATATAAATGTTGATGGATGAAGAGTGAGATGAAAACCAAAGAAACGATGAATGGATTGTGGGAGAAATGGTATGAAGGAAAAGGTGTAAATAATTGTGTGGTGGTTAACAGGGGAGAATGGAAGAAAAGGTCAGGAGGGGATAATTGGATGACATAGAAATTTTAAATAAATTCAGGAAAATTTAAAATAATTAAACTAACCAGTTTTACCCGTCGAACAGCATGAATATATTCTGAGTTAATACTGAAACTTCATAGGTACAAGGGAATTTTCCTTACACATATAATTCAATGGCTGAGTTTATAACGGAAAATGTAGTATCCTATAGATAGTGAAATATTCCTTGCTTTTAACTTGGAAAACTTTTCTGTTTTACACAAGATGTCAATAGAAACTTTTCTGTTTTATACAGGGTGTCAATAAAAACTTTTCTGTTCTGTACAGGATGTCAATTAAAACTTTCTGTTATATATACAGGGCATTAATAAAATATCATTCCATTATATGTCAGGTGTTGGTATGATTCTTTGTTCATAAGAAGTTTTAGATAAACTTTTGGTCATACAGTGTTAACCAAATTTTTATTTTTTTTTCGTTTTTATTATATTGCGAACACCACGCAATTTGGAAATTTAACGATATACACGATGTAAATCCTTAACTTAGGATACAGGGTATCAAATTGTAAAATATTATTTCAGAATTTCAAAATGGAACAAATTCTTATAAGACGACTGGAGTCTATTTCAAATGCTATCTCTAAACTAACTGAAGAAGCTCTTACCTATAAAGATAACGTTTATAAAGAAAATTCTGAAAATTTAGAAATAGTGCTAGGTAAGCTTGAGGTAACGGTGAAAAGGTTCGGAACTGAGTTAAACAGTAAACGAAATGCAATCTTCTGTGGAAGAGATCACTTCCTTTAGTGAAGTACAGCTAAACGGTGAGGAGGTTCTAGCGGAAATGAATATCAAACTGAAAAGGATAAAAGAAAACTCTGCACCAACTATATTACCGGGTAGGAATACTGCACTAATGGGAAAATTACCCAAGTTAAGTTTGCCAGAATTTTCCGGAGACATTCTGGAATGGCATCAATTTTGGGACCAATTCTGCTCCAAGGTAGGAAATAGAGACCTATCAGAGGTAGACAAACTTTTATACCTTAAAGGTTCTTTGAAAGGCGAAGCAAAGAAGGTTATCGAAGGGATCGAGACCACTAATAAGAACTATGAAATAGCTGTTTCTACACTGAAAAATAGATACGGTAAACAAAATCACGTCATAGACGCACACTACGCTGCGTTATACAAAGTACCGAAAGCCTCCAAAGGCAACATAACAGAGCACTTTGTTATAAGAATTGCATAAATAAAACCGAGGAGGTCAAGACGCTTCATGTCAACTCTATAAGCTCCACTATATTACAAACGACGATAGTTAAGGCTCGACGTAAAGGCGATAATTCAGGTGAGAAGACCTGTCGAGTACTGTTGGACTCGGGTAGTCAACGTACTTATATAACGCAAGAAGTAGCTTTAAAATTGAACCTTCCTATCGAAGAGGAAAGTACCTTATCAGTTTTCACGTTCGGATCGAAAACTCCCTAAGTAATAGAAAGCCCCGTAGTCAAGTTACAGATACAAACAAAAACAAATAATATTTTACAAATAGAAGCAAACGTTGTTCCTCATATTTCAAATGGAGTTCCTTTCCATGGTATCGACATAGGTAAACACAAAGATGATCTAATTTTGGCGGACGACGGCTCATTGTCACCCAAAATAGACATATTGATCGGCAATGACTTCTACATTTCATTCATCCTTGAAGACAAAATTCAACTGGAAAGTAATTTATTCCTGATTGACTCTAAATTCGGTTACATACTGACTGGAAAAACTAACACGGAATCCACGGACACGTTGTCAGTAATAACTTACTTTCAGGGAGTAGAACACAAATTGACACCACCGGATCTTCCATTATACAATGGAAACCTCAAATGCTTATGGGAACTAGAATCCATTGGAATATGCGATTCACCAAAATTGACTAGGGACGAAGAAGTAATCAACCAATTCAATGATACCATAGAACTAGTAAATGATAGGTACACTGTTAGTTGGCCATGGATAGATTACCCACCTAATTTAGAGACTAATTTTGGCCTAGCCATAGGCAGACTAGTCAACCTACTCAAACGATTAGATTCCGATTCACTAACAGCGTACGATACTACATTAAAGGAACAATTAGCAAAAGAAATATTTGAAAAAGTACCAGACAATGAAAGAAGAGTCGAAGATGTAGATCATCCTATACACTACCTGCCGCATCACGGTGTTAGTCATCCGGGTAAGCCAACTCGCATAGTCTACGACGCTTCGGCAAAGACCAAGCATAGCAAAAGTTTAAATGAATGTTTACATTGCGGACCACTTATGCTAGAAGACTTGACCGGAATGTTGTTAAGGTTTAGGTCGCATCGAATAGGAATAACAGCAGACGTAGAAAAGGCTTTTCTACAGATAGCATTACACGAAAAGGACAAAGACGTAACTCGATTCTTATGGTTGAAAGACATAAAAAAGGCGGCCACGGAGGATAACATCCTACACTTACGATTTTGTCGCGTACCATTTGGAGTGATATCAAGTCCATTTCTTCTAAATGCTACTTTGAAACATCATCTACTGCGTTCCAATAAGGAAAGTCTAAAACGCATAGTGAATGACATCTACGTCGATAACCTTGTCACAGGAGTAGAATCTGTACAAGAAGCAACAGAGATGTATGAGTCGTGTAAGATCACAGTTGAAGAAATTTCAATGAATCTTCGAGAATGGAGTTCAAATTCCAAACGATTCTCAGAAAGCATTTCTTCATCAGATGCCTGCAGAGACGTAGAAGTTAAAGTATTAGGACTGAATTGGAACACAGGAGAAGATACGATCAGATTGAGACCAAGAAAGACTACAGAAGCCACTACCAAGAGAGAAATACTAAAAAACATAGCGTCAATTTACGATCCATGCGGATATGCTGCACCCGATTTGTTACCAGCAAAACTTTTACTACAAAATCTGTGGATACATAAATTCAAATGGGATGCCCCATTACCAGAAGAATTGACCAATGAATGGCAAATTATTAGAGAACAACTGGAAGACACAAAAAATATTGTTTTACCAAGGAAATACTTCAAACAAGCTAGCGATGACAATATTCGACTGCACGTTTTCACGGATGCATCAACCAAAGCTTATGCTGCAGTTGTATATATTTCTAATGGAAAAGAATTAAGTTTTGTAATAGGAAAATCACGAGTGGTGCCCATCAAGGATCAGGACAATTTGAAAATCCCAAGACTTGAACTATTAGGTGTTCTAATAGGTAGCCGGTTGCTGAAGTACGTAACCAAGTTCCTGGACTTGGAATTTACAGAAAACACTATATGGACAGATAGTCAAATAGTGATTGATTGGTACTACGGCAACAAACTACTACCACCATTCGTTGCAAGGAGGATAGAAGAGATAAAGGGAAATACACCAGTAACAGTAAGATATGTTCCAACAGGATTGAATCCAGCAGACGTGGCTACTAGACCCACGAGTTCTATGGAAGATAAGCAGAAATGGCTATCCGGACCAAGTTTTCTACTGAAACACTCCAGAACTTGGCCGAAAGGTTGTAGAGCCGAAATTTCTTTACTTAATGAAACCGAAGTCGCAGTAAATCCCACATGTTCTTCTGTGGAACATGACTTTTCGTTTCCTGTTGGGGAGGATCTCACGAGTGGAGAAAATATCTCAAAAGAGCAGGAACGGAGAAATCAATTAGATGAGGAATCACGAAACAACACCACAGAACACTGTGAAGACGATACACTATCACATACACAAAAGATCAAAAGGATCCAAAAGGAACATTTCCCTGAGGAAGTAGAGGGTAAAGATACTAACTTACAACGAAACTTAGGAGTATTTACCGACATAGACGGTATCCTACGTTGCAAAGGAAGATTACAAAACGCAGATTGGTCTTACGATAAAAGATATCCAATATTAATCCCAAAGGATTGTGATTTCACTAACAAATTGATCCTAAAAACACATAAGGAAAACTATCATGTAGGGGTCAACCACACCTTAAGTTTGATCAGATTAACGTACTGGATTCCCCAAGGAAGAAGCCAAGTAAAGAAAATATTAGGAAAATGCACAAATTGTGTCAAACATGGAGGAGGTCCATTCAAATTACCAACTACTCCAGCGCTTCCTAAGGAAAGAGTAAACTATAGTTCACCTTTTACATATACCGGAATAGATTATCTGGGTCCTCTTCAAGTAAAGACAAGTAATAAATCAGAAAAAAGATGGATATGTCTGTATACATGTCTAGCAGTACGTGCTATACACTTGGAAGTCGTTAAGGATCTTACGGCTGAGGAATGTCTATTAGCACTACGAAGATTTATATCTTGCAGAGGAATACCAACACGAATAGTTTCAGATAACGCACTACAATTTAAATTAACTGCAGAAATACTGTCAAGCAACTATTGCATCACTAATAACATAGAATGGAAATTCATTCCACAATTAGCACCGTGGCATGGAGGATTCTATGAGAGACTTGTTGGACTAGTTAAACACTGTCTCAAGAGAACTCTGACGAAAAGTTTACTGTCAGATAATCAACTAAGTACAATCATAAAAGAGATAGAGGCAATATTAAACACACGCCCATTGACGTGTGTAGGTTCTGATCTAGAGGATATTCTCAAACCCTCAGATTTTCTAACCTTGAATAAATGCATCGTCACAACACCTTCAGATGCAGAATTTCCACAAGAAGGCACAGTAACAAAACAGAATCTAGTGGAAGGTTGGAAACGTGGACAGAACATGCTGAAAGAGTTTAAGAGAATGTTCGTCGACCAGTACCTACCAAGTCTAAGGGAGAGATACCGACACTCTCTTAAAGAACCAAGGATAACAAAATTAGAAATTCCAAAACTAGGAGATATCGTCCAGATTAAAGGAGATACGAAGAACCGAGAGAACTGGAAGGTTGGAAAAATTATATCTTTGTTGAAAGGAGCCGACGGTCAATGCAGAGTGGCACGAGTAATGGTGAATGATACGGAATTCACTCGTTCCATCGCACATCTTTATCCGTTGGAAGTTGAAGAAGATATATCTGAAAAAGAAAGGGTTATATTTGAGTTTGAAAGAGAAGATGTTACACCAACATTGGATGACTCACCTCTGCTAGAAGAACTCGACTCAACTATTCTTACCGAAGAAATATCCACAACTCCACAAACCGCAGAACCCGTTGACAAACCTGAAACAGAAAAACACATAAATAGAGAAGAAATAGAAAAGAAAATAACTCAGAGAACATTTACCTCAGGAAATGATGAACCAACAATTCTTGATGAAAAACACCTTAATGATAGCATACCTAAAAGCACTGATACAATTGAGATAACACAAACTCCTGAAGTGAGAGATGTGAGGGATGCGTCCTTGAAGGCTCGAGAGAAGATCCGAGAGTGGACGCGAGACTTGATGGAACACATGTAACTTCTGTCGTCGTCGGGAGTGTCGCGAAAGATGAAATCGCGATGTTCCAAACTTAAAATGTAAATATATAATTGCACAGAACTAATGTAATAGCAACACTAAATCAGTATTGACAACTTGACGCTACCAAACGACGCCTCTGTTTGAATGGTCATTATAGCATATTCAGTCTGACTAATTAATGAAGTTTATTGTAAAGTAAATTCAGTGCAAGAAGATCATAAGTAGATTCTTGTCACCCGTGATACGCGCCACCTGGAAAGCTAAGTATTATTTATCTGTTGTTCTAGTAATTAAATATACGGAGGTACTTTTACCTAACCGGAATTGTTTGAGTCACCTAAACTTAAATGTGTTGGTCGTGCCTTCAGCGTTGGGCTGGGGGCATAACAGCGACCGCACGCGAGCTACTTGTCCGGACATAAAAGCTCTTGGGAGTTTATAGGAAGGGTCGTGGGCCAACCTCTCTTATAAATCTTCTTGGTCCCCCATGGCCTTAGTGAATGTGCCGACGGGCACAAACGTTGACGAACGTATGGAAAATTACACTATATCATATATATATAGGTAATATAAAGGGGGAGCATTCTAGACGGAGGCGATGGGCCGAAGTTGAACAGGAATGCGTGCTTCTGCAGACGTGGAAAGAATCCTAGTATCTGATTAGCACATAGGTGTCACAAAGACTGTTGATGAGAATTTGAAGTAAATTTCATCATACATATTGCAATTGAATAACTGTTTTAGATAGCTTTATTGATGGAAACAGATAGGTAGTACTTAACCCAAAGATTCATGGGTAATTAAACTTACAGATATCCTAGTTACACCTGAGAGGTTGGATGGATTGATGGTCGGCATAGTGTTAACACTTCGGTGCCCTTGCGGACCGAAGATAAGAGACTGGATTGGGAGACGCTTGCAAGTCGGAGTTGGATCCGTATCGGTGAGTGTCTCAAACATATCGTGAGGCGGGGATTTCTCTTCACATCAAAGCGAAGCAGTACAATCCTATATTATTATTATAAAACAAATCACACTGGAAACCTAGAGATAACCAGAATATAATATGAAGAGAGAATCCACGCGCCCTCGCGACAATAATAATTACATAAGAGTTCTTGGTTCTTGGTCAGTTACGAAGGGAGATTTGGGGTAATTTTTAACCGACTTCCAAAAAGGAGAAGGTTCTCTATTCATGTGTATGAATTTTTTTATACATCCGCGCATATCTCCGTCAATTGTGGACCGTATCAGGATCTGATGATTGAGTGAGTGAGCTGGTTATGGAAGGTACTCTCCTCAACGATTAGGAGTTGAAAGCAATAATAAGGAAATCTTGAAGTTTAAGGGCTTGGTTTCTAGTTTGAATGTTCAATGCATAGTAAATATTTGTATAGGATATTACAACTCATCATCATCTGCCTAGCCTTTTCCCAACTATGTTGGGGTCGGCTTCCAGTCTAACCGGATGCAGCTGAATACCAGTATTTTACATGGAGCGACTGCCTATCTGACCTCCACAACCCAGTTAATACTAGGTAATACGATACCCTTTGGTAAGACTGGTTGTCAGACTTTCAGGTCACTGACTACCTGTAACGACTGCCAAAGATCTATATATGGCAGCCGGGACCAACAGCTTAACGTGCCTTCCGAGGCACGGAGGAAACTCGGTATGTCGGGCGGTCACCCATCCACAGACCGACCTAGGCAAGCACAGCTTTACCTAAAGATCGACCCGAGTGGCAGTTCTTATTAAGCCACGAGCTCCTTATATATTACAACTAAAAAAGGAAAAAAAAACCGACTTCACAACATAAAAAAGTGAAAAACACAAAATCGAAGAACACAAAAAGTGAAAAACAAAAAAATTAAAAATAAACTTCACAAGAAAAAACAGCGCCTGAAGTCGGTGGCAATAAACGGAAATCAAACAAACAAAATATGTCACCAACTTCAAAAGCTGATTTTTTAAAATATTTTTTTTTTTTCACTTAAATTTGTGTTTATCGATTATGTGTTTCTCATTTTTTTTATGTTTTTGACGTCGGTTTTTTTTTGCAAAAAAGTTTTTTAAGATACATTGTATTTAAGATACAATTTCCGAAATCACGAAAATCATTAAATAATGCTTAGGTAAATTTAATTGTTTTATTTTAAACTGTCAGATCTTTTTAGATCAATCTTGAAAATGTACCGGTACTAACTATGATCATTATGGTCACCCTACAAATTTTTCTCTTATATAAAAATAGAAAATCAATTTTCTCTTTAAGTATGATATTAAGAAGAACGGACGATATGTTAAAATTTAATTAAAGAATAGTTAAAAATCTTATTCTAATTTGCGTGAATCTATGAGGTTGAGCCTAGTCAATAAAGCCGAAAATGTTGGGCTCTCAGTTCAGACGTTTTAGTAAATTTTGACTTTCATTTACTACGTAACAATGAACTTTTCCGTCATTATTTCTTTTTAACTAATTCACCTAAGTATCTAAGTAAAACATGTTAAAGTCGCATTTATGTATTTCTTCAGATAAATCCATGTTTTGCAGATTCCTCAGTACAGACACATTTGAACTGAGGGCCCTAGAAATACCGCCATAAATCTGTAATGTCACATTCTACAGATTTGGGAATTTCTTAAAATCTTTAAGAAATTCTTAACTAAATTCCTGAATAAAAATTATGAACCCAAAGATAGGACTTACTGAGATTTAGGCTATGTCACTTTATGCACGCGTCTGGATTGAGGGCCCAAGTTATTTAATCATAACATTTTTAATTCACGTTTAAGAAATTCGTGGCCCTATGCTTTAAGTTTTAACTATTTTTAAGTAATTTCCCTATGAGTCTTATTTCGTTTGGCAAGGTTTAAAAAAATGGGCCCTCAATCCAGATGCACATCATCGGTTTGGCATACTCAAAATGAGTTCATCAAAATCACGCTGTGGAATGGCCGCCCATGTTCGTTGCAACAACAAAAATAGGTCTTCTTGCGACTGGATACCCTCCATATTCGGCAGAGCTCTTCTCTGTAGCATATCCCATGCATGCTCAATCGGGTTCAAGTCTGGCGACTGAGCAGGCCAGGGCAGGACATTGATGTTAGCTGCGGCGAGAGTCTGTCTTACAACTCTTGCGGTGTGCGGTCGTGCATTATCATGCATTAACTGAAATAAGGGACCGATTTGCACTTGTAGAGGAACGATGACGTCTGATACAATCGTCTCAGCATAAATTTGAGCGTTGAGGTTGCCTCTGATCCAAATCAACTCAGTTCTTCCGCCGATCCAAACACCCGCCCATACCATGATGGTTCCACCACTATAAGGATGGACTTCCTGGCAGGATTTTAATCGCTGTTGGCGTCCAGGGGTTCTCCAGTGTCGTATACGTCTTGTATCCGGTCTCATACCAAAACGAGACTCATCAGAAAAGCACACGAAACGCCATTGTTCTTCTGCCCAATTTCTGTGTTCAAGAGCCCATTGATATCGAATCCTACGATTGTGCATTGCTATAGGTGGTACCCGTAGCGGTCTTCGGGAATGAAGGTTCACTTCATGCAAGCGGTTTCTGACTGTTTGGTCGCTAATTAAGTTCCCTGAAGAGTGATGAAGCCTCACGGCTAACATCATGGCGGTTATTGTTGGAGCTCTTCGAGTTAAGATTTGAATGTATCGGTCTTGTCTCCGTGTGGTGCAGCGATACCGTCCTCCATGGCGCTCAGCCACGGTACCAGTGCTTCGGTAACGTGTCCAAAGTCGACTGATAACACTCTGACTTGTATTCAGAGCTAAAGCCACAGTACGTTGCCGGGAACCAGCTTCTATCATTCCCACGGCTCTGAGCATTTCTTCCCTGCTTAAATGACGTCGCCGCTCCATAATAACGTTGGTTTTAATCAGTAGTAGGGAAACAGTAGCACTAATAATGTCTTCAATGCGTTGTATGTTTTTATAGGGAAAATATTGACAGCTGATTTTCATCTTTTACTCGAATTTGATTCACAGTTCCTGATTCAAATTATGAAATGCACCAAAAAGGATCCATATAAATTTATAAAATCATAAATTTATTACAAAGCCACATCTCAATCTCAAGAAATCCGCATAAAAATGCTTGATCCCTAGACACTTTTGATGTGTGTAGTTCATCCTAAAATCGTGTTTGGTCGATTACATCGATTACTCCGTTATTAGTTGTTCGATTTAAAATTTTAGGTAATTTTGCAATAGGGAAAGGTTTAAGTTCTGGATTAATTAATTACGCGACAACAATGCGATAAAAGTGCGCAATTTAATGAAACGTCGAGGGGTCGAATTAAAGGACAATCGGTCGACGGCAATAAATAATTCGTGTGTGTCTTTGTTGCCAAAACATGTTATTCCTGTTCCAACGTTTCTGCTTACCCCAATATTTTACAATAAAACGTAACTCTACAGTACTATGCTGCACTAGCAACCAGCCCCGGCTTGGTACGGGTGCAATTTTTCTAACATAGGTACTATGTCGTTAACCAAACCTAAATGATTGATTGATTAAAGAAAAATATCAATATAAAAAAATCACCAAATCGGTCGAAATGTTTGCAATATTTTATTTTATATAGAGACTGCTTATTTATGCTTACTTAGTTGATGTTTTATTAATTTCAGTAAACTCACTAGGCAGTATCTACGAATTAATTAATTCGGATGTTACTTCAAGCGATAATTTAGCCGCATTCGTTTCAACTAGTACGACAACAATAGCTATCTTCAAGAACAAAGTAAGTTACTTAAGTATTTAAAATTCAGTGTGTTTTGTATATACTAACACGTATTTTAATTATCAAAGCAGATATCTACAATTTTATGAGTACCTTTTACTCATAATATCGACTTCCATTGTTTTAAAATCAAGATAAATCGCAATAAAAATAAAAATAGCCGCAATTCTTTTTCTCTAGGTAATAGCTTAATAGGTCGTTGACCTGAAAATACCGCAACACAACAAAGGCAAAATATATAAATATTGATTTTTAAGACAGGGTTTCTTAACCATGTGATTAAAAGATTACTAGTAACCTTTTGGAAACTGTCTTCGTTAATAAGATTAAAGGAGTGTTTATTAGATTAAGATGTTTTTTGTTAAGTAATGCGTAAGTAGCAACTAGCAAGCAAGCAAGCACACATTGCGCAAACTCAAATAGGCACGCCATTTTGTAAGTTGAATAGAGTAGAGTATGTTAGTCTGTCAGTGGCCAGTGCGGCACCGGCATACCTCGGATAGGGACGTATCGCGCGCTTTCTCATCGATTTCCTCGGACGTGTATGACACAGTGTTATTTTGATGTTTTTTTAACCGAAAACGTGACAAATAATGCATTGTTAAATCACTAGTTCGTACAAAAGTTCGCGTGTTGTCGTGGTTTCATTTTTATTTTACGGTTTTATATTCTAATTTTGTGGTTGACTGAAAACATTGCTGTTATGTGCGATGATAATGGAATTATTTTTGGAATTAAAATGAGGTGAGATTAATGTATTATTCATAAATATTTATGGCCTGTAATGTAATCGATTGTCGGCTTGCTTTTTATTTAAATCGATAACGTGTGCGTGTTTTGTTGCCCCATCCCTATAAATTGAGGGGTACGATTTTCAAAAAAGGGCCATAGACTTTAGGTGCGTGCTTTTTAATGCGTTATTTTATTAAGTTTAAAAACGGTGCTCGAATGTGAAGTTATTTAATTTAAACTATTTTAAAAATTCCGGTTAATTCTTAAATAGTGTTTTACGTTTATAATCACCTTATCAATGAGTAAAAACAATAACTATATACCTGCCATTTGCCTAATAATTATAACTTATTAAAAGATATTACTAACACAAATTGACTGCCTCGTTGGGATAGTGGTTGGAAGCGCGATTGCTGAGCATTAGGTCCTGGGATCGATTCCCGGGTCGGGTAAACTGTAACTGGGTTTTCCCATCAGGAATTTCTCAGTTAGCACCCACGGAGTCTGGATATTGCCTGGTTGATGGCAATAGGCTCGCTCCCTATTAGGTACATGGTACTTAAATTATAACTTGCGAAATGTGGATACTATATTAGGTTCACCTCTACCCAATTCTTCAGGGTTTACAGGCGTGATGTTATGTTAGCGTACTAACTAGAATATTAATTAGTTATTTTGATTAAATTTTATTTTGTAACATAATTTAATATTCCCCGCATTTGTCCGTGTCTTTTAAATTTTTTTTTTTTTACCAATTTCCACTAATTCGCCAAATCCAAGGATTCCAAAGGAGTATTTAAGAGATCGAAAAGTTACTAAACTTGTCCTACTTACTTACTCAATGCGGTATCACTATCATCACTACATAGTATAAAACAAAGTCACTGTCGCTGTCTGTCCGTCCCTATGTATGCTTAAATATTTACCTCTACGCAACGGATTTTGCAGCGGTTTTTTTAGTAGATAGAGTGATTCAAGAGGAAGGTTTTAGTATATAATTTAACCGACATCCACACGGGTGAAGCCGCGGGCATCAGCTAGTTCCCAAAACATTATTACCCGATTTGGTACCGCACCTTATGGTTAGTTCTGGGGGTCTAAAATAGCCACCTTAGCAGATCATAATAATGAATTGCGTTAAAATTCGTAAAATGGTCACAGATGCAGTTACTATTACGAATAGTCCATTTTACGAATTATAACGCAAAATAGGGTATTTCATCAAAAAATTCTAATTAGTCCGTCTGTTAGATTATCGAAAAATAATGGATAGGTACGTGTTTTTTGTTTTATTAAATAAATAAAAATTGACGTAAATAAAACGTGTCAAAGATCATGTGACCTTGTGACGTCACACGACTTGACACGACTTTTCGAAGCACTGTATCGTCTTCGAAAAAATACGTGTTCATTATTTTTTGGAAATCTATCTGACGGACTAATTAGATTTTTTTGGTGAAATACCCTATTATGATCCTGTTATGATCTGCTGAAGTGGCCAGTTTTAGACCCCCTGATGAAGATGTATGTTTTAAATTTTATGCATTTTATCAAATAAAATCAAGGTGGTACAAAAAAAACAAGAAGCCGGTTATATTTTTGTGTTTGTTCAAATATGTTTAGATTATTAGCTTGACAGTGGCCTAGCTATAAGTTGTCCCAAACGCTGCAGCTGAGGATTGAAACTCTTTTTCAATTCGATACCAAGTTCTACTTCAGCCAAACTCTTATTGGGTTTTTCCCATCTTTTGTTTTCGTTTCGTGTTTTTCTTCCACACTCCTCTTTCAACCGTCACGCTATCATTTACTCCTTTCTCTTTCATATCACTCCTCACACAATCCCTCCATCTTTTCCCTTGGTCTTCCTCTCCGTTTCCATTTATCATCATTAATAGGTACCTCAGTCTTCGGGAACAACAGACAATATTACTCCACAGAGATTCCTCGGCTGGTACCTTACTGTTTTATCTTGTGAATTTACTATTTACGTACCTCCAATTTTACGTAACCTAATAAAACGAGCAGTTACTATGTTTAAAAATCTGAAGCAAACAAACCCATTGATGTTACCACGGCTAAATATACTCGCTGTAACGACTTGCAAGCATATCGAACATGATTGTGTATAGGTAGTCAAATCGTACAGCTTGTAGATAAACTGAAGATTTTCATGACGGCCTTCAAATGAATGTGGTAGACGCAACACTCCAGTTGTTGTTGAGGTTAGTGTGCAAAATATACTACCGCTAGACAAAATCGTCATCATCATGAGATCAACATTTCAGCCGAAACACGCCCACTGCTGGACATAGGGCTCCGCCAAGTGTCGTCACATTGACCGGACCCGTGCGTCTCACATCATCATCATTTCAGCCGAAAGACGTCCATTGCTGGACATAGGCCTCCGCCAAGTGTCGCCACATTGACCGGTCTCGTGCGTCTTGTATCCAACTGATCCCCGCAACCTTTACCAGATCATCGGCTCTCCTAATGGGAAGCCTTTCGACATTACTTTTTCGTTTTGCGGTTGTCACTCCAGATCTTTTCGGCCCCATCGGCCATCCGTTCTGCGACAAAACAACCTTAATAAAAACAGAAAACCCAATGATTTCAACAGCAGCAACCCCTTACAAACCTTTTTCGTATTAAAAAGTGGCCTATGTCGTTTCTCAGGCTCTAGACTATCTGTACCAAATTTCATTGAATCGGTTCAGTAGTTCTGGCGTAAAAGCGCGACGGACAGACAGACAGTTACTTTAGCATTTATAATCAATCACTACATATTATTATTTAGAACAATGTCCTCCGCCGCGCCTGTCTGTCTGTCTGTTTGCGATTAACTCAAAAACTGCTGTACCGATTTTCATGCGGTTTTCACCAATGGATAGAGTGGTTCTCGAGGAAGGTTTTAGTATATAATTTGACCGACATCCACGCGGGCGAAGCCGCGGGCATCAGCTAGTATTATCAATATGTAAGGAAGGATGTGATGATGGAAGGATGTTTGTGCTCCTCTTTCCTCCTTTGTCCTGCACTTTGTGTAACTCCACCTACCCCTTTGGCACATCTCCGAAGCCTTTTTTTTGGAGGTTGGGAAATCATCAAATGACTCCTCCCGCTCTGGGTGGAGCGGGAGGCAGTGTGAGACTTCTACTGACTAAAAACCACCCATGTTCCTTCTTAGCCCTTTGTGTCGAGGCCGCGGTACCTCTTGCGAACAATCCGCAGCCCCGGGACAAACCGCAGCCCATATTTCCGAAGCCTCTGATAACGTAGTCGAAGTGGCAGTTTACAAGTCAAAGCTCATCGAAACGACAAAAAATCTTAAAGCCACGTAGCGTAGCTACAAAATTAACTTTACGATTGACAAAAAATACTATTATAAAAAAACACATAGACACTCTTATCGTAAAAAGGTGAATTACATAACTACTGCTATAAACATTTTTAATGTTTTTTTTCACGTACTCGTATGAGGTAGTACTGCTTGGAATTATCGCACCTCTAAAGGTAAACTGTTTCTAAACGAAATTTTCCATTAGGCAGAGGTTACTAAGGTATCGGACTTGTGTCAACAAAATATGATTCTAATTAGTCCGTCTGTTATATTATCGAAAAATATTGGATACGTGTTTTTTGTTTTATCAAATTAATAAAAATTGACGAAGATAAAACGCGTCAAAGATCATAAGTTGTGACGTCATTTGTTGGTAAAAAATGTACTGACATGTGACGTTTTGGAGGAGTTCACGAATTTTGGAAGCACTGCATCGTCTTCATTTTTTGTTTATGTGAAAAAAGAAAAAAATGTGTTCAATATTTTTTGGAAATCTATCTGGCGGACTAGATAGTTTTTTTTGTCCGATCCCCTATTGTACACCCACATTTCGCCAGTTATGTTGACACCATAAACCAGGCACAGATGCAGACTCCGTGGCTGCTACTGAGAAATGATTGACGGGAAATCCAATAACAATTTGTCCGACCCGGGAATTGTACCCAGAACCTAATAAAATAATAATCATTTTATTTGAGGCAACTAAGGCCCAATCAACAACAATGCTAATGACCAACGATCTAGAACTTATTTAATTAATAAGGTCCAATCTGTTTTTGAATGAATTTTATAGCATTCAATTCAATAGATTAAGTACCTAGTGTATACTAGATATTTAGAATCTATTTTTCTAGACTAGGCAGGGGCCAGGAATCATAATAGTTTCTAAAAATATTTTTCTCCGAGTCCAGTGCACTGTGCACCTACTTTTATGCTAGTGGACATAGGTACATCATCGCATACATCTATCTGAGACTGAGCTAGATTCATCTTTTTTCGTAAAGAAGCATAAACCAGTCATACATTTCTTGTTCTTCATAAAAAAAAGTCGTTTTTATGTCCGGATTTTGGCTTTGAACAACAAAAAACATACTTGTATGCCACAGCAAAAACCACCACGTATTGCCATAGATTATAGAGTACGGCAGTTTTTATAATCAGCTCTAACTTGTCATTGGAAACACGTTTATTCAGCCTTGAAATGAGTAACTAGTAATACAAGAATTTATATTTTCTCTGTTTAAGTTATAACATCGTAAAATCATGCTTGTAACGAATCCCTGTAGTTTAGCAAAGGTGAACTTAGTAGTGAGGCGCAGCAGTGGCCCAGTCGTGTCGGCCCCGACTTACGAACAGTAGGTCGTGGGTTCGAACCCAGGCAGGTGTATTACTTTGTGTAATTTACTGGTACGCTACTGTTTTGACATGACATATTTATTATTCTAGTTCGCACATTTTTATTCCATTTGAAATGAAATATTTTTAATTTTTATTACTTTGGCCATGTTGACATTTTTATATTTTCAGTGTATATTATTTCAATGCCAGGCCACTTATTTTGAATCTAGGTATAATTTACATGTAAACCTAATATTTGCATGCCCATGTGACGGTAAAATATGGAGAACTTCTTTATAAAAAAATAACATCTATGTACAAACCCATGTTTGCAAAGAAATAAATGATTTGATTTGATTTATTTCATCACCGCTGCTCTCAAAACGGTGAAGGAAAACATTTAGAGGATACCAGCATGTCTTAGAACCAAAGAATTCGAAGACATGTGACATCTACCAACCCGCACTGGGCCCGCGTGGTGGATTATAGCCCATTCCTCTCCTAGAGACGAGGCCCGAGTCCCTGCAGTGGGAACATTATAGGCTGATGATGATGATGATGAACCTAGTAGTACACCTCTGCCAAAATCTTTATGATTAATAGTAATGTTTTATTTACCCATTACTGTTTGTAATTTGTTTTTTTACAAGATTGCGACTTATGAGCATGAGGTGTTAGGCTCCGTCGGGGCTGCGGGTTGTTCGCAAGAGATACCGCGGCCTCGACATGAAGGGCTAAGAAGGAACATGGGTGGTTTTCAGTCAGTAGAAGTCTGACACTCCCTTTCGCTCTGCCCAAGAGCGGGAGGGGTTAATTGATGATTTTCCACTAGCCAAAAAAAAAAGACGTGTGGCACTCGGAGACTGCCGCGGTAAAGCTATTGCATAGCATTTTTTATCAACTTATGCAATACAACCAATGCCACCTAAAGGCGGGTTGCTGAACTAAAGAGACAAGCGTGATATTTCAAAAAGTCATTAAAAGTTCTGGTATTTAGCGATAGACGGAAAAACTAAAAAGTATCACCGCTGTGCCGGTCGGAGTGGGGGGTGTTAGGTTTTTTTCGTTACGGAATTTCTGGATTCGGTCCCCACGCTCAAGGCCCGCGATAGAAGCTATGCAATAGCTTAAAAAAAAAGGTGTTAGGTTCGATTGTAGGGTTGGGTAAGGTTTTATTGGGGTTACAATGATTTTTTAGTAGTAGCCACGGAGTATGGATTTGAGCCCTGGTTGATGGCCCCCCATAACCAGTGAAATGTGGGTGTACTATTATGAAGTTACACCTCTGCCTAACCCATACAGACGTTATGTTATATTTATTATGTTAAATATATTATAACACATAAACTTGTTTTATTTTTAAATTGACGTGTCTTTAACAATGGTTATACAATTGCGTTTTCTACACGAGTTGCAAAAATAAATGGCTGAAAAAGATTCATAGGTACGATTAGATGGATGGGGCATTGTTTTTCAAATTAGATAATGACATGGTGTATAGTACAGAAATTGGATAATATATGACAAGGTAATGTCCTTTTTATCCTATTTGAAAACCTGCAAAAATTGTTGACGGCACGGTTAGCGCAGTGGCTCAAGCAATGAACTACTGCGCTGCGTGTCGCGGGTTCGATCCCCGCACGGTACAAATATTTGTGTGACTACAGGTAGTTGTTTCGGGTCTGGGTATTTTATGTATGTGAGTTTAAATGTTGGAACCGCACCCACGATACAGGAGAAATTCCTAGTGTGGGGCAACATTAAAAAAAAAAAAAGAAAAAAAAATTCTGTGAGACAGTGCGACACGAATACCTGGTATGCAATATGCTGTGCAGCATGAATGAACCATTCATGGAATGATCTGAGGTAAATGGTTTTTTATTTTACCCTTTTTAATTCCAGTAGGTATGTGGTACTTATACCAAATTCTTGTTATTATGTAACACACTAGAAATACATAAGGACGTAGGTAAATATAAATAAAGACAAAATACTTACCGAATTTTGATGAAATTTCTATAGGACCAATCGAGAAGTACCTACATCCTTTAGAATTTTTGAAATTGGTTCATTAAAGACGGAATTAAGGGAGAGTCAACAAACATAATAAATACAACTCAATTGAGAACTTTTTTTTTTTTTTATGTTGGGTGGAAAATCATCAAATAACCCCTCCTGCTCTTGGGCAGAGCGGAAGGGAGTGTCAGACTTCTACTGACTAAAAACCACCCATGTTCCTTCTTAGCCCTTCATGTCGAGGCCGCGGTATCTCTTGCGAACAACCCGCAGCCCCGACGGGCACTCAATTGAGAACCTAAACTCCTCCTTTTTATAAATTTTCTTAAAAACAGTTTGTTTTTTTTATTTCGTAAGTTCTGTTAGAAAACTGCCGTCTAACTTTACCAAATTAAGCTTGGGAACAGCACATTTAAATAAAACAACACAAATATAAATTACAAATGATTATATATATAAATTACACGCCTCGCGTGTGTGTACGCGAGGCGTGTAAAATTATAATTATTTAAACCACCGAATTGTCCAAAAGGTGACGTCATGACCTTGGTCCAAAAACGGAGGTTACGTCCACAGTACGAAAGGTTGAAACAACCAGAAATTCTAGTTTTTTTTTTACTGACCCCGTATGCATTCACTTGTCATCGTTTGTAGAGTTTATCGTGTCTATGGTATGCGTTTATCTGTTTAGTAAGCTAATTTGCTTTACTAAACAGGGTTTATGTTAATGTTTATTTGAAACTAGCCGTGCCCGCGACATTCCACCGCGTGACATGGTTTAAAAAATTGAATTTTGTTACCAAAATCAAGATTTTTGGAACGAAGTTCCTTATCGCGCGTTGTGAAAGGGGGCTAGACGGAAAAAATTCTTACGAAAAGTTGTCACGACACTTTTTGCTATAGTAAGCTTTGATGTGAGCTAGATGTGCGGCGTCGCATGTTTCTCTGTCTGTCTCTCTCTCTCTTATAGAAAGCAAGCCAGATATTTTCATAATCTACATTTTTTTTTTTTTTTTTACATAATAAAAAATAACAATAACTTCGTTCCATCCGGGTGTTCCTTGACACCTCTCAAGTTTTTTTCTGTTTCTTGCAAGGATATCTAATTATTATTATTCTAAAATAAAAGTAGCGTTAGATACTCCTAACATCAGTTAGGTATCTTTCAGTAAAAGTCTCGCCGCTCCCTCAGTTTCGAGATTAACTGAAACAAACGGACAGACAGACAAAATTGTAAAAAATGTTTCATCATCATCACTATCACTACATATATATAAATAAAACAAAGTTCTCCGCAGCGTCTGTCTGTCTGTTCGCGATAAACTTAAAAACTATTACACCGATTTTCATGCTGTTTTCACCAATGGATAGAGTGATTCTCGAGGAAGGTTTTAGTATATTATTATTATTTATTGGTTATTTGATGATTTCCCACCCCCCAAAAAAAAAAGGTTTTAGTATATAATTTGTCAAGTGCCGACAACCACGCGGGCGAAGCCGCAGGCATCAACTATTTGATATATATATAGGGTGTAAAAGTAGCCTTAACGCAGACGAAGGACACTTGTTCTCCCCAACACTGCGATAATTTTTTTTTCTCGACCATACCTGAGAACCTCCTAGTTACGGAGATATTGGGGGTCAAAGTTCCAAATTTTTCACAGCTGTTTTTGTAAATACTAGTTTTTCAGGTTATAACTTTACTTAATTTACCTCCATGACTCGATTACTATTCAAAGCACCCACTAGCACAATGTTTTAACAGTGCTACATTGAGTTTTACCGTAAAACGTGATTTTTGACCCAAAAAAAAAGTCGTTTCCTAGCAAAAATGTTTGCAAAGGGATACTTAGATTGATGTCCGGAATGCTTGGTTGACGGCTGTGTGATGGGTTGATTTACACCCTGTATACGTATCGCAAGTTGTAGAGAAATCTGCCGGCGTCTGTGTTCCCTCCCACAATTATCTGGTCTGCATTCAAAGCAAGAGGGAACAGACATCCTCTGAGCACGCTCGTTCCATCATGAACCTAATCCGTCGCTTTCCATCACGTGTAATTGAAGTATAAAGCATACTTATCATCACTACATAGTATAAAACTAAGTCGCTGTCGCTGTCCGTCCGTACCTATGTATGCTTAAATCTTTAAAACTACGTAATGGATCTTGAAGCGGTTTTTTTTAAATAGATAGAGTGATTCAAGAGGAAGGTTTTAGTATATAATTTGACCGACATCCACGCGGGTGAAGCCGCGGGCATCGGATAGTTATGCAATAAAAAAAACACCGCATTTGCGTCGCGCATTCAAACTAGGTTCTCAGAAATCTTACAGAAATAGGCCACGTTGGCCATTATATCATACAATGCAGGCCATACTTTAATAACGACCGTAAAACCATTATGTAGCTGCCTTTTATAGCCATAATGTCCATGGAGCTATGGGGAGGAACCCTCATCAAACGAACATGAGGGAACGTTAGCTTGACATGAATGTGTCGCCATTTTCGCGCCCTAATTCTGTGGACCAGTTTTGAATGAGTGTGACATGGTCAGCTTCTGTTGTATTAAATGAAACGTGGTCCAATGGTAATGGTCCAGGATTTACGACTTTAATCGGGCACGTTCTTTGTGTATTTTACATTATTTATTATTAATCTTTGAGTCATTATTTTCAAAATAAAAGTAGCCTGAGTTAGGCCTTATAACATCAGCTGTCTACCAGTGAAAGTACCGTCAATATCCGTCGGAAACAGACGGATTTTTTTTTTTAATAAATGGGTTTTAGTTAAGTGTACATAAATATTTTCATATATGGATTAACAAAGCTGTTATCTTAATATTACAAACGGACACTTCCATTGTATTCATGTATTCGATTATTTTAAATAGCACTACCGGTTTTTACAGTTGTCAATATACAGTAGAAAACAAGATTTTAAACTAAGCAAGTTAATAATAGTCCCTATTTTATTTCGTGGTGATCTTCAAATAATTATTATTGACATAGGTAGTAATTCCCTTACGACGTATTAACACCGCGATTTTAGATAAAAGAAAATGAATATTTTTTAAAGATTGCAACATTTGCATCGTCCTTTCCCGTTTTGACATAATTATGAAACGTCACTTTTCTTTTTCGCGCGTTAACGACACCGCAAGAAAAAGTTCTTTCTCGTCAAATTATTCGCTTAAAAATAAGTTTACGTTATATTCTACCGAAATAACAAAATAGTGAGTGACAAAAAGTGTAATATGTGCAGCATTAGTGAAAATCGTAAACCTGAGACGCAGAAATCTGAGCAAATACCTACAGACAACGCTCGCGCAGCCGACCACAGCGGTGAACTTGGATGTAACCATTAGGCGTAAGAATGCCTGGCTATAACTGACCTATACGTGACCGGATACGTGATATCTACAGTGCTTATTCAAGCGATACGATGGTCATTAACACTAAACCACATGTGTGCTGTAAGCTTCTTAAAGCTTTTTCCAGTGGGTGCGCGACACCCCAGTAACATATATTTCCTATGTACTAGCTGGAATTTGAACTATCAGTGCGTGACACGAGATGTCCTTAGCAAAGTCATTGGACTATGCTTACACTGAAAATAACTATACTGGGTATAGCAGGTGAGCTACATTTCCATGTAAGCATATACCCTATGTTATTAACTGCATAGCAAACTATCAGTGTGTGGCACGAGATGTCCTTAGCAAAGTCATTGGACAATGCTAACACTGAAAATACCTATACTCTGCATATCAGGTGAGTTACATTTCCGTATAAATTTTAAGCATATACCCTGAGTTATTAGCAGCTTACCAAACTATCAGTGCGTGGCACGAGATGTCCTTAGCAAAGTCATTGGACAATGCTAACACTGAAAATACCTACAATCGGCATAGCCGGTTTTCGGAGTTCCATCTCCATGTGATGTTTGTGTGTTTTGAGTCATCATCATTCTCTTGCCCTTATCCCAATTCATTTGAGGTTGGCGCAGCATGTCATCTTTTATATTTCTCTATTACTTGAATGATTCCAACGGAAAAACTACCATCCAGAAATATGCTTTGCATGAAAACATATATCCAACGTTACTAACCACATAGCAAACTATCAGTGCGTGACACAAGATGTCCTTAGCAAAGTCATTGGACAATGCTAACACTTAATACCTAGAATAGACATCACAGGGGAACCCTATTCTACTATGAACTTCGGTCAGCAAAATTTATAAATATGCTTTTTAACCTATGAGCATGATGGTTGCGAGACAACCTTGCTTATCCAATGTGCAATATAGTCTTGCTAATGCATATACTCTTGCAGTGAATGGGGACCATACTTTGCCACCTGGTTTCCTATCAGCAAGTAAAAGTTAGGTCAGTGGGTCGTCTTAGGGGCGGTTACTTGGCTGCCTTATTTGTATTCTACTGGCTGACACACATTTGTCATGATTGCACATGCTTTAGTATTAGATATTCTCTGCATGTTATGGCCACATTAAGTGAAATCTTTTCATAGCTTCTTCATCGAGTATGATATTATGGAAGCATCATTGGTTATAAATCAAAGTTACATAATTATGCATGTAACCAACCAAATGCAAAACTGGCGAAATGTGGGTGTCTGACACCTCTGCCTAACCGTTCGAGGATTACAGGCGTAACGTTATGTTATGCAAACAATGTTTGTATAACTGTTTATTTTCTGAATAAATAAAAAAAAAAAAAACATGGTGGTAAATGCACTGTAATGTCCCAATACATAAAAACTATTAGTATTGAGAGGGAAAAGGTTTATAGACTGACAAAATTTCGAGGTCTTAACAGCCTGTCAATGTACAGATGACCTTATCAACCAAACCCTTTTTAGTTGCAAATCAAATTATTTCCACTCCGAGACCCGACCCCCTCTTAGGAAAAGATAATAGTACCATTATATTGTAAGGCCCAATGTAAAATAACAACCCTAATAGTAACTCGTTGCTATACCTAGCAATCTATGGCTTCAATATTAAATTAATCATGTTGTAATTTATTTCTGCCTAAGAGTATTTTCAGAGAAAATCACTTAAACCATACTTAATAATAACAGATAACTTGTTATGTCTGATGAATTTATCATAGATACGCTAGATATTCATAGATAACACTCAAGTATTGTATGCAGTAAGCATGTAACATGCATTAAATAATATTTAATTCCTGAGGAGATGGGCAGACCTAAATTACAGCATGATTGACAATGACAGAAGAATGTTAATTTGTTATCTGGGCACAAAATGTACACACTTGATAGTACAAGTAAGTACTAAAGTGATATAATTGAAAACAAGGGGGGGAGGGTGCATGGGAGTGCTAACATGGAGGGATTGTGGTTAGAACATCAAGACATCAGGTGCCATATGTTTTACGTAACAAAATTGCTGGAGCTTTTATTGATAAGGATATTATGTCAGAGAACTCTAATAGACAATGTGTGGGGGAAACTTAGTAAGTTTTCCTATATTCTTTATAATATTATGCTGATTAAGATTATAAATAAAACCGCACTGCTGGTAGCTTACCACGGTTTGGTTGTCTTTACTCTGCAGTATAGACTTATATTTTGGGGTAATACTTTTATAAGTATTATTAAGATAAGTAAATCATGAGCCTGATTGGAGCTCATTCAAAATAAAATTCACAAAATCATGCAAGCAGAATTTTTAAAATACCGACAGTAGACACTGTATATTTATGAATCATGTATTTTTGCTAAAAACAATATGCATTTATATAAATCTGTCGAAAGCCTATGTTGCTCAGATAAACTTCACACATTGCTGCATGCATCACAAAAGTGTATATTTTTGCAATGATGACAATCTGGGTGCAGATTGTACACTAAAATATATACGCAAATTAAAGACAGTAAAAGCCTCAATGAATTTAAAAAACAGATTCTTACCATTATTGATAGACAAAGTGAAAACTGTTACAGTATTGACATTTAATTTGCCAAGTTGTTGGTCATCTGCCTCGTTGAGCTATGGTTTGCAAGCACCGCTGAGAATGAGGTTCTGGGTTCTATTCGTGGATCATGCAAAGTGTTATTCCATCAGGAATTTCTCAGTAGCAGCCACAGAGTATGGATTTGTGCTCAGTTAATGACAATAGGCTCGCCCCTGTTACATGGGACTTAAACATGATGATGATGAATGTGATGTTATGTATACTTATGTGTCTATTTACATTAACATTTTTACTTACATCGTCAAAACTTTGACATTTGATGCATGTAATTTTAATTTTTAGTGAACCAGATTCTATTGTAATGTTTTTATTTTACTTTTTTGAAGCAATTTAATTTTATGTACCTAATTGGAGAAACTTTATGTGTGCCCAATAACATAGATATTATTTACTTATGATCACAAAATTAATGAATTTGAATTCCGATGGAATATATTTTATATATTATACCACCTACTATTTACTTATGATCACAAAATTAATGAATTTGAATTCCGATAGATTCAGGGTGATAATATAGAGCAAATTTTAAAACAAAGATATTTGTTATTCTGCAAGCTCTAATTTTTACCCATTGGAGTAACAAAACAGTTGTTAGGAATATCAACCACAAATATTTTAAAGTTTCTTATATTTCAAGTGAAACTGGTTTTTTGAACTCCATATCTAACTTCATACAGTACAACACAAACAGCAGATCAAATCAGAGCTGACATCAGACATATAACAATCTATAATTATTATTTTATTATAGTTATCAATTCAACATGCACTATATCCTTAAGGTTATAATACTAAAGCTCTATTGTACCTAAAGTAAGGAAGTCATAAGTACCTAGGCGTTTTATCACCAAAGAGTGATATAGTAGGCCTATAATGGTAACCATTGTTACTGCTTGTACTATAAAGGTTTTTAACAGAGCATTTTGGTTCTATAAGATTAAATAGAATTTAATTTTTATAGTTTACCTCTTAGAACGCTTACAGGACCATACGAATCGTTAAAGTGTTGCATAGTAAAAAAAAAAAAAAAAAAAAAAAAAAAAGGTAATTTGGTGCTACTTAGTACTAAAGACCTAACAAACACTTTTATTTATCTATTATGCACTAATAATGCGTAAAAATAAGTTTTACAGTTCAAGTACTGTAACAGTATCGAAAATACTATTCAAGGATCAATCTGCACTGTACCTTACACAACCACTACGTAACCTTTTAACTTCTTAAAAGTTCTCTCAACGTCGCTATGGGGCTAGTTCTGTAAAAGTCATAACAACTCTTCTAGAGTACTAAATAGGACCCCCGGTGCAGCTGCTACATAACTTAATAGCTCTATACGTGAGTTTGTGTTACTGCTACGAGACAAGAGATGATCTAATTCGTATTTGGTGAAAATATGGCTGCCATTTTCTGCCATGATAGCACATTGACAACACGGCAGGAGCCAATGTGTAATAGCAGCCTGCATAGTCGGGACAAGTACTTATTGTATTAATTTAAATTTAATTAAAACATAAAAAAATATGAAGGCGCATTGTCAAATTTGAAATCAGCGTAATGATTTAATTGATACAATTTTTTTTTCGCAAGTGCAAGTTACGGCAGAGTAACGTTCCATGAATGTTTTGTGTTTTATCCATTTACCCGACTGCAAGGGAAGGGTTTTTCAATACAAATGTTACGTTTAGCAGCAATGGAAAATGACTAAAGCATTGTTACCGATATTATTTGTTTTCTTGGGGAACACTCACGACAAGTGTGATAAAACACATCACTGGAATTGTTTACAGTGCAAAATACAAACATGTTTTGGTTGCTTTTATAGTGCAAATTTGTCACCATGAGACCCTTTATGTAATGTTTATTTAGGGTTTTGTAAACGTTTTTTTTCATAGTAGTAGTTAGTACACTCTAATACATTATCAGGACTTTTATAGTACCAAATTTCGTTACTTGGGTAATGTTCACAAATTGACATCCAGAATTATTTGTGTTTTAATTACTTATTGAATTATTGCAGCAAACTCTAAACATCTACCTATGTCAATAATAATTATTTGAAGATCACCACGAAATAAAATTGGGAATCAAACGAGCTTACCTGTTAAGCGAAGTCTTGATTCTAATTTTATGAGTGGTGATCTGAAAAATAATTATTACCCACCCACCACTAGCTAACAACCCCAAAGCTGCAATAATTAATCTACCTAATTCAATGTTAACCTTTCAGGAAATCAAAATGAATGTAGGCATTTGGAACTACTCTGTATAGGAAACAGAGTTTGTTCCTAATGTTATGATCTCTAAAATAAGTGACGTTTCATAATTATGTCAAAACGGGAAAGGACGATGCAAATGTTGCAATCTTTAAAAAATATTCATTTTCTTTTATCTAAAATCGCGGTGTTAATACGTCGTAAGGGAATTACTACCTATGTCAATAATAATTATTTTTCAGATCACCACTCATAAAATTAGAATCAAGACTTCGCTTAACAGGTAAGCTCGTTTGATTCCCAATTATCCTCTCATACAGGGAAAATATCGTAAACCAAGATAATAAACGTACTTATACCGTGAAGGTTAAAATTAACAAATAAATGCAATAACTATATGGTATTACAATGTACTTATCTACCTAACTATGTACTGTGGGTCATGGTTATGTGTAAGTCATATGATAATTTACAAACTTCCTTGTTCGTTTATTACTATACAGGGTGTAAATCAACCCATCACACAGCCGTCAACCAAGCATTCTGTACATCAAACTAAGTACCCCTACGCAAAAAATTTTGCAGGGAAACGACTTCTTTTTTTGGGTCAAAAATCACATTTTACGGTAAAACTCAATGTAGCACTGTTAAAACATTGTGCTAGTGGATGCTTTGAATAGAAAACGGATCATGGAGGTAATTTAAGTGAAGTTATAACCTCAAAAACTAGTATTTACTAAAACAGCTGTGAAAAATTTGGAACTTTGACCTCCAATATCTCCGTAACTAGGAGGTTCCCAGGTATGGTCTAGACAAAAAAATGATCGCAGTGGTGGGGAGAACAAATGCCCTTCGTTTGCGTTAAGGGTACTTTTACACCCTATATTTAGTTGTGGGTTGATGTCAATAGGCTTGCCCCCTTACAAGGGATAACTGACTAAATATGGGTGTACTAATAATGGGTACACCTCTGCCTGTCCCTTCAAAGATTACAGGCGTGACGTTATGATATTTGTAAGTTTTGAATACGAGCAGAAATAAAAGTCATCTAAAATGCTTGTTGTCTAATCAGGTGGAAGTTATTACAAGTATTTTACATGGAGCGACTGCCTGTCTGGAGGTCTAAAATGTCCACTTTAGCATAATAGGATCATAATTTAATAGAGTAGTTTACTAAAAAAATCTAATTAGTCCGTCATCAATTTTTATTAATTTAATAAAACAAAAAATACGTAGCCAATATTTTGTTGATAATCTAACTACTAATTAGAATCGTATTTTTTTTAGTCAGTAAACATCCCTATTGTTTTCAACGAAACTGAAACTTCATCATTTTTATTTTTGCCGTTGAAGGAGGAGTTTGCCAATTTTAATATTTTGTTTTTTATCGTGTCTGATCTTCCAGAATTTGAAATATCTAACTTCCATAACTTTTCAGTGAAATGCAATCGCCTTTCTCAACTCAAATTGAACTCTGGAATTGAAAGTTAGTACGATACCACTTTGATAAGACTGGTTATCAGACTTTCGGGTCACTGATTACCTGTAACGACTGCCAATGATCCGCAAATGACAGAGTTTCTTGCCCATTCTTCTCCATAGAGATCTACGCTTTGGAATGGGCAACTACAGTACTTTCACAGTCTTCTACAGTCCTTGAGAAAGCAAAAACAAGCGAAGATACAGCCACAGTTATTGTATCTTCGCTTGTTTTTTGACATTCAAAAGTACCTGTAACGGCCTAATTGAAACAAATGCTTTGAGTTTGCCATTGAATATCACAAATTAAAACTTTACTTCTTATGATTACATTACTAAGTAATGAAATGTATGTTTCTAAGTAAAATGTTTGTATTATTCGTAACTATGGGGGTGCCGTAACCAGGAGGGAATGGGGTATGGTAATGTAAGTATTCGATATTATTGCGTCTTTTTATTGAAGTAGCTCGTGGGTTTTGGGGTGAACCTTGAACTTTAAGATTATAAAAGGAAAACGGATGGAAATAGGACTGTTTTGGAAGTTAAGTTTCAAAAGAACACGAATACTGTCACTTAAGGGATATCTTTCGTCCCGTCGGGGCTGCGGGTTGTTCGCAAGAGATACCGCGGCCTCGACATGAAGGGCTAAAAAGGAACATGGGTGGTTTTTAGTCAGTAGAAGTCTGACACTCCCTTTCGCTCTTCCCAAGAGCGGAACCCCTATTTGATTTGAAAAAGGGATATCTTTCGTGATTATCCTTTATCGGGAGCCTATGATAAAGTATAATAACGGAATAATTATAATTATGTAATATTAGTGTAGTTATGAACCGTGAAACATCACGCCTGTAATCCTGACAGGTTTAGCCAGATGTGTACCTAATAGTATACCCACATTTCGCCAGTTATGTGTAGGTACCATGTAATAGGGAGCGAACCTATTGCGCAAACTCAGACTCCGTAGCTGTTACTCAAATTCCTGGAAAACCATGTACCATAATACCACAAATCATATTTAATGGACATGTTTAATGTGGAGGTTCTGGGTTCGGTTACTGAAGATTGTTATTTATTCTTTGACGTTGTTACTATTTAAATGTAAGAACGTCAAAGAATGAAAATTGTTTTTGTTACTTTGCGCTGCTACCTGACAGTATTTTGTTTATTAAATTCGTGTTTCTGCAGGTACACAAAAGGTACCAAATCTACTTATAGAGGCTAAGTGTTGCCAGACAACGTGGCAATACCGCCAGTCTTTTGGGCACATTACCGGCTGACAGCGTTGAGGAGCAGTTGTTTGATGCCTTGTTATAGTTTCTTGTTAGTTTATTTATTAGTTTTTAATTAATGTACATAGTTAGTTTACTCTTATAGAGTGTACTTAGCATATTGGCTAGCAGTACACTCGCGGTTCTGACTTCAGGATGGCGGGTGTACCTAATTTTTAAAATATCTTTGTACGGGTGTATGTACACATATTTTCAAAAGAGGTACGTAAAGGTACACAGAAGGTACCAAATAACTGCAATGAATTTAGGCAGATCTGAAAAGTACACCCGCGATTCTGACGTACATGAAAAACCCGGTTTCGGATGAAAAGTCGGTGGCAAAAAAGTCTATGAAACAAGCAAAGTCCGGAAGTAAAGTTCCGAAATTAAGATAATTTTAGACGTTTTTAGTGTTTTTCGGAAGTCGGTTAAATAAGTCAAGCTCCTAAAATCTCCTTGCATATATTTTCGCCGCAGTCCTCCTGCCAAAATATAGTCTGGCAGCACTCAAGTCTCGAAGTTTCTACGCGTTCATTGAAAAATCATTCTTTAAATTCAGTTTGAAGGGGCACTCAAGCGTTGAGTGGGACTGCCACTTGCACTCTTTTGTCTCTGATATCTGCCCTTTTCTTTTATAATCTATATGGTAGGGTTACCATCTCGGTTTTATAGCCCTCCGTCCGGATTTATTATTCCGGTCTTTGTTTTGTCCGAACTTTTTCATGTGAAAGTATTTTTATCTATACAAATAAATAGAATTGAAATGTCTGGTTGTCATCAGCATTTTACTGAATGCAATGACAATTAAATACGGCGCTAATAACAAAAAAAAAAAAAAAATTTGTTTCGGCTAATATACGAAACGGCTAGACCGATTTTGACGGAATGTTTACTGACAGATAGCTAATGTTACAGGGATTAACTAAAGCTAAAGAAAATCGCGGGCAACAGCTAGTTAGATATCAAAAACATAACAAAAATAATCGTAAACTAAAATATCAGGACTTTTTTGAAGTGTCAGTCTTTTCAAATTTCGAAATGGTAACCCTAATCTATTGATCGTCCGTGACAGGCACTGCGGGGTAGAGGGTGGTAAAGGTGTGGGGTGTCCCGTGTCTGCCCTTATTCGCACCGATCGCGATGTCATTAGGATTTTTATTAAATGATTCACTTCACCTTATAGATTGAAATTCAAAGATATCAATCATAAGATGTGCTCTCAGTCTCTTACCGTATCTATCTAATATTATCTATGGTCACGAGTAAAAGTGTTTAGGTTCACCTACATTTTATCAGATGTTTATTTCGTAATGTATGGAACAATAGATACGATTATTAGTATGAGTAAGCTATCGCAATACTATTATATTATTCGACAATAGGGTAGTTAACAAAAAACATCTAATTAGTCTAGTCCGTCAGATAGATTTCCAAAAAATATTGGACACGTATTTTTTCTTTTTTTACGTTAACAAACAATGAAGACGATACAGTGCTTTGAAAACTCGTGTGACGTCATGTTCTAAGACATTAGTATGACTTATTTACCGGTGAGTGACGACACAACCCCCCACTCAAACATTTGACGCGTTTTATCTTCGTCAACTTTTTGATATAACAGATTTGATAAAACAAAAAATACGTATCCAATATTTTGTCGATAATCTAAGGGACGGACTAATTAGAATCATATTTATTTTACTCAGTAAACATCCCTATTGTTTTTAACGAAACTGAAACTTCATCATTTTTGCCGTTGAGGGAGAAATTTGCCAATTTTAATATTTTGTTTTATTTTTTATCGTTTCTGATCTTCCAAAATTTGATACTTCAAATTTTGGAACAACGTCCATAACTTTTCAGTGAAATTGCAATCACCTTTCTTAACTCAAATTGAACTCTGGAATTCGTTAGGTTTTCCCAACTGAGTGAGGGTCGTTTTATAAAGCTCCTGAAACACGATGTATAAAGACACGGCTTGAAAATAAATGAGCTCTTGACGCTGCGTCCACCAAAGTGGAGACTCCTCTTACTCGTTACCTGTAATGTTAAGACTAGAAAAAAAAACTATTCGTGGTTTACGACACAATCATGTCCTCTCTCTCCTCTCCTCTTGTCTGCGCTTTAGTAGTCTAGCCTTAAAGAAAGATCAATAGAATGAGTCAGGCTTTTAGAAACACCTAGAACTAAACACCAAACGTAAAAGTTTGGCGAGTTTAGATTTAAGTAACACCTATGTAGTATAATTCGTTTAATAAATGTTTAAAAAATAAAAAATAAATACTTCTCAGATAATTTGGTACAAGTCCTGTTACATTCCTGCATTTTTATTCAGCCTCTTTTTATTGTGTGGTTTCTAACCCGATGCCAGTGTTTTTATGCCGCTCATGGTCATGGGCCTCTGACGTGCACTTTTTTCGGTGAATAGAATAGAATATTCATTTATTTGCTCAGAATCTGCGGTATTTACCATAAAGTGGTTATAATGATATTATATTATTATATCTATTAAAGATTAAAGAATCCTTGTACATTCTACCTTTTGGATGAGTAGTGGTTTTCAGACTTCACTGTCGCTAAAGCCTATAAAATCAAATCCATATCTACCTCTGTCTGTAATAATATTTAATTAAACACAAATAAAACACGCGTGTCTGTCATGTAATACATTAAAATAATTAGAAAGGCCGTCAGTGCCCAAGGTCGACTGGTCACTGGGGTGCCATTCATAATATTGGGCTGGGTTTCGCGTTCCCAGTCATTATGTCAGGTTATTATTCATAAAGTTATGTGTTTTACAGAGGTTCGTACATGTAGGTACATTGTGTAATGCCCGGTTCAAGTTGTTTGACTATGTAATCCAGCGCTGGCTTGCAACTCATCATCATCTGCCTAGCCTTTTCCCAACTATGTTGGTGTCTTCTAGTCTAACCGGATGCACAATCCAGTTAGTACTGGTTTAAATGATTGTCCTTGGTAACACTGGTTGTCAGACTTTCGGGTCACTGACTACCTGGTACGACCTACAAATGACAGTCAGGACCAACAGATTAACGTGGTTTAACTCAGTATGTAATGGGTGGTAACTTGGTAAGCACCCGTGAGGGCCGTGCAATGCGTCTACGATAGAGTCCCCGATCTATCGCCCGCTGGCACCTCCCCGGCTGTCCTCCTGCGATGGATCGCGACGGAGTCTCCTACCCTGACGCGTTCTGCCGTCGCCTCCTGCGCGATGACATCTTGGCAGAAGGACGCCACTGCCTCCTTATTGTCGACCATGGTTTTGGCCACGGCAGGCAAATAGAGGTCATCCACAGTCCGACCTAGGCAGAAGCGGCTTAACCTGAATATTGATCCGAGCAGCTGGTATTACCGAATCTGTTTTATTCAAATAACAAATTATATTAACATCAACCAAGCCCTGTAACGTGCACACATTTAAATTTTAAAGTTACCGTAACAAACATGGCTACCGAATTCATTCATAAATAATGAACATTCGAAGTTTATCAATATTTGTAAAAGTCAACTCGAAGTAAAAGCGCGGTAATTTCCGAATTAAATATTTATTTGTTGACGGGAAATCAATTTAGAACGTGTTGATGTGAGGCAAGTGCTTCACTGTCGGCGACTAGCGATAAACGAATTAAGACTGCTGAGTCTGTTGAGAGAGCAACTTCTTCTTTATCATCATCATCATCATCATCAGCCTATATAATAATGTTTCCACTGCAGTGACTCAGGCCTCCTCTCTAGGAGAGGGATGGGCTATAATTCACCACGCGTGCCCAGTGCGGATTGGCAGATGTCACATGTCTTCGAAATTTTTTGGTTCTAAGACATGCCGGTTTCCTCACGGTGTTTTCCTTCACCGTTTTGAGAGCAGTGGTGATGAAATAAACCACTGGGCCACCACTCCTCTCGCTTCTGTTTCTTTAGTTACGGGATTTGACTCCTCTGACTTGTTTAAATGCCCTAGAGCAGGGATGGCGAACCTTTATGGATCAACGTGCTATTTTTTCTAAAGCGATATTTATTGAGACCTCGTGCCGTCTAATAATATTGCTTAGTCTTTATTGGCAGATATTACACTAAATATTTTCAACTAAAAACTCTTTATTTAAACTACCAAAAAGAAACAAACTTGACCTCTGTGTCTTAATAAATGTTTCAATTTACGTGTAATTCAAATTAAAGTAACATTAGTGTAACTTCTGTTCTTGGTGTTTAGAATAAGTAACTTACGAGTATATCATGTATTATATTATAAGGGTTGTAAGAGGTTACTTTTAGTAGATTGCATGTTGAACTGAACTCCTTGCTCTAGTCTCTTCTCTACCAACCGTTTTCTAATCGAATCTTATGTTATTCATCTCTGATAATAATTAATCGTAGGCATACAAGAAAATATGGTTAAAAATTCGGAGGTGTGCCTGAAATATTGTGTAACGTACTTAAATGACGTTTTCGGCCTCGCACAGGTCTTCTTTATATTATTTAGTTTTAGATTCTTTTTTTTATTATTTTTGTAGTTCCTGTGCTTGTCCCAAATAAATATTTTTCTTTCTTTTTTTTTCTTTAAATCCGAAAAATTAGAGGTGACTGTCATACTACTGTTCCAGAGGACAACTATTTTTCTTGTTTCCGGACGTGGACGCGGGCAGTAGGAAGTATTTTGTAAGTACGTGTTTTGAGGAAGAAAAAAAGAGCGGTGGGACAGCTGTTTATGGTCGCATATTTTGAGGAGCTTTTCTTGCAGCGCGCAGCGAGGCATTGAATGGAACTGCTCATGTAACGCCCCGCTGCACGCTACAAGAACCGCTCGTCCGATTTTGCGGCCATAAGTTATCAACCCGCCGCCATTGTGACGTCACCGACCGCCATGATGTCATTTCTTACGTAACCTTTGGATTGCGCGCGCTTTTTTCTTTTTTTTTATTGGTAGGTTGGTAGTAAATTATCTTGGTAAAATGCTTATTACGCCTATGTCCTGACCATGAAATGTTTTTATTTTGATAATAGGAAATAAATCTACTAATTATTGTTTGTGGCTTATTAGAAAAAAATATAAGTAGGCCCATATAAGGTTTTTGTTGAATTTTAAATAAATCGTGACCTATGTACGTAAAAAAATTAATATTTTGAAGGTGAATTCAAAATTGGTACTTGGAACTTCGTATAAATTGATTAAAATTTAAATTCTCAATTTTGTATCAAAACGAAAAAAAATATCGTTACTAAATGGTTTTTTGGCATACCAATGAAATCGAGAAGAGGACGCTCGATCTAATGGAAAACTTTCAAAATAGTCTGTGGAAAATGTTTTGGACAAACAAAGTTAATAGACGTTTGTGTTAGATCCGAAACGAACCGTTTAAGGTACTCGTCACGTACAACAACTATACCTTTTAGCTTATTAATCTAACAAAAAACTCACTCAAGACCAAAATTATCAATTTCAAAACAGCTACCCGTGTATTTTCACTGCAGATACGAATACAGTAGTGAATTTGACTACGCCATTTCCAGAATAATACGCGGCAAAAAAAAAACTTCCATATTCGAATTAGTTCTTACTCCAATTTATCATTTTAGCGTTTCTGGCTGAATGCCAGAGTGCTCTTTGCTAAGTTAAGTATTTTCGTAGTATTATTTATCCTCTTTGTGTCCTGTGTGTTTCGGACAGTTTCCTGGCTCAGATCCTGATATTGGATATTAAAACTTTTGTTAGAGCTTTCTGAAGTACCTAATCAGGACGAAATATGAAAACGATGAATACGAAATAAATAAATACGTAACAGAAGCTCGTGACTATCAGCCACTCGGTTCCATCTTCAGGGTCAACCGTGCTAGCCTGGGGTAGTTCGTAGATGGATGACCACATTATCACATATATTAGTTTATTTAATTCCATCTTTATAATTATATGTATATTAGTATGTACCATTTATGTAGGTATATTGATTTATAGTTTATACTTTTGCAGCTTCCAAAGTTTTAACTGTCTTTTATGTCTCGTGTTATTGTTCCTAAATAAACTTTTATTTATTTATTACATACACACACATACATAAACTCACGCCCTTTTCCCATAGGAGTAGGCAGAAACCACAGAACGCCACTTGCTACGATCCTTACATACTCCTTTTGCCTCGTCCACATTCATACATCTGGTCATACACGCACGCCGGTTACGAGTACCACGCACCTGTCCTTTCAGAAGAACGGCACCAATAATATCAGTGTATGTCTTTCTAGGGCTCCCGGCATTACCACTCACATCTGCCTTGTAAATACCTTTTGTTAACAAAATAGTATTCTCCTAGTGTATTTATATTTGTACTCTACCACAGTGCTGTCCTATTGACCCTAAGGTTGACTGGTAGAGAATGCCTTGTGGCATTAAGTCCGCCTATGTACCATGTTTGTGGATGAAGTTTAAATAAATAAATTAACCACACATTAAATACCCAGTTTTCTTCTACCTCGGAAAGCAGTTGGTCCTGGGTTTCACTAGTAGATCTTTGATAGTCACCACAGATAGTGACCTGATAGTCTGACAACCAATCTTCCCAGGCGGTATCTTATTACCAAGTAATAACTGGGTTGTGGAGGTCAGAAAGGCACTCGCTCCATGTACTATGTATGTACTGGTATGTATGTGTATGTGGTTAGACTGGAAGCTTCCTTAAAAACGAAAAACAAACCAAAAAAACCTAGAAAACGCCTTTTCGCAGTTATGTTGGGGAAGATAGAGCAGCTGCGAAAAGGCGTTTTCTAGGTTTTTTTCGAAAAGGCGTTTAGGCGCTAGGAAGGTGAGGGCTATTCCGAGGCACGGAGGAAACAGGGTATATTATGGGTAGTTCGTAACCCTTCTACGTTTCTAGACAAGCATGGCTTAAGCTTACGTTCCACCCGATCAGCTGTTGTTATTTATTTGGCCTAATTGAAATAAATAGTGTAAGTTTAAATGTGAAAATGGTACCTCTCGTCATAATTTTCTAGATGGAGTAGACCTGCCTATCAAGAATAGATATACTTCTCTGTGGCAGAAATAGCTGTTAGATAGGTAGCCCATCTGTCAGTTTCATAACTTACTAAAAGATTAAAGTTGAAAGAACCGCCACCGGTTGCGTTTCACTTCGGGCATGATTTGGCAAAATCTACGAAATAACTTGGCACCTGTTCATAGCTTTAAGTAATTGATACTTCAATTCAGTGAATTGATAGAAGGGAAGAGCTTTTAAATACGTTGTAACTGTGGATTACTAAGCCCAAGCACTATGATTTCGTCTTTTATAACTTCTGAAGTCTCGAGTGTGAACCCCAAGACGCGCATCTCTGATTTTCGGAGCATGTGCGTATTGTATAAATAGGGGATCGGACAAAAAAAAACTAATTAGTCCGTCAGATAGATTTCCAAAAATATTGAACACATATTTTTTCTTTTTTCACATAAAATGAAGACGATACAGTGTTCCGAAAACTCCTGAACTCCTCGAAAACGTCACATGTCAGTACATTTTTTACCTACAAATGACGTCACAACCCCTCACTCATGATCTTTGACGCGTTTTATCTTTGTCAATTTTTATTAATTTGATAAAACAAACAACATGTATCCAATATTTTGCGGTAATCTAACTGACGGACTAATTAGAATCAATTTTTTTGACCCAGTCCGATCCCCTATTATCATTTGTATCGGTGAAGGATATCTTGAGGTAAGCAAACCAGCAGCAAGTTAGACACTAACCACTTACTTCAAAAATGAAAGTTTCAGAGGTCAATTTTAATAAAATAAAGCCCGTCTTCCTTTGTTGCTATAGATATATTGGATGCGGTTAATCTGTGAACACGAAAACGATTATAATCGCGAGCGCATATTAAGCTGCTAGATTCTTAGAAGCGTCTCTGAAAACCCTCATAGCCTATAGCGAAAAAACAAAAGCTATAATTTCACTTTAAACTGCTGATTTCAACATCGAAACAGCAATACAAAGAAATACCGAAACAAACAAGTTTTAAAATAAGTTTAAAAACTGGGTTAAAGGCGCCCATTGAAGTAACCAGAGCGAGGGCAAAGAAATTAGCAGATATAAAGCAATTCGTGCTGAACACATCAAGATTGTTGTGAATGGGATCATACAGTGATTGCGACTTATTTACATGGGTGATATCATGTTTATGGGCTGTAATGAGTGGTAAAGAATGAGTAATTAGTGTGTATGAGTTGTCTGTAATGGAGTAATAGTTTGAAGGTTAAGGAGGGGCGCATCCTGCCCTGATAGCGGTACAACTTGCACAGTCATAAACGCGATCACATCAGTTTAAAGAAAAACTTCGTCATTCTTCTGCCCTTTTCTCAATTTATTTGGTGTATCGCAGCATGTCTTCTTCTTCCAAACTTCTCTATTACTCATCTCAGCAGGTACTAACCCTATGTGAACAGTCCTTTTTTTTGGAAAAAAAAACCCTGTAATACATCCGTTTCTGCACACCTGACAACACATTAGCAAAATTTCAGAATTATTGGTTGAGTTGAGCGGTTTAGGCGTGAAAAGGTTACAAACAAACTCTCTTTCGCATTCATAATAGTAGTTAAGATTACATTGATATTGTGCTAGTACTAAAGATTTTCCAATTGTTACGCGAATGGATATAAAATAAGAAATTGAGTGAGTGAGTGCAATACGTCATTCCGAAAGTTACTACGTCGAATCACACGGCGCCGAATGTTTGCGACAACGAATACTGTGAGTGCGAAAGCACGCAGCGACGCATCCGTAACAACGAATGCACGAGACTTCGAATCACGGAACAACGAATGCACGTTACAACGAAAATTGTCACACCGAATCACCGGACCCCGAAATAACGTAACAACGAAGCGAACGTATCACCGACAACAAAACAATAAAACAAAATCAAATAATTTTTACTACTTCTTTACATTGACCCATTATATTATATTAAACCCTTGTACATAAGAGGAAATCTGAAAGCGGTAATAATCGGTTAACGTGGTAAGGGCATGTGATATGGAGGAATGAGGAAAGTTTTGAGTTTAATTGTGGAGGGGTATAAGAGTTGAGGAAGACCAAAGAGACGATGGATGGATGGTAAAGCATGAAATGGCAAGGAAGGAGGTGTCAGTGAAGATGACAAGATGATAAAGAGATACTGCGCCGACCCAAAATGAATTGGGTTTTGGACAAGGAGAATGATGATGACTTAAGATTTTGAAATGCTATAAAAGTTTAACATAATAAAATCACAAAGCCGGATGACATACAAGGACAAAACCGTATTTTATAACAAGAGGCTTCACTGAAGATTTATGTACTGCGAGAGAATAATTGTCAAGTGTTTACCAATGTATTGAATGAAGTTTCCGTTTGCGTACGTGTGTTGATGCTAATCTAAGAAATGACTGAACACATCTTCAATACGTTTTCATTTGAAGTCATCATCATCATTTCAACCGAAATACGACGACTGCTGGACACAGGCCTCCACCGGGTGTCGCCACATTGATTGCTCCCGTGCATCTCGTATCCAGCGGACTCTAAAACTTACTTGATTCCTAGACCCTTTTGATGTATGACGGATGTAGCTGAATCCCAGTATTTCACATGGAGCGACTATGTGACCTTCACAAACCAATAAGTATTTTGTAATAATTATGACTGGTTGTCAGACTTTCGGACCACTGACTACCTGTAACGACTGTCAAATGCTTTCCGAGGAGACTCGGTATGTAATGGGTGGTCACCCATCCACGTACTAACCTTGACAAGCGCTGCTTAACCTGAAGATCGTCCCCGAGGAACTAGTATTATTTAGCCACGACCTCCCCAGCCGAATGAATATCATTTTTTCATGTACAAAGATTACTGTTATATTAGTAACTGAAAACATTTCAGGCCGTCTGTTCATGAAAGCGCGTCAGCCATCAACAATGACTGCATTCATACACGATATTATGTATGTATGACTGGGTTTCATATCGCAAACTATACCAATCTTTATTTCAAGGACGATAATGACTAAATTGGCGTGCAAATTGTAGCTTATGTAATATAACGTGGGAACTTTTAAGGTGTGTTCAGATTGTAACGGTTATGTGCGTTGTGAAATCTTTTATGATAGATTGGCGCGTCTTGGAAAAGTAGTTTTTTTGGACCTTATTAATAGGTAAAACAAATGACTGAGTAAATTTCCTGTAAAATATACTCCGGGGAAACACCTACTTCAAAGCCATCACAAGTAGCTAAATATTATGAAATGATACCTTTATCTATTGTCTTTGGAGTTGACTATCGATCGAGTGGGACGGTCTCACTCACAGAACAGATAAAAGAGATTAGAAAGGAAATAGTTCCTGATTTGTATTAGAACGCCTGTCGCCGCTTGTCTCCCACTCTCTATATCCACTACAAGCAAGAGGCTAATACGTACGCGCATAACGCACACAAATAAACCGCACTCACTTAGATCGCGAGCTTGCTACTGGTTGTCACACTAGCGCAAACACTGCGTATGACGTACACTCACACACGCTTTAATTTCTCATACATGTTACGGCGACCAAAAGGTCGATAATTTATGTCGATAAAATTACTTTAGTTTTGTAACTTTAAGTTTTGCAATATTTTGCTTTAATTTCGGAACGGGATAGAAAGAATGAAAAGGTATTTATTTGTCTCACACAGAAACAAAATTAAAGATTAAAAAAGTAAAATCAAAAGTAAACATACGAGAAACACTTAAAAATAAGACATACATTCAATTAATTACTACATTTAGTTAGTAGGTATCTATTCAATTCTACCGGTTGCCTCTAGCCATAGTGTTCTTGTATCTGGATCTGTTGGAAACCTAAAAACAAAACTTTGTTGTGTTATGTTTCCATTATAAATGACTAACCTCAAAACAAATTTTAGACGAAAACCAAAATTAATAACCCACAATAAACAATAATTGACAGTAATAAACGAAGTTATTTAATCATATTCATAATAATATCATTTGAATACATTCACACATACTAAATATCGACATTGTTTACAACTTGGTACAACACAATCGAAACGCATAGATTTTGCAGAACTCAAGCTTTGGCTCGTCGTACGCGACGTTCGCAGTGAACGAAATACATCGCGCAATCGCCCACGCAGTACAAGATGGTACCCACGTATTGCAAGCAATGTACGTAATTTTTTAACTGCTTGCGACAGTATCATTTTTTCTACCAACTACATAATACTATTGTAATAATTACAAATATTACTTGTATTTTAAGGTATTTGGACTTACCGGTGATAAGAAATCCCTTCTCGAGGCACACTACACACCCTGGCTTCTTTTCCGACACATTATAATAGCGCAAGACGGCATAATTCTTTTTTTTCGCGGAGCTTCGTACGCTGTCAGTGTGAGCGCGATTGTTGGCCGGTAAATCAAATTTTGTCGACATTTGAGCGTTTGCGACATATGAGCGGCGCGCCTGCCCCGCCCACAAGGCCCTTCTAACCTCTTTTATCTGTTCTGTGGTCTCACTACAACACTATTTACGTAAACAAGTGCAAGTCGGACTTCCACATGAAGGGTTCCGTACCATTGTAGTAGATACCTATGGAGAGATTTCCCATGTTATTTTAGCACCATTTTTTTGTTTGGCGTTTGGAAAATCATCAAATAACCCCTCCCGCTCTTGGGCAGAGCGAAGGGGAGTGTCAGACTTCTGCTGACTAAAAACCACCCATGTTCCTTCTTGTCCTGTCGTCGTCATAAGACGGACGGACGGCGAGCTAACCCATTACTCACCGTCCACAGGCCCGCGTCTACGGTGGCCGGAAGCTATCACGTGGCCCGTAGCTATCAGTGTTGAACTATCTGTATTTTTTTCAAAATATTAGGCTCAGTAGTGACGGAGATAAGGGGACAGACAGACACACGAGTGATCTATAAGGGTTCCGTTTTATCCTTTTGAGGTACGGAATATGTCTCCTGACCGGAACACACGGTATGTTATTTCAGAATTATAATAATTAAAATCTCTAATGCAACCACATAATTCCATTCTATTTTATCTGTTCTGTAATTCCATTGAATGACTATTTCATGAAAAAGTTATTTCGCGGGCTACCGAGGCGCTTCCACCTTATCAGTTTTTGTGATAATTGTAAAAGTAGGAATTAGAACTTTGATCGAAATAAAAGTGCCCCGATTTTAAAAATGAGTCTCATCCTCTACCTAGCCTTTTCCCAACTACGTTGGGGTTTGCTTCCAATCTAACCCCGGATGCAGCTGAATACCAGTATATTATAATTACATGGAGCAACTGCCTACTCGTATCTTTGGAGGACTAAATATGGAGAGCAACGGTGGCCCAGTAGTGTCGGCCACGAACAGTAGGTCGTGGGTTTGAATCCAGGCAGGGACTCGCAGGCAATTACTTTGTGTAATTTATTTCATCACCGCTGCTCTCAAAACGGAGGGGGAAAACATCGTGAGGAAACCGGCATGTCTTAGAACCAAAAAATTCGAAGACATGTGACATCTGCCAACCCACACTGGGCCCGCGTGGTGGATTATAGCCCATCTCTCTTCTAGAGAGGAGGCCTGAATCCCTGCAGTGGGAACATTATGCTGATGATGATGATGATGAACTGCCTCCTCAACACACTTGGTGCTGGGTAATATAATACCCCTGGGTAAGACTGGTTGCTCCTGACGGAAAAACCCAATAACAATTTGCCCGACCCGGGAATCGAACCCTGCTCAACGACAACGAGACCAACTAGGCTACAAAAAAAAACATGTTTAAATCATTCAATAATATATAAAAAGAGTCACATAAAAATAAATAGAATATCATAAATATCATCGATGTTAATAAATCGGCGTAAAAATGTGTGAAGCACCTCTTACAAGTCGTAATAAAGTAAGTAAGGTTAGGTAAGTTACAATCAAGTAAAGTAGATGCACATGAGTCAACGCGTCAGTCTCCCCGCTCGATTACCCGCGACCGGTCATGTGTTGCGCGAATGTGTGTTTGTTTACCTAAATACGAGTAACTACTATATTCGTCGATGACCGAGCTAAGGTGAGGTTTGCACGGCTTTTTGTTTGATAAGTTTTGAGTGTATTAATTACGGTTGGAGTCTGGATTTGTGTGCGGTTGATGGCTGTAGGCTCGCCCTAGCTGGTGAAATGAGCGTTTATGGGTACTGTTGCCTCATCTTTCGAAGATATAACGTGCGTAATGTTAAATTGTTCGGTGGTCCCTGTCGGGTTTTCGAGATGATGATTCTTCATTTTCTCATGAAGCTCCGCGGGAGTAAGCTAGTATTTCATGAGGCAATGTTTACAAAAACCTCTCTCCACTCTGTATTGAAAATTTGGGGGGTCATGAGGAACAGGGTGTAAAGTTCCTCATCCCCCATAGAAAAGGGGGATCCTCCGACCAGACGGGTGTTGTGTCTGGTGGGCTAACTGCCCGACGTATGTAAGTCGGGATTTCCTATATAGGCTAATGTCGGGGGTAAAGTTGATAGCGCGATGTTGGATTTTCCAATTTGGTTCGCATGTGTTGCGATAGATGTCGCTGTCGCCACATAAATATTACTAACTTACTAAGTATGCAGTTTTATTTATTGTTGATTTATGTAACACATGTAACCGCTGTAACTGGTTTTAAAAGTTAAAAGGTTGTTTTAAACACGCTTTTATTAGCTTCACCTGTAACTAACAATGTAAAAAATGTTACTAGTTTTTAACCCACTTTTTAGCTTCCGATCGAATTACATGACATGTTTAGTTCGTTCAGTCTCAGAATGTACCTTTCGCAAAATGCACCCCATACGCAAAACGTACCATTCTCAAAATGCAAATTGGTGAATATTATGAGTATGACCCACTCCTTAGAAAGGCTGTGTCTCAATCCCAACAGTGTTATAGGCTGATTAGTGACTGTGCAAAGTAAGTATACGTACACGTCAATAAAGTAGTAAACCTTGTTAAAATATTTAATTATAAATATCGATCATCTTAAAATGAATATACAGTACAACCACTTTATCTTTGCAGTTCAAGGTTTCTTGTCAAGAAAAAATTCATCGATAAATCAAATATTTATTTTGATTAAACATTTTATTTTACACATAAAATCACGACTGTAATCCCCCAAGGTGTAGGCAGAGGTAGGTATACTAAATAAAATACCTTATAGTACACCCACATTTAATTTTCCCAACTTATATTTTAGTCCCTTGTAATGGGAGGCCTAATAGGGATGTTTATTGACCTAAAAAAATATGATTTTAATTAGTCCGTCTGATAGATTATCGAAAAATATTGAATATGTATTTTTTGTTTTATCAAATCAATAAAAATTTACCAATTTTTGTGGGGGTTATGACGTCACTCACCGGTAAAAAATGTCATACTAATGTCTTATAATATGACGTCACACGAGTTTTCAAAGCACTGTATCGTCTTCATTGTTTGTTTACGTGAAAAAAGAAAAAATACGTGTGCAATATTTTTTGGAAATCTATCTGACGGACTAATTAGATTTTTTTAGTTAACTACCCTATTGCCAACATTTATTTTAGATTTTTGGTAGTCGTTACAGGTAGTTTGAAAGTGACCTGAAAGTCTGACAACCAGTTTTACCTTAGGGTGTCGTATTACCCAGGACTAACTGGGTTATAGAGGTCAGATAGGCAGACGCTCCATGTAAAATACTGGTATTCAGCTGCATCCGGTTCCGATTAGACTGGAAACCGACCCCACAAAGGAAACGGCTAAGCAGATGATGGTTATGATTTTAATTCTGTGTATTTCCGCCTGTTCAGATATATTTGTTGAAGTGTACATATTTGATCATAAATCCATTCTCGGTTTATAAATCAGGATTACATTCAATGAAGGTTGTTCAAAATTATCAGCTGTTATCGTCCCTCAAAAGTTGTATGTAAACAAAGGTATAATGTGTTCCTAAGTGCATAGATAATACACATAGATTTACTATCTATTGCACTGATAAGCCAATTCTAATCTAAACCGATGTCTAGCCTAGCCTTGATTTCAGTCAATGAACACTTGACTTAAAGGTCCATGTAACCAGGGTCATCAAAATACAAAAAAATATCTATGAACAAGAATGTACTCACACTCAGTACTTATTACTTCCATGCAAAATGCATACAAAGAACTGCCAATGTCAAAGTGACATTTCGTAGATAATCTGCTTATATGAGTGAACGAAGAATTTTTGAATTTTTGAACCTTTGTTGTAGTATAACTAACATTACATTCACTGAGGTATAATGTACTACGTACTAGCATTATACCTCAATGATTACATTCATGTTTTTTTTTACCTTGCACACTCTTGTTTTTCCAATTCACTGGACATTGGCAGAATAGTCGACATCGGCGTTAATTGCCATTAAACAAAAATAGAATAGAATAGAGTGAATTATCTCCTTGATCTAGTGGTTGCAAGCAAGACTAACGAGGGTGAGGTTCTGGGGTTCGAAGTTTTATTATTCAGTTTGGGAAAAGTGTAATTGTTTTTTCTCTTGATACTCGTATTTTGTAATAGGGTAGTTGACAAAAAAAAATCTAATTAGTCCGTCAGATAGATTTCCTAAAAATATTGGACACTTTTTTTTTTTTTTTTTCACGTAAACAATAAATGAAGACGATACAATAGTGTTTCCAAAGTCGCGCGGCGTCACAGTTTGGTACATTTTTTACCGGAAAGTGACGCCACCAGCCCCCACTCACGATCTATGACACGTTTTATTTTTATCAATTTTTATTCATTTGTTAAAACAAAAAACACGTGTCCAATATTTTTTCATAATCTAACAGACGGACTAAACCGAATCAAATTTTTTTTAGTCGGTCTACTACCCTATTTTTTGTTCTTCTAATTGGGATTATTGGTTGTCAGAGACAGACTTTTGGTAACTCTTCACAGTTTACCAAAGGGTATCGTATTACCAAGTACTAATTATGTTGTGGAGGTCAGATAGGCTGTCGCTCCATGCAAAATACTGGTATTCAGATGCATCCGTTTAGACTGGACGCCGACCCCAGCATAAAGGAAAAGGCTATAAAAATAATAATGATATACTACAAGCGAGTTTCAAAGTTCGCTTGATAGGAATATGATTCATATTGACCGCTTTTACCGTTTCACTGATATTTTTCATAGTTATGCTAGGTTTAATCGCGATTTAAAAAAAAGCAATAACTATGGTTGAGCGGTGTACGTTTTCCTGATAAGAATTAATGAGCGTGATAACAGCCAGCCTAGCCTGTGCAGTTTCTACTACCTTTTTTTTTGGCGGGTGTAAAATCATCAAATAACCCCTCCCGCTCTTGGGCAGAGCGAAAGGGAGTGTCAGACTTCTACTGACTAAAAACCACCCATGTTCCTTCATGTTGAGGCCGCGGTATCTCTTGCGAACAACCCGCAGCCTCGACGGGTAGTTCTACTACCTTACGTAATAACCAAAAGCCTCTACGAACATCTAAGAAGGCTCTCGCTTAGCTGTAGCGTAGCTGGAACAAGGGTTTTATTCAGAAGGCAGTACTCCTCGATACGGCTCGCGTTATGAGGAGGTTCCTGTCTATGGAGCAAGGACCACCGGTAGCTTGGACTCTGCTCCCGACACCGGTGGACCACTGTTTTTTATATTTTTAAATGTTTTTTGGAAGTTTTAAAAATTTTACTTGTATGTAGTGAAATGAATAAAGAACATGTTACTTGTATGTAGTGAAATGAATAAAGAACATGTTACTTGTATGTAGTGAAATTAATAAAGAACATAATACTTCTCCAGACCGTTTAAGTTGAAGGGTATCTCGCAGTTCATCTTAGGAGGTTGTCGACTGCTTAATCGTGCTATCCTGTGGGTACCTTGAGTGTAAGGCCTCCAACTAACGCAAACATAACTTACAAGCCAAACGACTACACGCTAAGCACCCCCTGTGGACGATCCTCGGCTTAGGGCGCCACTGGGGGAGGACAGCAAGGAGACAGGCTGGATCTAAAGGAATCATTATTTAAGGGCTCGAGAGACGGTCGGGGAGGGTTGACCGCTTTCGGTCACGGTGGCCAGTCTTAGCGGAGATAAGTCATCGACGCGGGAGATATTAGAGAGAAAGAAAGAAAGGAAAACATCTTTGTTTAGGACATGTTACAAGTGCACACAACAAACAGAGCAGGCGTGTGTGCGCAGAGCTGTGTCTGCGCACACACGCCTGCTACAGTTCACGTCAAATAACTTTGCCCCTCTGAAGTTAGCCATTTGCAAAGATCGCGCAAGTGCAGTCACGTAGAAAATTATTTGAACAAAATAAATACATATTTTTAAAAGAACACATAGTTTTATAATGCCATAATGCCTGCCCCCATGACTCGGGCATGCGCAGTTGCAGTTTTGTTCGTAATTTTGACTGCTGCGCAGCCACTCGTAGCCAACTTCAGAGGGGCACAGTTATTTGACGCGAACAGTATGTTTGTACTCTCTCTCTGTTCCTGAGAGTAATCTCATAGTCCGATGGGATGGCAATACGACATGGTCGCAGACGCAGAGAGATCAGGCGCAGGACCATCGGCTTATTGTGTTTTCTGAGGCATGTGGGGGGGGGGAGGTATAATACAGCCAACTTCCAAACACTTTCAAAACTTTTTCGTGGCATCGCAGTGTTTCGTTCCCAAACCTTTTGCCAATGTTGACCGACTTTTGTTTAAGGATGGCATTTCATCAAATGACGCCTTTCGCTCTGAAGGGAGAAGAAGGGAGTGTCAGACTCTTACTGACAAAAACCCATCCGTGTTCTTTCTAATGCCCTTTGCGTTCTAGGGCTGCGATGACTCCTTCGAACAATTTCCGCAACCTTGACAGAATGTTCACCCCGACATTGGTGAAAGGTTCTTCCAATCAAACCGAATACAATAATATATCAGAATGCATTGATATTTACTGATACGATGTGTGTATGTACTTTTTCGATACCCGGAACCGCAATAATTATCGCCTTGATAAGAACTACAAACTAAATCAAAACAAGTGTGTATTACTAGTTCATTAACAGGGATTATGAATGCTGGCTGGAAATAACAACTTTAACTGCCGCACTCAGAGAGCTTTAATGATTACTTAGGCCATCACTTAGTAAAGGTTTTGACAGTTTTGTGATACAAAAGTAAGTTAAATCTTGACTAAGTGACGGCTTAAGTAATCATTAAATATCTCTGAATACCGCTGTTAGTATTTAGGCAGCGTTCACATTAAGCGTAAAAAGAAAAGACAGTCGCTGAAATCCAGTACATGTCGAGATCGGTCCATGTTTCAGAAAACACGTTAGGCCTTTGGCCGTTGGTTAAGTACAACGCAAATCGACGGCACGGTTTTGGCACAGTGGCTGCGTGATATGGACTGCTACTCGACTTTGGCGAAGCCATAAAGGAGGGTTATGTGTTGGTTTTTTCATTCGATTTGTGCCATTAGACGTCCACAGTTAGTGGGCGGACTATTTATAAGCTTTAGTGTGAATACCGCATTACAACAAATCAGCCTAGCTGAATCATAATCATCAAGGTTGACTTAAACTGTTAATTACTATTCTCAAATTAACATCTTCTAAAAAACCTTCGTTTGTTTTACCGAAACCTTTACTCATGCCTAATTGTTACTAAGTACCTAGATTGATTTTGAAGATAAATATGCTAATTACAAAGGTATACATAACATTGCATCACGCCTGTTAGCTTCGAAAGCTTAGGTAGAGTTTTATCCACATTTCTTCAATATAGTGCGCAAACCTATTGCTTTCAACTTGGTACAAATCCATATTCCGGCCGCTGTTTTTCCTACTCCTCCGCTATTCTTTTCTGATTAAAATCGTTGTGGAATCCAAGACAGTTAAATCGTTTCTTTTCTTGTGGTCGCCACTGTTGGTTCTGGTTTACACAGAAGTTACAGTGGTTTGGGAATAGTGTGGCGGGCTTGTCCCAAAAAAAAAATACTGGCCGCTACGAAATTGTTGGAGGAAAATCCAATAACAATTTGAGTTATGGAATATTGGAATCAGGCTAGCAAGTGTGGTTTTAGTTGCATGTAGGATGGTAATGGCACTTCTTGGATTAGCATAATATTATTGTGTGAATGGGAGAGGGTGGCGCTGTATCCAAGCCCTAACTTATTAGCGGAATTAAAACGAAATTTTTGCCCTAATATTTTAAGCATATCATGAGTAGGTACCTACTACCTTTGAAAATAACATTGAGTAAAACCCATTTTAAGCGTGAACTTCATGGATTGATTACGTCATTTCTTTGTTGCAACCAAATTCAGTATTGCTTTATTAATGTTTAATAATAGGCGTCTTTGTTGTGGGTGAAACCTATGTCTACTGCAAGCTTAAGGTACTACGTAACTATATTATTTAATCTGTAGCAGCTGTGGCATAAGGTCAAAGCCAACATAGTCAGTCGCTTACGGATATGAACACAAGACATATTTGTATATGCTAGCGAAGGAGGTGGGGGAACGTGAGAGGGAGAGAACCTCTCGTCCCAGCCGCCGCGGGAGGCGCTCCGGGCGTCGGGGGCCACGTGATGGCTTCCGGCCACCGTAGACGCGGGCCTGTGGACGGTGAGTGATGGGTAAGCTCGCCGTCCGTCCGTCTTATGACGACGACAGGCCGTGTCGACGGCGCGTTCGTGTTCCACGCGCGCCTCAAAGAGATGTCAGCAACATGGAAGGGGCCCGCAAGGGCCGACGCCTGTCGAGGCTGCGGGTTGTTCGCAAGGGATACCGCGGCCTCGACATGAAGGGCGAAGAAGGAACATGGGTGGTTTTTAGTCAGTAGAAGTCTGACACTCCCTTTCGCTCTGCCCAAGAGCGGGAGGAAAAAAACATTTGTATTTTTTTTTTGAGGATGGGATATCATAAAATGATCACTTATCCCGCTTTGGGCGGAGCGGAAGGGGTGTCAGACTTTTACTGACTAAAAACCACATAATTATGTTCCTTCTTAGCCGTTTGTGTCCGGGGCCGCGGTACTCTTTTGAACAACCCGCAGCCCCGGCAGGTGAACATGGCATCAAGAGCATATAATTATAATAGCTAGTGTACTGTGTGTACTTCGGCATTATCCCTGATGGGTTGGGCAGAGTTGAACCTATCAGCGTCTTAATAATGATCTCAGTTAGATCCACACTGTCCCTTCACTGCCCCTCCAGCGATGCCGTAAGCCGAGGCTCATAACCCGCAGACAGAGGGCGCCCCAAGCACGCTGTCACTTACTTTATAAGCCTTATGCCCGCTTAGGCTTTACACTCAATGCATTTACAGGATAGTCCGGTTAAGCAGAAGTCAGCCTCATAGTTTAAACTGCAAGAGGCCATTAAAAAAAAGGCATATTTTAACCGCAATTTTCCCGCTGAAGGCCTATTATTTTTGATTTTTTTGATGGGAAATGAACTTGTATTCAAATCATCACCATATTGCCTCACTACCGACTTTAGAATAGTACCTTCCTCACTGTTTCCTCCTCATTCAAGTTTATTCATCATATTTTCACACACATCTACTACATACTACATCCTAAAAAAACATGAAATTCCTTTCCTTCCTTCCTTCAGGAAGTCTAAACAAAACAGGTCCTGGGTTCGATTCAAGGTCGCGCAAAGTTTTATTAGGTTTTTCAGGAATTTCTTAATAGCAGCCACGGAGTCTGAATTTGTGCCCGGTTGATGGCAATAGGGTCGCCCCCTATTACATGGGACTTAGCATAGACTTATGTGCTGGGTACCTTGCTCACTGTTTCACCCTCATTCAAGTTTTGAATGTTTTTCTAAAACTAATAGAATGTTAGTGACGTCCAAAATACATAAATATAAAAATTATTTTTAATTAACATTATAAATATTTGATTTTGTTGAATGCAACCACACCATGTAGGTACACGAATGTTCTTATAGCAAAAAATAATTCAACAAATTGTAATCCTTTATCGCACACAGCCGAAAATGGTTATCAGTGTTACCACACAAATAATGAAATTCAATTGGTGGTTTTATATTACAACACTCACTCCTCTCCTTTCGTCTCGTCTCCATTTCTGTGGAGATCGCGGTAACTCATGGCATCTTCAAAATTTGTATTCCCTGCACTGGTTGTCGGTACACCGTACACGTGTCTTGCTCGTGGCTGCTATGTACAAATTAAGCTCAAAGTTCACAAACAAATGAAAAGCAGAACATCAATGAACGTAATTCAAATATTCCACAGACGAAATATAATTAAAATTCAATGCGCATAAATTCAGCTGTTTATCTATGACCTCGCGGTGATGTCATTCAAGGTCGGGTCGGCCGGTACGGCGGTATTACGTATGGGGATAGGAATGGCAAGTGACGGGAGGAATTGCTATGGGTTTGAAATTGGAAAATAATTAATTTTTATTACTCTGAAAAAGACTTAGAAAAGAGAAAAATAAACAATAATAATATTAATTTTCGAGAAACAAGAAGTTATTTATGAATTATAAATAAATAAAAAAGAAATTAAAAAATTTTGCCTTTGCTTTAGACGTCGTAATCGGACTGTACACGTGGTCTTAGGTTCTATTGCTAGGTCGGACAATATTATACTTAATCGAATTTTTAATCAAGAATTTCCCAGTAGCAGCCCGGACTAAGTCCGGTTGATAGCAATAGGCTCGGGCCTATTTCATGAGACTTAAACATAACTGGCAAAATGTGGCTGTGTAGGTAGATACACCTCTTTTTTATTTTTTTTTAGCCCGTATTGTCCCATTCCTGAGCAAAGGCCTCCCCCCATTCCTTCCACTTCTTACGATGGTGTGCTTCTTCTCGCCAGTTGTTGAGGAAGCCATCCAAGGCGTCCCGCCATCTTCACCTCGGTCTACCGCGACCCCGTTTAGCTGTGTAGCTCCAGCCTTGCGATATTCGGGCCCACAGCTGCGGCGGCATCCGGCAGACATGGCCTGCCCAGTCCCATTTGAGTCTCGCAGCTTTATAAGCTACGTCGGCAATTTGCGTTCATACACCTCTACCTAACCTAAATTATTTTAATAAGTAATAAAAATGCAAAATATACACAAAATAAACACGACACGGACACGGGTTTTGATATTTGCAAAATAAACACTTACTTAATGTGGTGTTTAAACCTTTATTTGACGTTATGAATACTTTAACAATGACATTTAATAACTAATTGAGCCTACCTTGACTCCAAAATATATAAAACAAACTTGTTTTATAGCAAAAGGTTTTTTAAATAATTAATACGTATTAATGAATGTAGTGTTAATTATTGTTCTGATGTTAGTCTTTGTCAAATTAGTCTGGTGTAATTGTTCATTGTTTAAACAAAGAGGTGGCCGTGAGCCGTGACATATGTCATAGTAAGTTATTACTTTAAAAAAAGAAGTTAAGTTTATGTACAGACGCCAGGGTATTATCAGCTACCCGAAATTGTCAATTTTTCCCAATCAATTTTGAATCTAATGACTTAGCGATAAAGTTCATTCGATTTCGGGTCGGGCCAATTTTGATTGCCTTTTTCTATTAGGAATTTCATTTTTGCCCAGTTGATGGCAATCGGCTCGTTCCCTATTACTTGGGACTTAAACATAACTCTGCCGAATTGTGGGTGTACTTAGGTACACCTTTTTAAGCTATTGCATAGCTTCTATCGCGGGCCTTGAGCGTGGGGACCGAATCCAGAAATTCCGTAACGAAAAAAACCTAACACCCCCCACTCCGACCGGCACAGCGGTGATACTTTTTACAAAGTGTAACTTGAATTAATATCAAAGAAAAAAAAACAAAGGAAAAAAAATACTGCATTAATAAAATAAATAAATAATTATAATTGCATAAGTTGATAAAAAATGCTATGCAATAGCTTTACCGCGGCAGTCTCCGAGTGTTTTTTTTTTTGGCGTGAGAAATCATCAAATAACCTCTCCCGCTCTTGAGTAGAGCGGAAGGGAGTGTCAGACTTCTACTGACTAAAAACCACCCATGTTTCTTCTTAGCCCTTGCGCCGAGACCGCGGTATCTCTTTCGAACAACCCGCAGCCCCGAAGGTCGTCTCCCCTGGCGGGCCCCTACCATGTTGCTGACATCTCTTTGTGGACGTCGACACGGCCTGTCGTCGTCATAAGACGGACGGACGGCGAGCTAGCTCATTACTCACCGTGCACAGGCCCGCGTCTACGGTGGCTGGAAGCCGTCACGTGTACCTACTTAGGTACACCTCTGTCTGTCTTACCCTTCGGGAGTTACAGGCGTGATGTTATATTATGTATAAAGAAACTGGTTGTGGTCATTGCGGTCTCTCATTGAAATTCAAATCAGCACAAATGCCGACAATTCTAATTTCTATAAATAATTCCTTATAACTTTTAGCTTGTTACACTTAATAGCAGCCTGTCTGACAAGCACGAGTATCGTTTGTGACTTGACTGACTCGCAGACTGACTTAAACGTGGCTTAATAAATATACACTATGACCTAAGTGCATTGATATAAAAACTAAAGATACGGTCGTCCGAACATTTGCTCGACGCGTTCACCATACAGAGAATCGGTGTAGTCTGCTCGTTAACGTAACCTTGTTTAAGCGGCCGGCGTGGTATTTTCGAGGTAGGTATAAAGAACATAAATAAAGCTTTTAATAAAATTAATGACCGCACCCGAAGAGAGCCGATCGTGGACTAGTTCACTTCGGCTTAGGAAAGACCGTTTTAGGACCAAGTTCGAGGCGTCATTGTAACATGCGGTCCACCCAGTCCTTACGCAGTAATATATAAGTCAATGCCTAAGTGTCAAGCCAAGTCTGTAACATAATTAAGAACTTAGTATTTAAGACTTACATCTACGTTGAACAACTTCATTTTGGTTGCGGCTTTTGTCTGGAGGTCAGTTAGTTCACAAGCTATTTTTCTTTTGAGCGGGAAATTTCTTATGGATTGCCTTTCGTCTGGTGGGATTTTTGTCGGACTTTAACCAACTTAAAACCCACTATTCCTACTTATTAATTACCACGGTTGTGTCCAGGGCCCGTGATATACAAAATAAACATGTCTATTAGCGCGCACCCCCGATTGTTATCAGCCCGCCAATCCGAGCAGGCCACATCACCAAGTGCGGCCAGAGACTGCATATTCTACACCGTTTTGGGCCTAGCTGGTCGGGCGACAACCCAGCCCTAAGTTCGCCGCCCGCAGGCTCCTCCTTAGTCCTTAATTAATATTATAAATGCGAAAGTAACTTTGTATGTCTGTCTGTCGCGCTTTCACGCCTAAACTACTGAGCCGATTTAAATGAAATTTGGTACACAGATAGTCTAGAGCCTGAGAAAGGACATAGGCTACTTTTTAATGCGAAAAAGGGGTTGTAAGAGGTTGAAAGGGAGGGATGAAATTACTTTTGGTTCTGATAACCGACATCCACTCGGGCCAAGCCGCGGACATCAGCTAGTAGGTACTTTATAACCGGGATTAACACATTCTTTTTATCACACCACGCGGGCGAACCCGTGGACATAACCTAACTAACCAGTAATCTAATAAATTGACCATTCATTGGGTAATAAAGATATGTCCGTATTCGTAATCAAATTTAAAATGAGGCAACCGGAATGGAGTTCAACTAATTGCTACTGAATTCAGGGTGAGGTCAACAGTGGCAATGCGATAGCATAATTAGGTCATTTAGTCTGCCATGGAGGAGTGGACGTGACAGACTGACTTCTAGACTATGACTCAATTGGTGAATAGGCATTGTGAATCAGCTGATAAAGCTTGGTGGACACTTGAGAATTAATTGATGATGATTGTAAACGTGCCACTAATGCAATATGAATACCGCTTGAATGGGCTAGCTCGCCGTCCGTCCGTCTTATGACGACGACGGGCCGTGTCGGCGACGGCGCGTTCGTGTTCCACCCTTTCTATGTTGCTGACATCTCTTTGAGGCAAGGACCGACGCCCGTCAGGGCCGCGGATTGTTTGCAAGAGATACCGCTGCCTCGGCACAAGGGCTAAGAAGGAGCATGGGTGGTTTTTAGTCAGTAGAAGTCTGACACTCCCTTCCGCTCTGCCCATGAGCGGGAGGGGTTACTTGATGATTTCACACCCCTAAAAAAAAAACTAAATAAAGGTATGTCTGCCGTCAGCGAATCTTCATCATGATCTGCCTAGCCTTTTCCTAACTATGTTGGGGTCAGCTTCCAGTCTAACCGAATGCTGCTGAATATACTTATATTTTGCTGCAGTATTTTACACTAGCTGTTGCCAGCGGCTTCGCCCGCTACAACTCGAAAATTATCCCACGGGAAGATAAAATCGGGATAAAAACTATCCTATGTGTAAATCCAGGTTATAAACTATCTGTGTACCAAATTTTATCCAAATCCGTTCAGTAGTTTTTGCGTGAAAGAGTAACAAACATCCACACATCCATTCTCACAAACTTTCACATTTATAATATTAGTAGGATTAGCTCCATTCTAGGAGCAATTATCTAGTGGCAATGGGCAGGTCACATTGCACGCAGAAAGGATGACCGATTTGGCTGAAAAGTTCTAGAGTGGCGACCGCGAACTGCATGGCGATTCTATCTCTATTCTACCAAGAATAGACAAAGCTTTTTCCATACAATTTGACATGAAATTTTACTACAATCTGTCATTTTGTCGATTCTTACGTCGACAAAACCCGTTTCTACGGTGGTCATGCTACGCGTGCTGGAAGACGTTGCGTTTGAAGGCCTCCCACTAGGTAGACCGATGACCTAGTGAAGGTTGCGGGGATCCGCTGGATGTGAGACGCACGGGACCGGTCAATGTGGCGACACTTGGAGGCCTATGTCCAGCAGTGGACGTCTTTCGGCTAAAATGAGGATTATGATTGCCTATCTGACCTCCACAACCCAGTTAGTACTGGATAATACGATAGTCCATTGTAAGACTGGTGTCCAGACTTTCGGGCCTCTGTCAACCTGTAACGACTGCCAATTTAAATATCTACAATTGACAGCCGGACCCAACGGCTTAACGTACTTTCCGAGGCACAGATGAAACTATGTAATGTATGGTCACCCATCCACAGACCAACCTAGGCAAACGCGGCTGAAGATTGATCCGAGCGACTGTTATTATTTAGCCACATGCTTCTCCTCTTCCAATCTATCTATCACTAGGTGTCAGGTGCCAGCGGCTTCCCCCGCTACAACTCGAAGATTATCCCACGAGAAGATAAAATCGGGATAAAAATTATCCCATGTGTTAATCCAGGTTATAAACTATCTGTGTTCCAAATTTTATCCAAATCCGTTCAGTAGTTTTTGCGTTAAAGAGTAACAAACATCCATTCATCCATACTTAGGTACAAACTTTCGCGTTTATATTAGTAGGAAAGGATTAACACTGAAAACGAGATATTTACCATGTTTACTGTTTGTTTCATGTTTTTGATATTTTCTCTAAAACGTTTATTTGTATCGTAGGTAGTGTTTGTTTTATTACAATTAATCACCGCTGCTAATCTAATTCTCATTGAGCCAATTAACCAATCTGAAACATTACAACTGGACAAGGTTGAAATCATTAAAGTTTATGCTTGACGCATAATCTGGCGCCTGGGTCTGCCTAGCTAGAGCGATAATATCAATGAACTCCGAGAAGAAAGTACAAATGTTCTTGTATTGTGTCTACAGGGTGTAAATGAACCCTTGACGCATCCGTCAACCAAGCATTCTGTACATCAAACTAAGTACCTACCCTATGCAAAAATTTTTGCTGGGAAATAACTTTGTTTTTGGGGGTCAAAAATCACATTTTACGGTAAAACTCAAAGTAGCACTCTTAAAACATTGTGCTAGTGGATGCTTTGAATAGTAAACGGGTCATGGAGGTAATTTAAGTATAGTTAAAACCTGAAATACTAGTATTTACAAAAACAGCTGTAAAAAACTTGGAACTTTGACCGCCAATATCTCCGTAACTAGGAGGTTCCCAGGTATGGTCTAGAACAAAAAAATGATCGCAGTGGTGGGGAGAACAAATGCCCTTCGTTTGCGTTAAGGATACTTTTACACCCTATATATTTCCATCGTCCATTCGTCGTTTCCATCTCCATGGCCATTTTCTCCACGTTTTGCGTAGTTTAACTACATAGTTTTATGTATAGTGTACATAATGGTCCCTTTACACCTAATGTGTGTGACCGTATGTATGAATGTGGACGAGGTAAAAGGAGTATGATAAAGATCGTAGCATGTGGCGTTCTGTGGTTTCTGCCAACCTCCATTGGAAAAGGGTGTGAGTTTATGTATGTATGTAAGAGTTGTTACAGGTTTAAGAGCTTTTTAGCATCAGTGAACCCACACGTACGGATAAATTGCGGATGCGATTCCGTACACAGACATCTCCAATTAATACTCACGAGACTTGGCATCTGTCAGCATCGCAGCCTGTAAACACCTACTGCATTAGAGTTTTAATAGTCCCTAGTACATAGGTCCCAACAAATGTGCAAGAACACCCATGAACAAAATCCAATATCGCCGTGATTCTAAACCACAGCAAACTAAAGCCGTTACATCATCTGTGCTGCCACGCTTGACCGGCGCGGTTACGATACCTACGTATTACCGAGACAATACTTCATTGCTTATTGTTAGTTGCATTGTTACACTGGGGCACCGTTGAGGTTCCTTTCATTCAAGATGGAACATTTTCTTAGTATTTGCTTTCATCGCCAGCCTATAATGTTCCTCAGGCCTCCTCTCTAGGAGAAGGATGGGCTATAATCCACCACGGTTGGTAGATGTCACATGTTTTCGAATTTTTTGGTTCTAAGACATGCCGGTTTCCTCACGATGTTTTCTTTCATCGTTTTGAGAGCAGTGGTGATGAAATAAATGACACAAAGTATTGCGAATGCCTGGGTTGAAGTTTCGAACCCACGACTTACTGTTCGAAAGTCGGGGCCGCCACCACTGGGCCACCGTTGCTCTCCCAGTACAGTCGCTTCATGTTAAATACTGGTATTCAGCTGCATCCAGCTGGACTGGAAGTAAACCCCAACATAGTTGGGTTAGGTTAGGAAAAGGCTAGGCAGATTACGATGACGTCCATATGTAAATCGGATCACTTATAGGATTATGAACCGGCAATGCAGCTGAATATCAGTATTTTACATGGACCAACTGCCTATCTGACCTCCACAACCCAGTTTGTAGTTTCTAGTTAGCGATACCCTTTGGTAAGACTGGTTATCAGACTTTCAGGTCACTGACTACCTGTAACGACTGTCAAAGATCAACAGTTATTATTCAGCCACATTCTACATATTATAAGGACGTATGTAACCAAAAAAGAAACGCCATTATAATTCCTATCTATACTAATACACACATCAAAAGTGTCTAGGGATCAACATATATTTTTGCAATAACTTTTCTCCTGATTGATATTAATTAAAATTTTCTTTAAGGATTCATCAAATAAAGTGTTTTCGTTTGTCACAGTAACGATAAACCAAGTCACCTTTGCATTAATAAAGAAATTTGCCATTTTCCTAATAAAGGGATTTTTGACATTTGAACCACTAACATTAAAGTTCGAAAAAAAGACTGAAATAACAGTTTTCTTTAAAATTTTATTGGGTAACTTAAACAATTAATAATCCGTGTTTCTACCGCGAACACTAACAACACAAGAACATCGGTTTGGCATACTCAAAATGAGTTCATCCAAATCACGCTGTGGAATGGCCGCCCATGTTCGTTGCAACAACAAAAAAAGGTCTTCTTGCGACTGGATACCCTCCATATTCGGCAGAGCTCTTCTCTGTAGCATATCCCATGCATGCTCAATCGGGTTCAAGTCTGGCGACTGAGCAGGCTAGGGCAGGACATTGATGTTAGCTGCGGCGAGAGTCTGTCTTACAACTCTTGCGGTGTGCGGTCGTGCATTATCATGCATTAACTGAAATAAGGGACCGATTTGCACTTGTAGAGGAACGATGACGTCTGATACAATCGTCTCAGCATAAATTTGAGCGTTGAGGTTGCCTCTGATCCAAATCAACTCAGTTCTTCCGCCGATCCAAATACCCGCCCATACCATGATGGTTCCACTACTATAAGGATGGACTTCCTGGCAGGATTTTAATCGCTGTTGGCGTCCAGGGGTTCTCCAGTGTCGTATACGTCTTGTATCCGGTCTCATACCAAAACGAGACTCATCAGAAAAGCACACGAAACGCCATTGTTCTTCTGCCCAATTTCTGTGTTCAAGAGCCCATTGATATCGAATCCTACGATTGTGCATTGCTATAGGTGGTACCCGTAGCGGTCTTCGGGAATGAAGGTTCACTTCATGCAAGCGGTTTCTGACTGTTTGGTCGCTAATTAAGTTCCCTGAAGAGTGATGAAGCCTCACGGCTAACATCATGGCGGTTATTGTTGGAGCTCTTCGAGTTAAGATTTGAATGTATCGGTCTTGTCTCCGTGTGGTGCAGCGATACCGTCCTCCATGGCGCTCAGCCACGGTACCAGTGCTTCGGTAACGTGTCCAAAGTCGACTGATAACACTCTGACTTGTATTCAGAGCTAAAGCCACAGTACGTTGCCGGGAACCAGCTTCTATCATTCCCACGGCTCTGAGCATTTCTTCCCTGCTTAAATGACGTCGCCGCTCCATAATAACGTTGGTTTTAATCAGTAGTAGGGAAACAGTAGCACTAATAATGTCTTCAATGCGTTGTATGTTTTTATAGGGAAAATATTGACAGCTGATTTTCATCTTTTACTCGAATTTGATTCACAGTTCCTGATTCAAATTATGAAATGCACCAAAAAGGATCCATATCTATATATATAAAAATGAAACCCGTTTTCCGTTGTCACGACTTGGCATGAAAACGGCTTGACCGATTTGGCTGATTTTTTTTTTTAAATGTTCGTTGAAGTTCAAGGATGGTTTTTACGGCGAGAAAAATTCGAATAATGGCCGGAAAAGCCCTAAAAACAGCCCTTTTCTTTTTCCCATACAAACGTTTTCTAACTAAAACGTCAAATCAATTTGAGCTTTAATACCGTACTATAAAGTTCAAGTGTTAGTGGAGAGGTTCCGGGAAGGCAAAACAATTGAGTGACGTTCAGTTGTTCAGTCAACGAATGACAACTTCAAACAGACCATACGATATTATCACAATAATCACAAATAATTACTGTTTCTTTCCCAATAGAAAAATGATTTTTCAAATGGTGTTTGCGTATAATATAAAAATTAATTGCTGTTAGTTAGTCGCGCTAAAACTAGAGAACGGCTAGACCGATTTGTCTAATTTTGGTTTTGAAACATTTGTAGCAGTCCAGAGAAGGTGAGAAATTAGTAGTATGTAGGTAGTTGGTACGTAGGCAGGTAAAAGGGCATTGCAACGCACGCGGGGTACAGCTATATTATATAAAAATGAATAGCTGTTCGTAAGTCTCGCTAAAACTCGAGAACGGCTGGACCGATTTGGCTCATTATAGTGTTGAATTATTCGTTGAAGTCCAGGGAAGGTTTAAAAGGTGAGAAAGTGGTAGGTAGGTAGGCAGGGTAGTAGGTATAGTAGTAGGTAGAGTAGTAGGTAGGGTAGTAAGTAGGATAGTGAAGTAGGTAGGGTAGTCGGTAGAATAGTAGGTAGGGTAGTAAGTAGGTAGGGTAGTAGGTAGATCGGGTAGTAGGTAGGTAGGGTAGTAGGTAGGTAGGTAGTGTAGTAGGTAGGTAGGGTAGTAGGTAGGTAGGGTAGTAGGTAGGTAGGGTAGTAGGTAGGTAGGGTAGTAGGTAGGTAGGGTAGTAGGTAGGTAGGTAGGGTAGTAGGTAGGTAGGTAGGGTAGTAGGTAGGTAGGGTAGTAGGTAGGTAGGGTAGTAAGTAGGTAGGGTAGGAGGTAGTAGGTAGGTAGTTAGTTGGTACACAGGCAGGTAGTAGGTAGGAAAAAGGGCATTGCAACGCATGCCGGGAACAGCTAGTAAATTTATAAAATCATAAATTTATTACAAAGCCACATCTCAATCTCAAGAAATCCGCATCACGCGCCGCATTCGCGCTTGATCCCTAGACACTTTTGATGTGTGTATTATAAAGAGGAAAGATTTGTTTGTTTGTTTGTAATGAATAGGGTCCGAAACTACTGGACTGATTTCAAAAATTCTTTTACCGTTGTAAAGCTACACTATCCCCGAGTGACATAGGCTACTTTTATCCCTGTATTCCCACGGGAACGGGAACTACGCGGGTGAAACCGCGTGACGTCCGCTAGTTTGTTATAAAGTCTCTACGTCTCTGTCTAGTAACATTTGATGCCCTACTGTTGACTTTAAATACCAACTTTTAGTGCTAAAACCATGTTGCCTCAAATTGAAAGAAGATTTAGTATTGCAAAAACAATTCTATTGTGTATGTTTTATTTGTGCACCACATTGGATAAAACGATTTTATTATCGTATTAACTTAGTATTAACTGGGTTGTGGAGGTCAGATAGGCAGTCGCTCCATGTGTAAAATACTGGTATTCAGCTGCATCCGGTTAGACTGGAAGCCGACCCCAACATAGTTGGGAAAAGGCTAGGCAGATGATGATGATGATTGGATAAAACGATTTTTTTATCATGTATAAATTTGATATTATAATATTTTATTCTGATTATATTATTTTAAACTTATATTATAAATAAAATAACAAAACATCACGCCTGTAATCCCCGAAGGGTTATGCAGAAGTTAACATTATAGTACACCCACATTTATCCAGTTATAACTGGATAAATGTATGTATAAGGGGCAAACCACGGGGCAAGCCTATTGCCATCAACTGGCCTCGAATCCAGACTCCGTCGCTGTTACTGAGAAATTCCTGATGGTAAAACCCATTAACACTACCCGACCCGGGAATCGAACCCACGACCTCACGCTTAGCAGTTAAATTGCGCTTGCAACCACTAGACCAACGAAGCAGTCATTATATTATCTGTATTTTAATATACATACATTTCAATAAGAAAACAGTGTACATTGATAATATCAAAGCAGCAAGCAGTCGTGTAAAAATATAGAAAACATAAAAGTTTCTTGTTCTTTGCGTTTTGTACTTTTTATCAATGTGGATGCGTTTTCAAAAATCACTGAAATTCACACAAGACTTAAAATTAGGTCTTGTCTGTCAGGGAATTTAGAATGTTTATTAATTTATAAATATCATATCGTTACTTTAGTAGATTTTTTATGTTTATTAAAATGTTTTTTTTTTTTGTTACAGCGTCTCAAAACCATGCTAAAACAAGGGGAACACTGAAACCACGAAAAACACGAACGAACGAAATGTGTTCAGACTAAAAACTACCAAGTGAACGCATCCAAAACAGACAGAGACAGACATAGCGAAACAGAGCTGCGTCCCAAAATAGTGCGTTCGAAAATAGAAAAAAATATGCCTAGTTCCCAATCAGTTACCGAGAAGACAGCGGCGGGAGTTGACGCCGCCCAATGGTGGAAAACACCATGGAAAGCTATGGCCGACCTCGCCGAAGCAGTTGACGACCTCATATGTAGCTTCGATTATATGGACACAGCCATGGACAACCTAGTCATGTTAATCTTCATATGGGTCCTCTTTTCCATCGTCCTCCTCGGAATCGCGAAATGGGCTTACGCTCGCTTTGCCAACAAAGCTATAGAGGTCGATATTAAACAGAAGCCTACAATTGATGACACGAAAAAAACATCGAACGAAATTATAAACAGTGCGGATAGTGTTCTGGCTACTAGTGCTAAAGTTAAAAGTGCCTCGTTTAAGCCTGCTAAACCAACTGGGTTCGTGCCAGCGACCCCTCCAAACAAGAGAAGGTTGGGTCGCATGTCTCCCGGCCCTGAGCAGCTGACTCTAAAAAAGCACCAAAGTGTTTTAGTACCAACATGTACGGGACCCGATCCGCCGAGTGTGCAATGGGTGAACGACCTACTGACGTGGTTATATAATGATCTAGTTATTGTAAACGAATTGGTGCAGCAATGGATAGTGTCCATGAACGAGTTCTCGAAGAAGTCTGTCGAGGAGGTAAGTTTATATTACAGCTTATTTTTTGGTCAGTGGGTAGTCTTAGGGGCGGACAATTGCAATAAAATTAGGAAATTTCCGGAAAAAAACTTTCTTTCTTCTCCCAAAAAGTTCTCGGTTCAATAGCGCCCCTAAGGCCACACTCCAAACTCTTTTTTTGTGTTTTCTATTTACAGGATTGTCAAGAATTTTCCTTTTTAGTGTACCATAAACAATATCTGTTGCGTATACATTACCCGATGTGATACCAACATAACATTATGCGTCATGGTTTCTATATTGGGCAGCCATGCTTTTCAGTATCCTCAAGGCAATGTGCTTTCAACCATCAACAGTTTTGCTCAAATCCAGTACTAATCTATTTTCCCTAGGACTGAACAGTCGATGCTAGAACTAGCCATAGCAATAAGAAATGGGAAATATGAGGATGATGAGAATATGTAACTAGCTGTTACACGCGTGTAATTATTATTATAAAATGTTTACTTCCGTACTAGAATCGGTGTAAGATTTTAATTTATTGGAACGGCGCCCTAATCTTTTTTCTTAAATAAAATTTTTATTTACTTCTTATAACATTAACTATTTGCCAGTAAAAGACTCGTCTAAATTAAAAAAAAAGTTGTTGTAGGTACCGTATATTATAGTAAACAGTAAAAAAAAATATTAATTTTTTTTTTTCTCTTTAATTTATATTTTTAATTTTTTTTATGTATATGTAGGTACACCGATTTTTCTGTGATTACTGGACTGGTAGAGTAAACAATTGTTATTTAAAATTGGATTCTGAATAAGTCGCTCCGTGTAAAATACTGGTATTCAGCTGCATCCGGTTTGACTGGAAGTCGATCCCAAAATAGGGCTAGGCAGATGATGATGATGAGGTTTATCTTCGTCTAAATAAATATAACATTTATGAACCATCCATATCCTATGCGAACATAATCATTAATGTTTGCATGCCACCTTAATGGCGAAATGTGTCATTGCACTACATAATTATTATTTTACCATCTTTTGTACCACATTTGTTGCAAATAAATAATTTTGACTTTGACTTTAACTTTGAATAAGTGTGTAAGCGCGTGGGTTTCACGACTTACATATATATATATTGTGGTTCGTTTAAGTAAACACTCGTGAACAATTAATCTGTTTTTATTACTTTAACCTTAAAATTACATTAAACTGTTATTGTTACAAAAGATAAGTTGTGGATGTGGAAGCGCGGTAAGGAGCGCATGGGCGCGTGACTGACGCGTGTGTCTTCGTTGGCGGTAGCGGAAGCAAGAGGCCGAGAGCGCGGTTCCCTCGACGCAGACGCGTTGCGGGGCGTGAGGCGCGGGGTGCCCTGTAGAGATGGGACGCGCGGCGCAGATGATATTCTCGTTGTTGGCGCAAACATACTCCGGGGCCGGTGAAGTCCAGCAGGAAGGCGTGGACGAGGGTTTCCGTCGTAGTCGATGATAATGTTGCGTCCTTGGAGCTGATGTAGAACTACAGGTGCTGCAATGTGTGCCCATGATGAAAGAAATAAGTGGCAGTGCGGCGCTGTAGGCGGCAATGCAGTGATGCGGACGTCGAGTGGCCGGTGTGGTGATGGCGTGCACGTAAAGCAGTATTGAGCTGTTATCCTTTTCATTAAATTCTTGTCATTATTAATTGGTTAGAAATGTGTGATGAAGATCTGGATCAGTCTAGTAAAGGGCAGAGGCGAGTGAGGGACCGCTTGATAATACCTCTGGTAGTCAAGATATCGGCGACGCGGGATATGCCGTCTCCTCCAGGATACAGTTTGGCAATGCGCCCCAGGCGCCAGCATAGCGGCGGCGTATTATCCTCCTGAATGAGTACTAGATCACCAGTAGCCAACTTAGCCTTGTTCTCACGCCATTTCGTTCTCGTTTGGAGCTCAGAGATGTACTCCCGTTGCCACCGCGTCCAAAATTGCTGTCGCATTTTTTCGATGGCCTCATATCTTGTACGGCAGGTTGCGGTGTCACCGATGATTGACGATGGCGGTGCGGTCAGCGGCCGGCCGATCAGGAAGTGTCCTGGGGAGAGAGGGAGGAAATCTATAGGACAAGATGAAAGTGGGGACAGGGGTCGACTATTCAGTATAGCCTCAACCTGCGCAAATAACGTGGACAACTCTTCGAAGGTCAGATTAGTGTTGCCCATTACACGTTTGATTAAATGCTTAGCCGATTTAATGCCGGCCTCCGACAGACCAGAAAAGTGAGGAGCGTAAGGTGGATGGAAATTAAAGTTAATTTGCATGTTTGCTGCAAGATCACTAATTCCTTTTGCGTTTGATTTTAGAAATTGACCTACTTCCTTGGATGCTGCCACGAAATTACGCCCGTTGTCTGAGAATATCTCTAAGGGTTTTCCTCTACGTGAAATGAAGCGTTTTAAGCATGAAATAAATGCGTCTTTAGAGAGGTCGCTAACGGCCTCCAAGTGCACACACTTGAACCTAAAGCAGATGAAGAGACATAAATAGCATTTAGATACGCGAGCACCACGACCTTTTTTATTAAGTATGTGAAAGGGCCCTGCGAAATCCATCCCGATAGACTGGAAGGGTGGAGCGGGAGTGACTCGCTCGGGAGGTAGATTGCCCATCATAGGTGTAAGAGTTTGCCCTTTGTGGCGGCGGCACACGACGCAAGAGCGCACGGTGCTGCGGGAGAGCTGCCTGCCGTTGCTCGGCCAGAAGGACTCTCGGACAGAGTACAGCAGTTGCTGTGGACCTGCGTGTAATAGGCGTTGGTGTTCCTGGCGAAAGATTAAAATGGACATATGATGTTTACAGTCTATAATTATAGGATGTTTCTTATCATGGCTATAGCTGGAACGATCAAGCCTACCGCCTACTCTCATAACACCGTCCTCGTCGAGAAATGGGCTAAGAGCTGATAATTTACCCTTAAGTATGGATTCGCCTTTTGTTAGTTTATTGTACTCTTCAGGGAATGATTGTTTTTGAGCCTCTTTGGCTAATAATGTTAATGAAGTGTTCATCTCTTGAACTGATAGAGGACCTCTTATACTATTTTTATCTTTCAGACATTGAATGTACCTTAGCACATATGCAAATATTCTCTTGATTCTGTTGAGAGTGGAGAAATCTTCAAATCGTATAACTGGTGACTTGCTTACGGTCGTCACGAGTAGGACCTTCATTTCAGGTAAGTTGGCTTTACTTGGTTTTTCTTGTGATGGCCAATGATTTTTATCCATGCTGAGGAAGGACGGGCCTGACCACCAGTTTTGAAGAGTGCGCAGCTTCTCTGCAGGGACGCCGCGGGAGATGTAGTCAGCCGGGTTGGCAGCAGTGGGCACGTGACGCCATGAAGAAAGGTTTGTATTCTCGCAGATTTCTACGACCTTGTTAGCAACAAAACTCTTCAGTTTGCTGGGAGTGCTGTTGAGCCATGCGAGTACGACACTGGAGTCACACCAGTGTATGCACGTGGAGATAGGGTACCGCAGGGAGTCCAAAACTGTCTTCGTGAGATTTGCGGCGAGTAGAGCTCCAAGTAGCTCCAACTTTGGTATGGTAAGAGGCGGTTTAGTAGGCGCCACTCTTGATTTGGCACAGAGTAAATGAACTGCTATGTTACCTTCATTGTCAGTTGATCGTAGGTATATGCATGCGCCATAAGCATGCATGGATGCATCACAGAAGGAGTGTAATTGAATTTCTTGTGGATTCTCACATAGAACTCTTCTTGGTATTACCATTTCATTAAGAGACGGAAGGCTAGAACTCATTTTCTGCCATTCTTTTTTTAGATCATCTGGGACTGGCTCATCCCAGGCCAATCCTCGCCGCCACAGCTGTTGCATAAGCATCTTTGGCTGGACAGTGGACGGTGAAAGCAATCCGAGAGGATCAAAAATGCTGAAAGACGATGATAGTATTCCTCTTTTGGTAGTTTTGTCTGTAGGTTCAGAGCTTGGAGCTTCAATGGTGAATTGAAGAGAGTCGGATTGTGGGCTCCAGCCTAAACCGAGGGCACTGGATGCGTCACTCAAGCTTAACTTGCTTTGCAGGTCGACACTGGAGATGGGAAAGATGTCAGGGGCATTTGACCTGAACTTTCGGAGATTGAAGCAGCCGGATTTCAACATAGCGGTGACTGCATTCAGTATGTATAGTAGCTCTTCTTTAGTGTCAGCTCCTGTTAGTAGATCATCACAATAAAAATCCTTCTGAATTATTTCCTTGACTTTATCTTCGTCGCAGTCTTCTCCAAGTTGCCACAAGCATTTAGTGCTCAAGTAGCTTGCACTGGCGAAGCCATAGGTTACGGTGTTGAGCCTAAGTGTTCTAATAGGGAGATTTTCTTCTTCACGCCATAGAATAAGCTGTAGGACTCTGTCTTCTTCGTGGATATTGACTTGACGAAAGAATTTATCGATATCTCCAGCTAAAACGTACTTGTATAGGCGAAATCGCAGCAGAATCGAAAACAAGGAGTCTTGTACTTTGGGGCCAATCATTTGGATGTCGTTTATGGAAACGCCAGTAGATGTCGCGGCGGAGCCGTCGAACACGACGCGCAGCTTGGTGGATTCGCTCTGCTCGCGCAGCACAGCGTGGTGGCACAGGTAGTGGCGCCTGCGCGGCGGTGGCGACTGCTCCAGTGGAGTGCAGTGGCCCAGTGACAGGTATTCTGCAATGAATTCACAATAGGCTTGCTTGAGCTTCGGATTTTTGCGAAATTTTCGCTCTAAAGAAAATAATCTTAGTTTTGCTCTGTGATAGGAGTCGCCGAGCACCTCAGTAGACTCTTTAAGTGGAAGTTTCACACAGAAATGTCCGTTTTCTTGGCGGGTAGTGTGTGTTTGAAAGTGCTGCTCACACATCTTCTCACTATCACTCAGGAGAGGCCTTTTTGGTAGCTCTTCTAGCTCCCAAAATCGGGCAAGTTGTTGATCAAAATTATTGGTTAAATGATCGTCATTTCTTGACAAATTGCACTGAATATTTCTAGGTACACTGTTGGTAGGTATATATACAGGGCCTGAAATTAGCCAGCCCAACCGAGAACTTCTCAAAAATGGTAAATTTGCTCCAAGGGATTGCTGCTCTCTTCCTATAATTTGCCAGAATAAATCAGCGCCAATCAGCATGTCTATTGGGCCTGAAGTGTTGAAGGCAGGATCGGCTAGTGGAGTTTTCGGCGGGATTTTGAAGTAGCTTAAATCAATGGTTGAACTTGGAATATTTGCTGTAAGCTCAGGGAGCACCGGGCATGCCAGTGTGGTATGGTAGTCTGTATGGCGAGAATGTATGCGGACAACGCATCTCTCTGCGATGAATCCACAGTGTGTATTGCCCATGCCGGTTATCTTCGTAGCATTTGTTGGTATGACAGGTAGGCCCAACTTATTTTTCAACTCTCTAGTTATAAAGGTGGCCGCACTGCCGGAATCGAGAAGGCAACGAACTTCCTGGCATGCGTTGCTACTTGGATTTGCTACATCAATAACGGCGGTAGATAGTAATACGAGATTGTTTCGTTGTACCTGAGCTGAGAAGTTAACCGAAACCTCAATGGTTGATTCAGGAACGTCCGTGGCTTCAACGACGGCAGGTTGCACGGAGACACTGGTTGCAGGCTGTGAAGTTATGTGAAGCAATGAATTATGCTTTTTGTTACATTTTCGACATGGCCCTTGCGGGCAATCCTTGGCGACATGACCTTTTTTAAGGCAATTAGGACATAATTTCAGGCGGTAAATTTCAGCTTTTCGTTGTTCTATACCTTTTGCTAAAAATGTAGGACATTTGTAGATGCTGTGATCTGCACTGCAATAGTTGCAGACCCAAGTTGATCCTCCGTTGTCATTGTTTGCATTGGCTTCTATACATGCAAAGGATTTACAGGCGCGCTCCTGCTTATTGCTAGAGTTGTATTTCTTACTACTAGATGATGTATTCTCTACAATGTTAGCACGATTTTGTAAGAATTTTATTAATTCACTTAATTTGGGCATGGTGTCATCATCAGGATTTCTATGTTCGTCCCATGCTCGCTTGGTCGTAAAATCAAGTTTGTGGTACATGATTTGTACTATTAATGGGTCCCATTCGTCCGTGGACTGACCTAAACTTGACAGGGCTCTGAGATTTTTATTGACACTATAAACCAATGCTCTAAGAGAACTATCAGAATCACGGTGAGTGGGTTGTAGTTCAAATAAAATTAAATCTATGTGTTGAGTGATCAAGTGTCTCTTGTTATTGTACCTTTGACACAGCAGGTCCCAAGCAACCGTGTAGTTTTTATCTGAGACCGCTAGGTTAGTTAAAATGTTGGCTGCTTCGCCAGTTAAATAAGAATTGAGATAATGGAATTTGTAAATAGGAAGTAATCGTGAGTTTTCATGAATTAGTGATTTAAAAGTGTCTCTAAAGTCTAACCATTTAGAATAAGTACCATCAAACTTTGCTATTTCAATTTTAGGTAATTTAAAATTCACACTGTTAAAATGCTCGCTTTGAGAATGATGATGTGATGGAATTTGAGATTCACTAGGGTATTGCGGCAGAATTGTTTCTGCCTCAGCAATCAATTCTATAAACTTAGAGTCTGTAGCATCCCTCTCATCAATTTCAATAGATATACTTTCTACGGAATGCTCATCGATGTGGTCTTGCAGCACAACAAAGTTTTTAAATAAATCTCTGATCATCTCTAGTTTTAATTTAAGCTCATTTACTTGTGATTCTTTGTATTCAGTTATGGGTACTGTCTTGATCTGGTATATGTAATTTTCAAATTTAGTTAACCTACCACGGATACTGGCACGTTTGGCTTTTAGAGTTTTGATATCCATGGCGATACTATACGATACAACAGTACAACTACTTTGACAATGACAGCACCGAATCACTAGTAAAAAATAAATGGAAAGATCTTACGTTCCTCCTCGTCTGGCTATCGGTAGTTACCGGCACTCCCTCGGCGTGAGCAAAGCGAAGCGACCGCGCGCGGGCGCGGATCGGCGCGGGGCCTGGGGGCACGTGTGCGGCGGCGGCACGACGCGCTCGATGATTACCCGAAGTGAGTACGGGCTCTGGCCACAAGAATGGGCACGGGCACCTCTTGCGCTGAAATAGTCGGCCCAAAGCGGGGTATATAACGTGCAACACAAACCAAGGATAGTGCAACTAGAGAACGGGAGGGCAAACAATGCACAACAAACACTCGTCAGCAAAACCCAAGAACCAATTAAAATAAGATAGTTAAGTTGCACACGAGCACAATACTGGCTAGCACATCCAACACGTGCGGGGGGGTAGCGTGGGCAACACGATGTTCACAATGAAACAAAACAAAATGGCGCACAAGTAAAACTCTCCAAGGTCACTGTTGTAGTTGCACAATATAGTGCGGAGTATGGAAGATAGTCTACAACGAAATAGAATGGGTGACTGGATTAATTGTATAGCAAAATAATAGCGTAGAATTGTAAATAGTAACCTTACTATAGGTATTTATCCTAGCCACTTGTAGCTGTGCAATCGCACTATTGCACAGGCCTACAAATAATCAAGGGTATAGGTGGCAGGATTAGATAGTTGTTGACCGAATTAGATACGCACAATGCACATGCACGCTATAGGCTCTTCCTATCACTGATGTAGTTGTCCCACAATTACGCAGGCTATAGACTACAACAAAAAAGGGGTAGTATAGGTAATAGGAATATGGAAGTAGGAAACTTAGCTTGGTCAATTCACGGGCCGGCCGCACCCATGCGGGCCGCACTCGCAAGTAGATAGATCCTTCTTCGTAGTGATTCTCGACGCGCACGATGGTCGAGGCTCGCTGCTCGCAGACACGCCGAAGCTCAGGGAAGCACGAAGTAGTGTAGAAGGAAGGAAGGCTCGCTCGGAGTCTCGGAGTCCGAAGATTGCATTTAGACGGTCGCCATTATGTAAGCGCGTGGGTTTCACGACTTACATATATATATATTGTGGTTCGTTTAAGTAAACACTCGTGAACAATTAATCTGTTTTTATTACTTTAACCTTAAAATTACATTAAACTGTTATTGTTACAAAAGATAAGTTGTGGATGTGGAAGCGCGGTAAGGAGCGCATGGGCGCGTGACTGACGCGTGTGTCTTCGTTGGCGGTAGCGGAAGCAAGAGGCCGAGAGCGCGGTTCCCTCGACGCAGACGCGTTGCGGGGCGTGAGGCGCGGGGTGCCCTGTAGAGATGGGACGCGCGGCGCAGATGATATTCTCGTTGTTGGCGCAAACAAAGTGTTTTGATCTGTTTAGATTTAATTTGAAAGTATAGTTTTACAATTACAATTGTGTTTTCATCCATTTAGTTTTATTTTAATACAGTTTTAATGGCTACACACACGTTGCCAGCAAAGTAATGTCTCATTGAAATTCTAAACGAAACGATTCTGGAATGTCTCTGAATGAATTCAGCAATTTGGCGATGTTTCTACCCAACTTGATGATACACTCTTATTATTTTCTTTTTATTAGATACAGATATCTAACCTAAATTAGGAAGGATCGTGGTATGGACATGTGATGCGGAGGAATGAGGAAAATGTTGAGTATGAATGTAGATGGCTATAAGAGTAGAGGAAGACCAAAGAAACCATGGATGGACTGTGTGAAGGATGATATGGCTGAAAAGGATGTGACTGCCGAGATGGCGCTGATTCCAAATAAATTTGATTATGGGCAGGAGAATAATGATGATGATGAATAGGGATGTTTCCTGACTAAAAAAAATATGATTCTAATATTCTAATAATTAGTCAGTCTTTTAGATTATCGAAAAATATTGGATACATATTTTTTGTTTTATCAAATGAATAAAAAATGACGAAGATAAAACGCGTCAAAGATTTGAGTGGGGGGTTGTGACGTCGCTCACCGCTCGCAGTCGCAGTCGCTCAAAAAATGTCATACCAATGTCTTAGAATATGACGTCACACGAGTTTTCAAAGCACTGCATCGTCTTCATTGTTTGTTTACGTGAAAAAAGAAAAAATACGTGTCCAATATTTTTTGGAAATCTATCTGACGGACTAATTAGATTTTTTTTGTTAACTACCATATCTATTCAGGAATAGGGTATTTCACCAAATCAACGAATAACCCCTCCCGGTCTTGACTACCCATAACGACTATCAAAGATCTACTAATGGCAGCTGGGACCAACCGTTTCAAATGCTTTCCGAGTCACGGAATAAACCGTGAGTTATCTAAATATGTGCCTTCTTATTTACACGTGTTTTCTTTGATTCCACGGTTCTGTAGTAACGAATACAAACAATAATAAAACAAGATGTTGCCTTGAGTGGAGGTCATGTGACGCGTATAACGAAACATATGTTATGGGTCTCGAATTAGATTTACTTCGATGTTCTGATCGCCTGCTGTATTTTTACACGACTGCCCCAAAAAAAGAGTGTAATGATTTTAGCGTTCATGTATGTATGTATGTTTGTTTGTGAGTTTTTACATGTGTTGTTTCAAGTAAATGTTTTGTTTTTACGTACTGCGTTCTTTGCTAGTAAACTAGTCTCCATGACCAAGAGTGAGGTTTCTATGCTTTTGTCAGGCCGAAACTTTCTTCCACGCGAGCCTCAAAGAGATGGCAGCAACATTGCAAAGGCCGACACCTGCCGGGGCGGCGGGTTGTTCGAAAAAGATACCGCAGCCCTGCAGGGCTATTCTGCAGGGGTATTGGCGTTTCTTTTTAAATGTCAGTGGCTATTATAGTGTCCATCGATTAACTGTCAAATGGTTATAGTACAAAATGGAACCATTTGACAGTTAATCGATGGATACTATGATAGCCACTGCTGACACTTAAAAAGATACGCAATATCTCTGCAGGACACGTATAGTCAGTAGAACTCTGACACTTCCTTCCGCTCCACTTAGAGTCATTTAATGATTTCCCACCCTTCAAAAAAAGGCCTAGACTTTCCAAGATACACTCTGGGTACGCATCCTATTACATGGGACTTAAACATAAAGTACTGGCGGAGTAATGGGTGCACTATTAGGTACACCTCTGCTTAACCCTTTGTGGATTACAGGCATGATGTTATGTTTATGTGGGACACTCGTCTTGTTAGACTTTCGAGTCAAGACATGGTTTTCAATACATTCATGTAACTTGGTCGTGAAACTGTTTTATTACAGGTGTTCACGACGACATTGTTTTCTTACCCATTGTGTTTTCCATTTATGGTAGAAACCAGGGGTGCCCCACGATTTCACCCGCTGCTCGGTTCCTAAGGGTCGTAGCGTGATGTTGCATAGCCTAAACCTTCTTCAAGAACTGTGCTAACAAATGCAAAAAGATATTTCAACTCCGGCTGGTTGTGCCAAAGATTTGTACAAAATAACAGACACACAAACTATTCAGCTTTATAATGTTTTAACTTGTATTAGAATATCAACGTTTAATATTTTAACGTTTTTTTTGTATTTCAATCTTCCGCATCTCGTCAAAATTTGAGTCACAACATATCCTTGGACACAAGGAAACGATTAATTAAATGCATTAAAACAAAATTAAAATGAATATGATTGGGAAGTAGCGCTAATAGGGGATCGGACAAAAAAAAACTAATTAGTCCGTCTGATAGATTTTCTAAAAATATTGAACACATTTTTTTTATTTATAACATAAACAAAAAATTAAGACGATACAGTGCTTCGAAAACTCGTGAACACCTCGAAAACGTCACATGTCAGTACATTTTTTACCTACAGATGACGTCACAACCCCCTACTCATGATCTTTGACGCGTTTTATCTTCGTCAATTTTTATTAATTTGATAAAACAAAAAACACGTATCCAATATTTTTCGATAATCTAACTGACGGACTAATTAGAATCATATTTTTTCGACTCAGTCCGATCCCCTATCGTAATTAATCAAATATTTAGTAGCCTTTGATCTGAAGATCTTTGACCTGAAGGAGGGGTTGTTTATACTTTACCATTAAAGTCCTGGGTTATAAGTTATTGGGTTTTTTTTGTTTTTTTTTTGCCAAACTTAAGTGGCAGTGGGCAGAACACATTGCTCGTTGAACGGATGGCCGATGGGGCCGGAAAGTTCTGGAGTGGCGACCGCGAACCGAAAGACGTTGCGTTGGAAGGCCTCCCACTAGGTGGACCGTGCACCTGGTGAAGGTTGCGGGTACCCGCTGGGTGCGAGATGCACGGGACCGGTCAATGTGGCGACTGGGGAAGGTCTATGTCCAGCAGTGGACGTCTTTTGGCTGAAATATTGATGGCAATAGGCTTACCCCCAATTACATGGGACTTAAAACATAAATAGCGAAATGTGAGTGTACTGAGCACACTTCTGTCTAACCGTTGAAGGATTGCAGGCGTGATGTTATTTTATCTATCTTAATAACCCTGAAATCATCACTATGTAGTCATACATCCTCTAAATCACAAAAAACTCCAATAATACAAAACTGACTCAGTCACACACTGTTGACATCACATCCTGCGACAATAATACATTTTGCGGCTCTGAAAATAGATTCAGCACCAAAATAAACCTTGTTGGTACAAAATAAGGTCGTGTGTAATGTATTTTTAGGTTCAGCAGGTGTAGGGTCAAGTTGTCCTTTATTGGGTCAAAGCACAGATATTATATTATAATAAGTTTCTATGATCTGTGTCGACGGCGCGTTCGCGCGCCTCAAAGAGATGTCAGCAACATGGCCGACGCCTGTCGGGGCTGCGGGTTGTTCGCAATAAAGAGCGAAGAAGGAACATGAGGGGTTTTTAGTCAGTAGAAGTCTGACACTCCCTTTCGCTGTGCCCAAGAGCGGAAGGGGTTATTCGATGATACTCCTCACGATGTTTTCTTTCACCGTTTTGAGCGCAGCGGTGATGAAATAAATGACACAAAGTAATGCGCCTGCCTGGGTTCAAACTCACGACTTCTGTTCGTAAGTCGGGGTCGCCACCGCTGAGCCACCGCTGCTCTCAATCGCCACAGCTGCGCGCTGCCAATAGAGAAGTATGGAAAAAGAAACATGCTGCGCTGAAACCAAATGAATTGGGACCAGAAGAATAATGACGATGCTTTACACGGTCCTAGGACTGTCATCGTTGCTTTGGTCTTCCTTTACTTCTCATCTGACGGCATCATATACAGGGTGTAAATCAACCCATCACACACCCGTCAACCAAGCATTCTGTACAATACCTACATCAATCTAAGTACCCCTACGCAAAATCTTTTGCTGGGAAATGACTTTTTTTTTTGGGGTCAAAAATTACATTTTACGGTAAAACTCAAAGTAACTCTTAAAACATTGTGCTAGTCGATGCTTTGAATAGTAAACGGGTCATGGAGATAATTTAAGTAAAGTTAAAACCTGAAATACTAGTATTTACAAAAACAGGTGTGAAAAATTTGGAACTTTGACCCCCAATATCTCCGTAACTAGGAGGTTCCCAGGTATGGTCTAGAACAAAAAAATTATCACAGTGGTGGGGAGAACAAATGCCCTTCGTTTGCGTTAAGAGTACTTTTACACCCTATATACAATGGTCTTTCTAAATTTGTAGCGGCTTTCTTGATTATTATGAATTTATGACTGGTTTTGGCGCGCAGTGTTAGTTCTTTATACGCTCCGACAGTTTAAAAAAAAACCGGTCATGTGCGAGTCGAACTCGCGCACGAAGTGTTCCGTAACTATAAAATATGTATATCTATAAAACGGCTATAAAAGTCACGTTAGTTGCTTGGGATTCCCAAGTATTTGTTTATTTTAATTTAATTATTTATTTTTAAAGTAAATATTATACATATATAACGAAATATCCCGTGAACATTTCAAGCGTCTATCTGTTGCCGTTATCAATTTCGAGCAAAAACGAGAAAATAAACCCCTTTGGTTGTATGGGAGCTGGGAGGGCTCCCAGCTCCCATACAACCAACGTGATTTTTTATGACCTTAAATGTTTATTTTATTATTTTTTTAGTATTTGTTGATAAAGCGGCAACAGAAATAAAAGTGAAAGTGCCTGGTGACAGACGGACAGACGGACAGCGGAGTCAGTGATAGGATCCCGTTTTACCCTTTGGGTAAGGAACCCTAAAAAGTAGCATCGTAAGCTTTTTACATTAGGTGGGTCGTCGCCCTATCTTCACCAAATTATTATTACTCTAAGCTTTAGCTATAAGTTACAAGTTTTTACCCATGGCTTTATAAAGGTACATTGACTTGCAATTTCTTTTACATATAGACTTTTTGTCAGTTCACGCGTGACTGGCGTTTTTGTGGTATCAAAAAAGAAATAAGAAAAGACATCGACTGTACCTTTATTGAAAACTAGCAATTGTCCGTAGTTTTTTATCGAGATATGGTCGGTGTTGACGATCTGCAGGGCTATTGCGTATCTTTTTAAATGTCAGTGGCTATCATAGTGTCCATCGATTAACTGTCAAATGGTTCCATTTCGTACCAAACCATGACCACTTGACAGTTAATCGATGGACACTATGATAGCCACTGACATTTAAAAAGATACGCCATAGTCCTGCTGGACGCGCACCACGAGGGCTGGTTCGAGGTAGCTCAGGAAAAGAGAACGTGGAAGGAATTGGGGGAGGCCTTTGCCGAGCAGTGGGACGGACAGTACAGGCTAGAAAAAAAATTGGTCGGAATTTAATATTATTAGTTAAACCTCTCTACGTCCATAAGAGAATGACATGAATCAGTTGCAATACTGGCAGGACTTATCTAACTTTATGGATATAAAAAGTTGGCTTGCCCGTTATTTTCATTATTTGCCTAACTGACCGTCAAGGCGAATGCTTTAAAGTTCGAAAATCCTGTAGGTGGTTTTATTAAAATAAATAAATGCCTTGAACTTGAGTTAGATTCTTTAGAATGTGGTTTAGAAACTGGTTTATAACTGGTGCTGGTAAATTAGTAATCTTGCATTCAAATCCGACTTAAACAAAACTATAGTAAAGTATTTTTATAGTTCTAGTTTTCATATAGATAACCATAGTATAATTATAAGAAATATGTATTAAAATAGCTGTTAATGCATTCCCAACAAATTCTTTTATTATGGAAACTAGTTATTATAACAGTTATAAATGTTGTTTTAAAACAGTTTCGTTTAGTTTGGGTCATCTCTTAAATTAGAATCAAATCATCATCTGTGTTTTTTGCATAATATTTTAAAGCTCTCAAAATAAATTATGGCTTTTTCAAAGCTTTTTATTAGTAGGTTTTATACGTATGTTGTAAATGTAATTTGCATTATACGATTATGTAGATTGTGCTATGTAAAATGTAAAAATGACGCATAGCGTGTGATTAGTCTGTAAGGTTTGTCTATGGGCCAAAGTTTCCTGAAAATAAATAAATGTTATGTTAATCAATGATGTAAAAAAGTAATAAAATCGAATAAAAAAATGGAGTACTAGCCTTAGCTACATGCTTAAGAAGTTTTGGTGAGGGCACTTTCTATCCTTGTCGCGCGCCCGTGACGTAATTATGGCGGTATGAAATATGACGTCACGTTTCGTTTTTTTGGATTAGGCGCACAATGCCACATTCGCAAAATGCCACATTCGCAAAATGCCACATTCGCAATTTGTCTAACACGTCATTTAAAATCAGTTAAAGTTTTTTGGGACAAATATTTTTTTTTTTTTTTTTAATTTAAATTTAAGCCATTTTCTGATCGATTTTATTATTTTTTTTTCACACATCGTGTTATTTCTGTTAGTTCTTTGAAATAACATAACATTAATCATGAATTTTTAACAGTAGTCAAATAGCCAATTTTCGTGGTATTGATTGCAATTTAGTTTTATAAAGCGTCACAGATGTCAAACGCTGCGTCTAAATGTATAAATTGTGTAATCTTAAAAGTAAATGCAGGTTAGCTGGCTGTTTACTTATTACCTTGTCCGACTGTACAAGAGCAGGAAGATGATAATAATAGGATGTGAGCCTTTTGCCGTCAACCGCTCACAAATAATTACATACCTCATTGATATAAAAACTAAAGATACGGTCGTCCGAACATTTGCTCGACGCGTTCGCCATACAGAGAATTGATGTAGTCTGCTCGTTAACGTGACCTTTGTATAAGAGGCGTGGCATTTTCGAGGTATAAAGAACATAAATAAAGCTTTTAATAAAATTTACGACCGCACCCGAAGAGAGCCGATCGTGGACTAGTTCACTTCGGCTTAGGAAAGACCTTATTGGGACCACGTTTGTGGCGTGAAGTGGCGTCATTTTAACATGCCGTCCGCCCAGTCCTTACGCAGTAATATTATAAATCAATGACATACATACTCCAGGCTGAATAAGATAATATTTAAATTAAAAAAAACCAAACGATACACTAAACTACGCACAACCAGGAAAACGAAATCAAAACTAAGTTCTACAATTTTGTTACCCATGAATTTACTCAATAACAAAACGTAACGTGTTTTATATTAATAGATGTTAGTCATTAATACATATTCAATAGTTGATAAAATATTCATGATTCATACTAAGTTATCTATGGTACCTATCATTGTTATACGTGAACTGTGACCTAAGACCTTATTTTTGAACCCTGCATTGTTCCACGCGATAATATCATGTTATTACTAATAACTCTTGTAAATTGGTTTTTACAAGCACTTTTACATGTCATGACTAAATTAGTCTGAAAATAAAAAAGGTGATTTTGACCACATTACATTTTCAACTGTTTTTTTTTTACTCTGACTATGTTTAAAAAAACTTGTTGACATGTCCGGGTTTTAGGGCTATAAAATCCGGGGTTTTCACCCGTCTTGTCCTAGTTTCCAAAATTTTGAGATGGCAACCCTAGATTCGAGCCAGCATTAATGCTCGTTTGCACTGATACATCATGAATTAGAATTACATTACAAATTGGGAGTATTATAAAACGGCAACTTCTTAAACTACATATTATAATGTGACAAGTCGATCAATCAGTAACTAACAATGTCATTGATAAAATCTTGTAACTAACCTATTAAAGCACAAAATAATTAGTTGTCTGTTACAATGTTCACGCACTGATTACTTCTTGATCTTTGACTCGAGGGGCCGTGTTGGTGCACGTGGAGGTATTGAATGGTGTCGACTGACTAAAGACCAATTCATTCTCCGATGTGTATGAATGGTGCCTTATGTAGATGCCATATGTAACATGCCATATTACAAGGGGCTTATCCCAGTTGTATGCGTCCCTTTTAGCTGGTTGGCCTGGTTCTGTTCGGTGTCCTGCTGATATGGAGTTAAATTGTTTTTCTGGGACTTCGTCGAGTTTCACTGTTTCGGTCGCCACTGTTGATTCTGGCGCATAGAGTTTCACTGTTTCGGTCGCCACTGTTGATTCTGGCGCATAGAGTTTCACTGTTTCGGTCGCCACTGTTGATTCTGGCGCATAGAGTTTCACTGTTTCGGTCGCCACTGTTGATTCTGGCGCATAGAGTTTTACTGTTTCGGTCGCCACTGTTGATTCTGGCGCATAGAGTTTCACTGTTTCGGTCGCCACTGTTGATTCTGGCGCATAGAGTTTCACTGTTTCGGTCGCCACTGTTGATTCTGGCGCATAGAGTTTCACTGTTTCGGTCGCCACTGTTGATTCTGGCGCATAGAGTTTCACTGTTTCGGTCGCCACTGTTGATTCTGGCGCATAGAGTTTCACTGTTTCGGTCGCGACTGTTGATTCTGGCGCATAGGACTTCACTGGAGTTGCAGTGGTATTTCCCAGTAGGTACTAACGAGGTTGTGGAGGTCAGATAAGCAGTCGCTCCATGTAAGATACTGGTATTTAGCTACACCCGGGCATAGTGGTAACCTAAGCCAACATAGTTGGGAAAAGTCTAGGCAGATGATATTAATTTATTTACTACTAGCTGATGCCCGCGGCTTCACCCGCGTGGATGTCGGTCAAATTATATTCTAAAACCTTCCTCTTGAATCACTCTATCTATTAACAAAAAACGCTTCAAAATCCGTTGCGTAGTTTTAAAGATTTAAGCATACATAGGGATATAGGGACAGAGAAAGCGACTTTGTTTTATACTATGTAGTGATGAATCTGTCTATTTAACGAAGAAATTTAAAACACTGAACCTCTGAAAAGTATGAAAATTGACAACGACCATAATTGCTTACAATCGTAATGAACGACTCATTGCGATTGCGAGTATTTTGCTCAAAGTAAAAGCAGTTGAAATCTTTATTGCTCCAACTTTAGCTTGCACTGCCGAGCTCCTTAAAATAACCCGCGCAATAATTCAAACGTAAACAAATGTGTAAAGTGTTCTTAACCTCAACTTTGCTTACATTGCAATGTTGCCACAGTATAAAGATAACCCGTAGGTCTAGGTATACCAACTAGGTCTTTTTTACTCGATTAAAGAGGGTTAAGTGTTTATCAACCTACACTGTAACTGTTAAACAATAATTATGTTAATTTAAAAAAGCCCTGTCCGATCCGTGAGGGTATTAGGTATCGACTATCGAGTTTAGATTATATTTATGCAATGCTTTTTGGATAGCAAGTAAAAATCGTCTGTGAAATCTTTCAAAGTATTAAACTCGTACGCTGAAAATAAAAAATTAATAACAGACAGCCATCAACCGGGGACAACTCGAAATTCTGGGCAGCTAACCCAGCACCACTTTGCAGGACCTCATGCTCAGCAGTCTCGCAGTTCCGTTCTGCTGCCCTCCCAAAAGAAGCCCTAACTCAAGCGCCGTACCCCACAGAAGGTGCACTTAGCGCGCTGTCACTTAGTCTACACATAACTTTTTACGCCCTAGCTGGCTGAGCATAGGATGACCTATGAGATGCGTTGCAGAAAATGGTCAGGCATGGCAAATTCAAGATTGGTGTCCTGAAACAGAGACGCGGTGTCGTGGTAGACCACGAAGGAGATGGCGGAACGAATTAGCTCATCCTTGAAAATTGGGAAGAAAGCTATGGGACAATATAGGTTAATTCCAAGCATTTGTTCCTACTTGAAACACTGTATGTTAAATACTATCAAGTCTGCTGTATGTCTACTTACATTACAACATAGTCTGTCTGTTTGTATGTTTGAAAGTATTTGCACGAACACTCTGTGAGCTGAATATGTTAGTGGATGACGTGGTGTTTAAGATAATATAGGCTGGTGTCTATGTAATGGACCTTGAGTAGGTTATTGAGTGCCGTAAGAAAGTATTGTGTAATGGTGGTGTTAGTGCATCTGATCTAAGACAGTAAGGAAATGAATAGCGAGGGTGGGAACGAAAGTGGCGATACCAAAATGAAAAGTAAAACTTGTGGTTCACAGAAAATGCACTAGATAGTTTCAAAAGGTTCTCAATTGGTCTGTTTTTATTGTGTCCATATTCAGCAATATCTTCGCCAATTGTTAACTTATTTGGATAAGTTATTTCGCCGTAGTCCTGATTAAATATGTCGAAGACCTCATACGGATACTCATACGTCGGAGATATCCAATGGAACTCCTCAACACAAGACAGCAAATCTGTCGTGATTACTGCAATCGCAAAAGTCGGTAGTTTGTTAATTTGTTTGTTTGATTCAGTTTTTTGCCACCGACTTCTGTAGCTAAAGTTGTTTTCCACTTTTGTCTTTTCGGAAATCTGTTGCTTTTTTGCAAAGAGTTTTTTTTTAAATACAGTTATGACGCGGACGGTTCAAAGTCTGCCATAATAGTGTAGATAAGTAGCCAATAACATGTAATACTAGTATCGCTACTCGATAGTATTATAATTAGTTCCTAATTAGCATTGTTTGCACGGTTGCAGTGGTGTGCGAGTAGAATTCAATATGAAGTGACGTAGCGCGTTAGATCATAGTTTTATTCGACAGTGATTGAAATGCAGTCATCAGTGTTTTGTTCTTTATAAGGTTCACAAAATGAGCCATCGATTCTTTTAGCGTTGTATTTTTTTAATAATTATTATTTATGCTGTGACTGCCTCATTGGCCGATTGGTGGCAAACGAGACTGCTGAGCAATAGGTCCTGGGTTTGACTCCCAGATGAAGGTGTTGCTGGGTATTTCTATCAGGAATTTCTCAGTAGCAGCCACGGAGTATGGATTGGTGCCCAGTTGATGGCAACGTCCTCCATTACGTGGAACTAAAAAAATAACTGGCGAAATGAGGGTGTTCTATTATGTACACGTTTATCTAATCCTGCGGGAAATACAGCGTGATGTGATATTAAATAATAGCATGTTTACACACCGTTTCCCGGTAGCACGCTGCCATGGGTTTTCAACCACCACAAGGGCGACACCGTGAACGTATAAACGATTGTGTGTTTGTGAACCACTGCTGCAAGGTTTCGGCTGGGCCTGTCACCTTGCAGCAATGATGTCACAAGTGTAAGTGTATTACTAACATAGTTTGTAAGAACATTGTTACTAACGCTATCAGTCTTGTTGCCAAATTATTACCTGCCTACTAACATAGTTTATAAGTTCCAATTGTTACTAACCATTATGGATCATTGTGTTGTCTGAGAATAAATTATTATTATTATTATAAAGAATATAATGTATTATTATAAGATTTTTTTTTGATTAACAAGTTCAACGCCATTTAATCCTGCCAGAAATTCTTGCAATCGTAGAATAAAATGGTCATTACCAGGTTGACCAAATATTCAATGAACCATACAAAGAGGAGCCATGCGCGGCTTGGTTGTGACCCATTGACTTGTTAAAATGTCGCCTCGAACGTGGTCCTAAAACGGTCTTTCCTAAGCCGAAGTGAACTAGTCCACGATCGACTCTCTTCGGGTGCGGTCGTAAATTTTATTAAGGACGTATTTGCAAAAATGATAGGCATAGAATTGAACTACTACATAGACACGAGTCACACACACAAGCGTTGGCTTGTTAGCTGCGGGAATAAATAGTCAAGTGAACTAATTTTGATATGTTGAAAATTTTTGTTTTTTTTTTATGTAATACCGAGTAATACGTACTTGTTAGCTAAGATGAAACCTCACCTGCGAACTTGATGGAGTGACCTGAAGGTCTACATGGGTGACTGCTACTGAAACTCCTCGACGGATCGAACTAGATGTCCCGAGTTTAGGCTCAATTCGTTAGTTATGATGAGACCTTACCTCCGGACTTGATGGAGTGACCTGAAGGTCTACTTCGGTGACTGCTACTGGAGCTCCTCGACAGATCGAACTAGATGCACCGAGTTTGGGCTCGATGTGTTAGTTATGATGAGACCTTATCTCCGGACTTGATGGAGTGACCTGATGGTCTACTTCAGTGACTGCTACTGGAACTCCTCGCTGGATCGAACTATATGTGCCGAGTTGGGGCTCGTTTTGTTAGTTATGATGAGATCTTACGTCCGGACTTGAAGATGTGACCTGAAGGTCTACTTCGGTGACTGCTACTGGAACTTCTCGATGGATCGAACTAGATGTGCCTAGTTTGGGCTCGTTTTGTTAGTTATGATGTGACCTTACCTCCGGACTTGATGGAGTGACCTGAAGGTCTACTTCGGTGACTGCTACTGGAGCTCCTCGACAGATCGAACTAGATGCACCGAGTTTGGGCTCAATGTGTTAGTTATGATGAGACCTTATCTCCGGACTTGATGGAGTGACCTGATGGTCTACTTCAGTGACTGCTACTGGAACTCCTCGCTGGATCGAACTTTAAGTGCCGAGTTTGGGCTCGTTTTGTTAGTTATGATGAGATCTTACGTCCGGACTTGAAGAAGTGACCTGAAGGTCTACTTCGGTGGCTGCTACTGGAACTCCTCGATGGATCGAACTAGATGTGCCGAGTTTGGGCTCAATTCGTTAGTTATGATGAGACCTTACCTCCGGACTTGATGGAGTGACCTGAAGGTCTACTTCGGTGACTGCTACTGGAACTCCTCGATGGATCGAACTTTAAGTGCCGAGTTTGGGCTCGTTTTGTTAGTTATGATGAGATCTTACGTCCGGACTTGAAGAAGTGACCTGAAGTTCTACTTCGGTGGCTGCTACTGGAACTCCTCGATGGATCGAACTAGATGTGCCGAGTTTGGGCTCGTTTTGTTAGTTATGATGTGACCTTACCTCCGGACTTGATGGAGTGACCTGAAGGTCTACTTCGGTGACTACTACTGAAGCTCCTCGACAGATCGAACTAGGTGCACTGAGTTTGGGATCGATGTGTTAGTTATGATGAGACCTTATCTCCGGACTTGACGGAGTGACCGATTTACTGACTTGAGGATATACAGACGCCAGTATAGTGATGTGCTGGCCTCTTTAGTTAGATTATATTTAAAAATAAAAACAAAAATTTTAAAAAATATATATTTATTTCAACTAACAAAACAAGCCCAAACTCGATACATCAAGTTCGATCCATCGAGGTGTTCCAGTAGCAGTCACCGAAGTAGACCTTCAGGTCACTTCTTCAAGTCCGGAGGTAAGATCTCATCATAACTAACAAAACGAGCCCAAACTCGGCACATTTAGTTCGATCCATCGAGGAGTTCCAGTAGCAGTCACCGAAGTAGACCTTCAGGTCACTTCTTCAAGTCTGTAGGTAAGGTCACATCATAACTAACAAAACGAGCCCAAACTCGGCACACTTAGTTCAATCCATCGAGGAGTTCCAGTAGCAGTCACCGAAGTAGACCTTCAGGTCACTCCATCAAGTCCGGAGGTAAGGTCACATCATAAATAACAAAACGAGCCCAAACTCGGCACATCTAGTTCGATCCATCGAGGAGTTCCAGTAGCAGTCACCGAAGTAGACCTTCAGATCACTCCATCAAGTCCGAAGGTAAGATCTCATCATAACTAACAAAACGAGTCCAAACTCGACATATCAAGTTCGATCCGTCGAGGAGTTCCAGTAGCAGTCACCGAAGTAGACCTTCAGGTCACTCCTTCAAGTCCGGAGGTAAGATCCCATCATAACTAACAAAACGAGCCCAAACTCGGCACATCTAGTTCGATCCATCGAGGAGTTCCAGTAGCAGTCACCGAAGTAGACCTTCAGATCACTCCATCAAGTCCGAAGGTAAGATCTCATCATAACTAACAAAACGAGTCCAAACTCGACATATCAAGTTCGATCCGTCGAGGAGTTCCAGTAGCAGTCACCGAAGTAGACCTTCAGGTCACTCCATCAAGTCCGGAGGTAAGATCTCATCATAACTAACAAAACGAGCCCAAACTCGGCACATCTAGTTCGATCCATCGAGGAGTTCCAGTAGCAGTCACCGAAGTAGACCTTCAGGTCACTCCATCAAGTTCGGAGGTAAGATCTCATCATTCCTAACAAAACGAGCCCAAACTCGGCACATCTAGTTCGATCCGTCGAGGAGTTCCAGTAGCAGTCACCGAAATAGACCTTCAGGTCAATTCTTCAAGTCCGGAGGTAAGATCTCATCATAACTAACAAAACGAGCCCAAACTCGACACATCTAGTTCGATCCATCGAGGAGTTCCAGTAGCAGTCACCGAAGTAGACCTTCAGATCACTCCATCAAGTCCGAAGGTAAGATCTCATCATAACTAACAAAACGAGTCGAAACTCGACATATCAAGTTCGATTCGTCGAGGAGTTCCAGTAGCAGTCACCGAAGTAGACCTTCAGGTCACTCCATCAAGTCCGGAGGTAAGATCTCATCATAACTAACTAAACGAGCCCAAACTCGGCACATCTAGTTCGATCCATCGAGGAGTTCCAGTAGCAGTCACCTGAGTAGACCTTCAGGTCACTCCATCAAGTCCGGAGGTAAGATCTCATCATACCTAACAAAACGAGCCCAAACTAGGCACATCTAGTTCGATCCGTCGAGGAGTTCCAGTAGCAGTCACCGAAATAGACCTTCAGGTCAATTCTTCAAGTCCGGAGGTAAGATCTCATCATAACTAACAAAACGAACCCAAACTCGACACATCTAGTTCGATCCAGCGAGGAGTTCCAGTAGCAGTCACTGAAGTAGACCATCAGGTCACTCCATCAAGTCCGGAGATAAGGTCTCATCATAACTAACACATCGAGTCCAAACTCGGTGCATCTAGTTCGATCTGTCGAGGAGCTCCAGTAGCAGTCACCGAAGTAGACCTTCAGGTCACTCCATCAAGTCCGGAGGTAAGGTCTCATCATAACTAACAAAACGAGCCCATTACACATTCAGATCACTCCATCACGTTGTTGACGAATAAGCATTTGTTTTGGCGAAATAAAATATTGTCATTTAGAAATTAAAATCTTTCCTTGTCAAGTATCAAATTTGGTTTATCGAATATTTCGTATATAAACAGCGATCTTTTCAACACAAGCCGCTACTAACAGGCGACACAGCGTCCACTCACAACGGCAGCCGAGTGCGACTGAGATTTCATTCGAAATGTTTGTGCAATAAATCAAAACAGGGACAACGAATAAAATAACCCCTATTGCAATCAATTAAGATTCACCCATAATAGCAAAATATGTGGAAAAGTTAGTTTCGGTATTTATTTTTTCTGCGAGTATTTATGACACTGTGACATAATTTTTTTTCTCAGATTTACAACAGACTATATTTGCCTACTTACAGTATTTTTAGAAATCTTAAAATATGTTATTAGTAGAACAAAAAATGTACCTAAACACAACACTGTCTCGAAAACATTGTGGTTAATGGCAACGACAGATCGTTTTTACAGTATCAAAAACTATCATTTTCAAGAAAAACGTCTCTTGCGTTTGAAGATATAGAACCAATCTATTTGTGTTAGTTATAAGTTTTATTTGATTTGATTCAGTTTAGTCAGAAAATGTACTGAAAAACAGCATAATTTTGTCCGAATTGCAAACGCGCCCTTAAAAGCTTCATTTATGTTCTTTATACCTCGAAAATACCACGCCGCTTATACAAGGTTACGTTAACGAGCAGACTACACCGATTCTCTGTATGGCGAACGCGTCGAGCAAATGTTCGGATGACCATTCTTTAGTTTTTATATCAATGTTGTGACCACTTAAGGTGAATGCTCCAACTAGCCCGCGAAATTCAATTTTTTTTACGTTTTTTGCAATTTGCAGGTCAGTGTTAGTTTGTATGTTGATTAGAATATTAATTGCGGCTGTAAGACGTATGTTCTTACAGAATTATAATCATCAAAATCCAAAGAAAGACCTGCAAATTACAAAAAACGTAAGAAAATTTGAATTTCGCGGGGTGGTTGGAGCATTCACCTTAATAATGAATCTTAAATCTGTGGTTTAGTGTCCTCACGATGTTTTTCTTCATCAAAGTAGGTGATAATCATGTGTGAATGTCAAAAAAACAAAGAATGCACTTGTTCCCTTGATACAATATAAACAATAACATGATAATCGTCACCTAAGTCAAGCCTAGTAACACAAAGCATCAGTTTTGGCACTAGGTTCGATTACGTAATCGTCTAGGTAATGTTCAGGGCTGTCAAACGCTATGTTGACGTTTATTAATTATTATTTGTGATTATTTTTTCGCATTCATTCTTGGTGATCTTTTAGTTTAATTTGATGACGTGTTTATTACTTGATCCCTAAGCTTGATATAATGCCGAAATCTGGTTGCTTTTAATGAATTTCGGCCGAAGTTCGGTTCAAATACCGAACATTCGGTTGAACGAACCATTAAGTACCTACTAATACAATCAAACTAAGTACCCCTACGCAAAAATTATTGCTGGGAAACGACTTTTTTTTTGTGGTGGAAAATCACATTAAACGCAATGTAGTACTCTTGAAACGTTGTGCTAGTAGATGCTTTGTATAGTAAACGGATCATGGAGGTAATTTACGTACTTAACATTATAATTAAAAAATTGGAACTTTAACTCACAATATCTCCAATATCCCCGTATCTCCGTATATGATCTAGATCTAGAACAAAAAAATGATCGCAGTGACGGGGAAAACAAGTGCCATTCGGCTTTTTTATGGGTGCTTTTACACCATTTATATGTCGGAGGAGACGGTATTCCTCATGATTATGACGATAAGACAGGATGGATATCTCAAAATAACACTACAACGGTTCTTCAGTACAACGATCTACGTCGGTAATCATCACACAGGATGCTCCTGACAAACGATCAAATCAACCACATGGAATGCAGTGAGGTTAGTAGGAAACACGACCACGACCAACCGCAGCGCTGTCCGCCATCGAAGCCCTGCCGCTGGCTCCGACCCTCTAAATTGACGAGCGCTTCTGTCATTCATCACCTGACAGTTGTCGTTGTTAATCGTGCCAGAACTAAACACACCCAAGCACTACTAAAGAGGTTGAACTTAACGACAATAGTTGCTTGACATTCCAGTAGTTCTGATTCTATCCACGTTCAGAGACTGCAGTCTCCGACATATATAATTCTTCTGTATATTATTGTCTGCTCCTAAGCGGTGGACCACTTTTAATAAAATTTTGCACAAACACTCGCACAAAATTTTATCATCCATCTAGGGACCCCTTACTAATGGTGTAAAATCGTGATTGAATCCAACGGTTGGATTCAATCACGATTTTACAAGTTTGGTTGGATTCCAACCAAACTTCGGCTTCCGCGCATGTGTCAACCGAATGTTCGGCCAAACTCGACTTTCGGCAAAATCCACGTTCGGTCCATGTCTAATTTACTAGTAATATAATGACAACCCTATTGGCAGTTAATTTATATCTTCTGGCATGTCGTACACGGAACGGACCGGCCGTGACTGAGGTGGCTCGCTTCTATACAGGTTGTATTAATAACTGACGAGATTGAGCGGTGTGATTGTGATGATTCTCACGGTTTCCGGAAAGACTGCCGATGAAATAACAGCAGAGATGTAGGTACTTCTCGTAGCGGCGATCGGCGGCGGCGACCTCTTGCGTCCGGCCCTGGTGCAAGCCATGGACCGGGGCGAGGAGGAATGGGACGCCGTCGCCTCCTTCTGCGAAGCAGTGATGCTAGTGAAGGGGGTGGCGGAACGTGAGAGGGAGAGAACCTCTCGTCCCAGCCGCTGCGGGAGGCGCTCCGGGCGTCGGGGGCCACGTGACGGCTTCCGGCCACCGTAGATGCGGGCCTGTGGACGGTGAGTGATGGGCTAGCTCGCCATCCGTCCGTCTTATGACGACGACAGGCCGTGTCGACGGCGCGTTCGTGTTCCACGCGCGCCTCAAAGAGATGTCAGCAACATGGAAGGGGCTCGCAAGGGCCGACGCCCGTCGGGGCTGCGGGTTGTTCGCAAGAGATACCGCGGCCTCGACATGAAGGGCTAAGAAAGGACATGGGTGGTTTTTAGTCAGTAGAAGTCTAACACTCCATTTCGCTCTGCCCAAGAGCGGGAGGGGTTATTTGATGATTTTCCACCCGCCCAAAAAAAAAAGGTGTAGGTACTTCTTCGTTTTACTTTCCATTTCCTTTTATGTTGTTCTTTAGTCGATTTTTATTTTGGTTGCCATAGTGTATGCCACCTCTAAGAATCGGTCCCAAAATATATTCAGCTTCGCCAGCCTACTTTAACAAATGGGGACTAAATAAAACTATGTTTATTTACAAACGACGCACACTTGCAGTGCACAGCATTCCACCTTTTACGTCTATGTCACTTGTTTTCGAAGTTTTGCAGTCTGATAAATATCATAAGGATATTTTCCTCAAAATTCCCCGAAGAACAATTATGTTCCAAATAAAGGAGAAACAACCTCAATCTATCAGAGCAGTGCAGAGCGGTGAGAATTGACTTGGGCTATGCCGACGAGAAATATCTCTGGCTCACTGCCGCACTCAGAGATCTTTAATGATTACTTAGGCCATCACTTAGTAAAGGTTTTGACAGTTTTGTCATACAAAAGTATGTCAAATCTTTACTTAGTACCGGCTTAAGTAATCATTAAATATCTCTGAGTACCGCAGTCAGTGACAACTGTAGTTTTAAAAGAATCAACCTGTATACATTTTTATCGGACATTTGAAGCGTCAAATACCTTTGTGACGCTACGAACTAGTGAGGTCGATACGGTAATTAACATTGTCGTTATTTGGGCTGTACGTGTACAAACAACTATTTATAGATACAATACTTTTTAGAGTTCCGTAGCCGAATGGCAAAAAACGGATCCCTTATAGATTCGTTATGTCTGTCCGTCCAGTAACTTTGTCATTCATACAAACACTATAAAAAACAAACTTATTACAAAATGTGTATTTCTGTTGCCGCTAACAAATAATGAAAATTAAAGGGGTATCCCTACTACTATGGTACGGAACCTTTCACATGTGCGAGTCCGATTCGCACTTGGCCGGTTTTTTTATATGCTTGCGTTTGCGCGCAACTCGCCTGATAAGAAACAATGATGCGTTCTAGAGTGGGGCTACAATAACCCTATTTTAACCCAGTTGACAAAAAAATTTAATTATTCCGTCAGATAGTTTTCCAAAAAATATTGGACACATATTTTTTCTTTTTTCACGTAAACAAAAAATGAATACATCCCTGACGTCACTTTTAGGTAAAAAAGGTAAGAAGGTACTGCAATGTGACATCACACCAGTTTTCGAAGCACTGTATCGTCTTCATTTTTTGTTTACGTGAAAAAAGAAAAAATATTGTCCAATATTTTACGGAAATCTATCTGACGAACTCGATTTTTTTAAACTACAAAATAAGAAAAACAAATAATTTCTGGGTCAAATTGCTACTTAAGTAAATGTCCTACTAATGTTATTACTCTTTTATAATATGAGTTATTCTTCTTCCTAATGTCGTAAAAATATTAATGACAACCGCAGTGCCCCTGCATTATTCCATAAAACGACAAATTTCTTCATATTAGTTCAGCCGTCAGCTGCTGGAATCTATTTACTACCAAAACTTTACTTGCAATTTATTACTAGGATAACACTATTGAGCTAGATTTCTAGGTTAGAACCTAGCTAACTTTGCCTTTGGGCGGTTCTGGGTCAAAAGTTGGTGCTTTAATCTTTTGATTATGGTTGTCCTCATTTTAGGAAGAGCTCATGACAATAACAGCCGAATAAAAGGTCAAACCGTGCTCCCTGTATTACTTGAAGGATTACGTGAAGGACCCACACACACACACATTGTCCCACATTTCGCCAGTTATATTAAAATCTTAAATAACAGGGGGCGACCCTATTGCCATCAACCAGGAACAAATCCAGACTCATTGGGTGCTACTGAAAAAATCGTGTTCCCAATGACAATTTGTCCTACCCGAGAATCGGACCCAGAACCTCACACTCAGCATTCCCTATTGCGACGAAAATAAAAACGTACCATGACATCAGGCGATGTGACAGCACGCGCTAGACACGCCCGGTGACATAACTAGTCTATGACATGCCGTGACCGTTATAGGCACCGCCAGTGGCCTAATAGTTCGGGGAATGGCCTAAACTTAGGCTATTTAGAAATGTGTCGTATTTATAGAAAGAAAAGGGCGTCATTCTTTATTGTGATAATTTGAGCAGAGAGGGTGTGCCAGACGAGGTATTGTTACCCTGAGTTTAAAGTAAATATAGGCATGGCAAGTTGCGTACATGACATGAAAGTAGGAGGCATTGAATACATCTTCATCATCTGCCTAGCCTTTTCCCAACTATGTTGGGGTCGGCTTCCAGTCCGGACGGAGCTACAACCGGATGGAGCTGAATACCGGTATTATACATGGATAGTGTGCCTATCTAAGTTACTTAATTTGGTTGACAGTTTCGTGAAATGTCACCTTGTATATTGCTATTTAAGTCACCTAAAGATATGGTTATATTTCTTTAATTCTTTCCCAAGTTAACCTTTAAGAGTGTCTTTTTTTTTTATCGGTTGGAAAATCCAATAACCCCTCCCGCTCTTGGGCAGAGCGAAAGGGGGTGTCAGACTTGTACTGACTAAAAACCACCCATGTTCCTTCTTAGCGCTTTATGTCGAGGCCGCGGTATCTCTTGCGAACAACCCGGCAGCCCCGTGTCCTCTTAGAGGTTAACTTTAAGTGCTTAGTGTCATGAGGAGGGATGAATCATAATTACCTATGATATGAAGGATTAAGGAATAAATGATGCCATGACGACTGACAGAGGAACCCCAAATAGAATGGGACAAGGGCAGAAAGATGATGAGGACAAATGCATAAAGCAAAAGAATTTCCGAATCTATATAAAAATTCATTGCATTACAAACCAACAAGATCTTGTTTGTAGCATCATAAATTCGCCCATCCCACCCCCGCTATTCATTCCAAGTCACTCAATCGACAGATTCCTTTTAGATGCGTCTGCCGTTCGTTACTGATCGCAAATACACGATCACGTAAGTTTTAGCATGTTGGTATGACGCCATGATGAGCTCATAAGGTGGAACAGATCCATACTTAATATATTCATATTATAAAGCTGAAGAGTTTGTTTGTGATGTTGAAGGCGGCAATCTCAGAAAGTACTGGTTCTAATTCAAAAAACTGGCCAAGTGTAAGTCGGACTTGCACATGAAGGGTTCCGTACCACCCCGTCAGGGCTGCGGGTTGTTCGCAAGAGATACCGCGGTCTCGACATGAAGGGCTAAGAAGGAACGTGGGTGGCTTTTAGTCAGTAGAAGTCTGGCACTCCCTTTCTCTCTGCCAAAGAGCGGGAGGGGTTATTCGATGATTTTACACCCGCCCAAAAAATTTAAAAAGGGCAGGAAGATGATGATGCTGAATAATATAATAATAATAATAAATCCATTTATTTCAGAAACACTGTCCATATGCATACACGCGAAATCAAAATAATTATAAAAATTAAAATAATACAAAACAAAAGTCATCAATAAACACATAATTTTTTTTTTTTTTTTTTAAAACATAAATTACACGAACTCACGAATTATGATCTATTTTTACTCCCAAAGTTGGATTTTATCTCAAATATGACCCACTGACTTTCTTAACGCATTATCTTTCTCACTATATCTAATCTCATAGTAACAGTGTTACATTTGTAGTCATAAGATTATCTGCGAGTAGTCTATGTATCTGCATTCCAGACTGTGAATGTGACCGTTATGTGTGAGGTCAATTATGTCAAAAGAACGGAACAGTTTTTTTTTTGTTTTCGAAGGAGAATTGATAATCTTTTTTAACCGACTTCTAAAAACGGAGGAGGTTATGTATTCCGATGGGATCTTTTTACTTGATTACTTGTGATTACTGGTGGAGCTCGTGGCTTAATAAGAACTGCCACTCGGGTCGATCTTTAGGTAAAGCTGTGCTTGCCTAGGTCGGTCTGTGGATGGGTGACCGCCCGACATACCGAGTTTCCTCCGTGCCTCGGAAAGCACGTAAAGCTGTTGGTCCCGGCTGCCATATATAGATCTTTGGCAGTCGTTACAGGTAGTCAGTGACCTGAAATTCTGACATCCAGTCTTACCAAAGAGTATCGTATTACCTAGTATTAACTGGGTTGTGGAGGTCAGATAGGCAGTCGCCATGTAAAATACTGGTACTCAGCTGCATCCGGTTAGACTGGAAGCCGACCCTAACATAGTTGGGAAAAGGCTAGGCAGATGATGACTTGTGATTACTGGTCCGATTTACGTAATTCTTATCGCCACGCCTGCCAATCCTTACTAGGCCTGACCTGCAGGGCTATTCGATGGACACTATGATAGCCACTGACATTTAAAAATAATATAATGACAATTAATAAAATGTCAGTGGCTATCTTAGTGTCCATCGATTAACTGTCAAATGGTTCCATTTTGTACCAAACTATAACCATTTGACAGTTAATCGATGGACACTATAATAGCCACTGACATTTAAAAAGATACGCAATAGCCCTGCTGGAAAGATATAAAAGGGAGGTCTTTGTCAGTGGGACAATAAGTTCTAGTAAAAAAAAATACGATTGGCCTCCCTACGCTCCATATTGTTGGTGACATGCCTACTATATATTTTACTAAATGGTTAAAGCAAGGAAAAAGTATAACACTGAGTCTCATGTGTCCTTGGGTAATAATGAAGACCTGTGCTTCTATGCAAGAATGTGCCTCCGGCGAAGTAATTATGCGATGGGCTTTTAATTTATCAATCAATAAACTAAGGCAAGGTTATGCTGCTTAATTATCTTTTCTATCATTTTGCCATCATTCTATGATGGCAAAAAAGATAATATTCACATGGTCACAGTATTTAATTCAAAAACATCCTCATTTCAGTGGCTGAACTAATATGAAGACGAAGAGAAGTTTTTTTTGTTCTAAACCAAACCAACCCGGGAAGATCTAGTTACGGATACGGCGATATCGGGGGTCAAAAGTTCCAAATTTTTCACAGCTGTTTTTGTAAATACTAGTTTTTCAGGTTATAACTTTACTTAAATTACCTCCATGACCCGTTTACTATTCAAAGCGTCCACTAGCACAATGTTTTATTTAAGAGTGCTACTTTGAGTTTTACCGTAAAATGTGATTTTTGACAAAAAAAAATGGTAGGGGTACTTAGTTTGATGTACAGAATGCTTGGTTGACAGTTGTGTGATGGGTTGATTTACATCCTGTAAATGAAAAAACCGGGAGATTTACGAACCAAACCTGCTTCTGTCAAGTTGCACAAACAACAACTCCCGGTATCCTCCAGTCAGAACAAATAAACGGCTAGTAAATTAAATATACTCGTATTTGCATATTTTGCCGCCAATCATAAAGTTTTCAGCATGTTTATTTTTATGTCAATCTTAAATGTCGGCTGTGGCGCCATTTTGGTAAAACGGATATTATTATAATAGTATTTATTTCGACCTGGTGAAGGTCGCGGAGATCCGCTGGATGCGAGACGCACTGGACCGGTCAATGTGCCCACACCTGTGTAGTCTTAATAGTTTCCGAATAGAGTGGGTGTGACATACGGACGGTCAGGCAGACATGACGAATTTATAAGGGTTCCGTTTTTTGCCACTCGGCTACGGAACCCTAAAAAGTAGTAAAAAATATTTGATTTTGTTTTACTGTTTTGCTGTCGGTGATACGTTCGTCGTTACGTTATTTCGGGGTCCCGTAATTCGGTGTGGCGATTTTCGTTGTAACGTGCATTCGTTGTTCCGTGATTTGAAGTCTCGTGCATGCGTTGTACACACACTGTATTCGTTGTTGCAAACCAATCACTATATAGCGAACATTCGGCGCCGTGTAATTCGACGTAGTAACTTTCGGAATGACGTCTGTAGAGTTGTTTAAATATTATTTTTTTAAACGGGTATTGTAGTATCCACTAGTAACAGACCTAATCGGTTGATTTTACAATTAACTAAGTATCACAGGCTCACACCAGACCACCAAGCCTTAGTCCAGGATCACTTCACTTCCAACTTCCCGCCATCATGTAACTGACAGATGTCATTAGTGACAGCTCACCTGACCACTTGTGGTTGTGAGACAGTGTTTACATAGGTATCTATTAAATATATATACACTACAGGTATCATACAAGGCGTGATGTTATATTATGTTTCTCTGCAATAACAAATCGTCTACATATACACCGATGCCCGCCAGTAAGTAGATGTGTTGTAACCCTTACGCCACAAATCACGGGTAAAATCAGGAAACAAGTAAAACGGATGGATTTTAGTTCCGTGTTTATATGTCTGCACAGTTTTACGAGCTTACAGTAGAGTTACTTACTGGAAGTTTATGTTTTCATGCCCGTAAAAGACAGGAAAACATCGTAAGGAAACCGACTTGTTTTAGAACCGAAGTGGATATGATATACGGACGGCCAGACAGACATGGCGAAACTATAGGGGTTCCTTGTTGACTACGGAACCTTATAAATAGTGACTTGTTTTGTAAACCAACATTCGCCCCGCATTGTGAATGGGGCGCCACCTATAGAGAGGAGGCCTGTGTCCCAGCAGTGGGAACATTCTATGCTGATTAATTGATTGATTGAGTCATTGACTTATATATATTACTGCGTAAGGACTGGGCGGACCGCATGTTACAATGACGCCTCGAACTTGGTCCTAAAACGGTCTTTCCTAAGCCGAAATGAACTAGTCCACAATCGGCTCTCTTCGGGTGCGGTCGTAAATTTTATTAAAAGCTTTATTTATGTTCTTTATACCTCGAAAATACCACGCCGCTTATACAAAGTTACGTTAACGAGCAGACTACATCGATTATCTGTATGGCGAACGCGTCGAGCAAACGTTTGGACGACCGTATCTTTAGTTTTTATATCAATGGATTGAGTGCTTACTTATCTTTAGGTTAAGCCGCGCTTGCCTAGGTTGGTCTGTCGGTGGGTGATGTTTCCTCCGTGCCTCGGGTTGGTCCTGGCTGCCATATATAAATCTTTGGCAGTCGTTACAGGTAGTCAGTAACCTGAAATTACCCTGTATTAACTGGATTGAGGAGGTCAGATAGGCAGTCGCTCCATGTAAAATACTGGTATTCAGCTGCATCCGGTTAGACTGGAAGCCGACCCCAACATAGTTGGGAAAAGGCTAGGCAGATGATGATGAGTGCTTACCAAGTTTCCTTCTGCCTCGTAAAGCTCTAATTTCTAGAGATTTTGCCAAATTCTGCCTAGTCTAGACTATGGTCAGTTCGGTTTCTTGTCTAAGTGGATGTTAGTTTTTACAAGGACTGCTTATCTGACCTTAGTAAGACTGGCTGTCAGGTTTTTGGGCATTTGGCTTCTTCTCCAAATCATTATCGAAGACCAACAGAGCTACGAACATTTTGAGCGGCAAAAAACTCTTTCTTTAAAAAAGTTTTTTTTTTAAAGTTTATAGAAAAACATCACTGTCACTACATAGTATAAAACAAAGTCGCTTTCTCTGTCCCTATATCCCTATGTATGCTTAAATCTTTAAAACTACGCAACGAATTTTGAAGCGGTTTTTTAATAGATAGAGTGATTCAAGAGGAAGGTTTTAGTATATAATTTGACCGACATCCAGGCGGGTGAAGCCGCGGGCATCAGCTAGTATTATTACGAGTATATAAGCAAGTTCCAATCACGAAACGATTTCGGCAAAATTACCTACTGTTTCACATGTCCGTGAGGATTGAGGAGGAGGGAATCCTTGTGGACATCTTTTTCCTATGCATGGACTTAGATATCTCACTCATACAATTAACATACAATGTTATTGATCCCATCTAGGGCGACCAATCACGTAATACATGCAATCTATCACATTTCACATGGACGCACTCGAGCGCAGCATTCCGTGAATGATCGATAAATCTCGAGACGCGAGATATCTTGAGATAAATTGGTCATCAATCATTAATGTGTTATTGGTCGTCAGCATAATTTAGAATATTATGTTAGATTGTAGTATTGTAGTCGTACTGCGGTACTCAGAGATATTTAATGATACTTAAGCCGTCACTTAGTAAAAATTTTACATACTTTTGTATGACAAAACTGTCAAAACCTTAAGCTAAGGTTGTCTAAAAATACTTTGTTTTGTATATACTTTAGAAATCCTGCCTCGTTGGTCGCGTAGTCGCAAGCAAGCAAGACTGCTGAGCATGAGGTCCTGGACTCAACTCCCGGGTCGGGCAAATGGTTCCATCAGGAATTTCTCAGTAGCAGTCATGGAGCCCGGATTTGTGCCCGTTTGATGGCAATACGCTCGCTCCCCATTACATGGTACTTAAACTAGCGAAATGGCGGGTCCACTATTAGGTCAAATATTCCTAAAGATCCAGGAATTACCTACAGGTTTTACCTACATTAAAAATTAAAGTTTACGATCAGTTTACCCAAGTTCTGAATTTCGGTAGAACATTTGGTTTGCTAGTTTAGTTTGGTTTAGTTCAGCTGTATTCGGTTACACTGGAAGCCGACCCCAACATAGTTGGGAAAAGGCTAGGTAGGTGATGATTTGGTTTGCTAGTTTGCTGCATTTTAACCCTACTTTGACGTCCTGCAAGGAATACGTGAAGTTACCAGTAACTGTTTTTATGTTACAAGCTGATGCACGCGGCTTCGCCCGCGACAAATTATATGTATACGAAAACTTTCCTCGAGAACTCTATCCATTGGTGAAAACAGCATGAAAATCGGTGCAGTAGTTTTCGAGTTTATCGCAAACAGACAGACAGACACGCGTCGGTGGACTTTGTTTTATAATAATAAATGTAGTGATATGGGAGGAGTGGTGTGTGGTAACTAACCACGAGGAGTGGTGGCCCAGTGGTGACGGCCCCAACTTAAGAACAGTAAGTCGTGGGTGCGAACCTAGGCAGCCGCATAACTTTGTGTAATTTATTTCATCACCACTGCTCTCAAAACGGTGAAGGAAAACATCGTGAGAAAACCCCATGGCTTAGAACCAATGTGTGAACCAAAGTGATATCTATCAAACCGCACTGGGCCCGCGTGGTGGATTATAGCCCATCAATCTTCTAGAGAGGAGGCCTGAGTCCCTGCAGTGGGAACATTATAGGCTGATGATGAACCACGAGAAAAAACAAAAAATAAACATTGACCCAATTTTTAGATAGACTTCTAAATAACCGCCAATGTGCTTAACAATGGCCTGTCCAAACTCGGTCCCTCGGGAAATCTTCTAAAGATATCACTGTTATACGCTGTAGATATATTTTTGTCCGTATTTTCCTTCGTAATCAAATATCGTAGATCGTAAACCTTGACCGCTTACATTGTAAGTAATGAAATCCTAGTGTGACCATTTATGTAGTAATAAGAGTAAAGATACTTGAGTTGATAGGGAAAAATTTTTTTTTATGGTACTAGCGGACCTGGCAGACGTCGTCCTACACGGACAGCAGCGCCACCTACCGGGTCCAATTGAGAATCTAAACCATTCTCAAATCCACTGGAACGCACACAAAAAAAATCATCCAAATATATATAAACACGTACAGTAGAATTATATATAAGGTGTAAAAGTACCCTTAACGCAAACGAAGGGCACTTGTTCTCCCTACCACTGCGATCCACCATACCTGGGAACCCCCTAGTTACGGAGATATTGGGGGTCAAAGTTAAAAATTGCAGCTGTTTTTGTAAATACTAAGTTTTCAGGTTATAACCTTACTAAAATTACCTCCATGACCCGTTTATTATTCAAAGCATCCACTAGCACAATGTTTTAAGAGTGCTACTTTGAGTTTTACCGTAAAATGTGATTTTTGACCCAAAAACAAAAGTTGTTTCCCAGCAAAAATTTTTGCGCAGGGGCACTTAGTTTGATGTACAGAATGCTTGGTTGACGGGTGTGTGATGGGTTGATTTACACCCTGTATATAGAGTGTAAAAGTACCCTTAACGCAAACGAAGGGCATTTGTTCTCCCCATCACTGCGATCATTTTTTTGTTCTAGACCATACCTGGGAACCTCCTAGTTGCGGGGATATTGGGGGTCAAAGTTCCAAATTTTTCACAGCTGTTTTTGTAAATACTAGTATTTCAGGTTTTAACTTTACTTAAATTACCTCCATGACCCGTTTACTATTCAAAGCATGCACTAGCACAATGTTTTAAGAGTGCTACTTTGAGTTTTACCGTAAAATTTGATTTTTGACCCCAAAAAAAAGTCATTTCCCAGCAAAAATTTTTGCGTAGGGGTACTTGGTTTGATGTACAGAATGCTTGGTTGTCGGATGCGTGAAGGGTTCGTTTACACCCTGTATAAAGATAGTGCATGTATTATAATCTGATGATTTGTGAGGAAACCAGTATGCCTGAGAGATATTTCTCGACGGCATGTAAAGCCAAGTTAGAAGCCCATGGGCGACATATAAACTCTGTAAAAATAAAAATAAACATGTAAAAATAAAGCGTATTACAATGATTCAAAACTCTGTTTTAAACGTGACAAAAAAACGTGTGAAGGGACGATATTTGCTAGTTTGAAAGCACAGTGGCATTCAGAACCATGTGAGTGAGAGTTACTATTTCAACAACAACAATTTCAATGTTTTAATTTCAAATCACAGATCCAATATTGTTCGATCTGTTCGAATTTTATTGTAAACCTCATAAAATTTTACGAATTTCCAAAGTAAAAACTTACGGTTTTCATTGCAATATTTTAGTTTTAAATTCTCATTATTTGTTTACTCGAAAACATTTATAACAGAGTGTTTGCATTCGTTACTCGTATTTACTCCAAAAATTCTAGGTATCTATGACTTGTGTCAATATTTCGAATGACCGTAAAACAGCTGTTATAAATGATGAGTTCCTTCTACACTACACTGTGTGTATTGTAGTACAGTGCATATTCATTGACATTAAAACATGTCAATGTCAAATAATAATATATTTGATATTTGAATAGAGTTGTGGTCATTGTAGACCATAGAGCAACACAGGCCACCGGCGAACCGACTCCGTGTTGCTCTATGTTGTAGACAATGTTTTGTGGTACTGTAGACACCACGTCAAACTGTGTATGTATAGTACATACTGTACATATAAGTACCTACTAAAATCTGTCCAAAACTACCTAAAGAAATTGTTTTTTTTTTTAAATAATGTAATTTTTTAAAACACCACTTAGCCGATTTTTTTTATAAGAGCAATCGCATAAAAACGTTGGATTTTAGGGTAATGCCAAAGAAATGTCAATCGGTATTTAAACGACTCAAAAGTTTCAGCATATTTTTCCTATAAATACTAACAATTAATCAGCAAATAACGAACAAACGTAGAAGAAGCAATCGAACTACATTCAGATTAGATGAATCAATTTAACACAGATTAAAAATGGCGTCGTTTCTTATAAATTTATAATTCAAGACTTTCCATTTTCTTTTTACAATGTTGACTTCAAAATCAATCTAGGTTTATATCTCACTAAAATCCTACAGATTATTATGATTTACGACATTTTCTATTTTCCAGCGTAGGATTTATATATAACCACGTTTCCCGAGTTCGTTGCACTTATAAAAAAATATCTGTCAAACAGTCCGTCCCTCAGGAACTGGGAATGTAGGTCGATTGGCGCGAGAATTTAAAATTAGAACGCGGATCTCCGGCCGGAGTGATCCGTTCTCGATTACTTTCACTCGATTCAAATATAGATTCTCGATTACGTTGTGTGCTTGTCTGTGGTCTAAACAAAAAGATAAAGGATGTAGGCACTGTAAAGGCGAACAAAAATTAAAATGCTTTGTATTATATTTTTTTACCACAAGTATCGACACAATGTCCGGTCGTTGCTTCCCTTATCCAGTGGATTCCTCAAATTTTCACCAGAGATCCAACACTCAAAAATAACAAATGCCGCTCTAAGGGCCTTATCATACTAGCGGATTGCGAGCGTCTTCAAAGCGGAACGGGTGCGCAACGAATACGTTACGGGCGCGCAACGAACACGCCGCGCATGCGCATCGAATTCATTGCGGACGCGCAACGAATTATATTACTGCAAACACGTAATATATATATATACTATTTACTTTATTACTACAAACACGCGACGAACACGTTGCAAAGTTGCCGCACGTCCGCGACGTGTTCGCTTAGCAGCCGCGGCGTGTTCGCGACGCATTCGTTGCGCGCCCGCTCCGCTTTGAAGACGCTCGCAATCCGCTAGTATGATAAGGCCCTAAGAGACTCATTCATCTCATTAAAATTCTTAAGATGGTCAAGAATTCAAGATGGTCACAGACGCAGTTAATATTATGAATTTTGTCTTTGTGATGTGACCATTTTACGAATTTCAACGTACTTAATTCAATTATTATCATTCTGCCATTTTAGCCAATAACCAACAACAGTAGTAGACGTAGTAAACCATAGGTATCTAGCAGGAGACGCCAAGTTTCTATATCAATACTACCAGGAACCCAGCTTAACACAAAATCAATAGTAGATACGCTATCCTAACTAGCCGCAAAATCATAGCAACGTTCCTATTTACCAAGTTTGACATCGAACAAGACAATCTACTACCAACAATACGATCCTGGCATTCCGCCAACGTTTATATAGCTTGCCAACAGTAGTACTATCAACCAGAAAATCCAACTACGAAAAACATCTCTAATGCTACGAAAATAAAGCAACTGTCACTTTCAAAATTGTTACCATAGACACGCGGGTGACAGTATAGAGCGACAAATTGTGACTGCATATAAAAAAGTTTGTCTATCTTGTGTTCAATCAATGTCATGGATATTCAAGTACATAGCTGATTCTGTGACTAAAATTAGATGACGAAAACTGACGATTTTGTGCCAGTTATTGACAGGTTAGAATGGAAGATTTTCCACTTACTTTTTGTGCCTATGTTGAACTAGACTATATAACAGCCGTCGCTGGGGTCAATTTTATAGCTTCATCATCTGCCTCGCCTCATCCCAACTAAATTGGGGTCGGCCTCAATTCTAACCGGATGCAGCTGAATACTTGTACTTTACATGGAACGACTGCCTATCTGATTTCCACAACCCAGTCAGAAAACGGTAATACGGTACCACTTGGTAAGACTAATTGTCAGACTTTCGGGCCACTGACTACATATTTCTACTCATGTGCTACCGCTAACGACTATTAAAGATCTACAAATGACACCCGGGACCAACGGTTTAACGTGTTTTCCGAGGCACGGAGGAAACTCGGTATGTAATGACGGTCACCCATCCACACACCTAACCAAGATCAAGATACCAGATGAATACTTAGTAGGTAGGTAGTAGGTTAGGTACCTGTCAACTGTTCATTAAGTTCTCGCAAATTAAACGAATGTTGCCAAGGTAATTGTCTATGACTATAGAAAAACAGACAGCCATAGATAATAACCAAGAAGGTCACACGTCTCACATACAGGTATTTGCACGATCTACGCGGCCAAAATTATTTTAATGCTTAATTGGTATCTAAACAAGGTAAATAAACAAAAAAAAATATTTTCCAAAAAATATATATATTTTTTCCAAAAAAAAAAATTAACGAAAAAAAAAAAAACAAATAAAAAAAATATATATATTTAGATCGCTGTATTCGTACAAAGAAAAACATAAATTAATCCTAAATTTCTTGAGTTTCTTCGTCGCTCTCTGATAATATCGATTCCGCAGATACAAACATGGCCAAGGTTTCAGGCAAAAATGTTTCTGCTTTTCTTTTTTTTACAGTTCGCATGCTACTGAACAGAGGATCTGAACTGAGCAAAAGGCGGTTAAAAATATCCTGATTACAATTTATCCTGGAAAATTTCCTTGCAAAATCTTGGCGGTAACATCTAAAATGTTTGTTGCGAGCCTCAGCTGCTTCCTCGGAAAGCTGTCCGATTGGTAATAATGCCTTTTCAATTATAACTGCGCCATGGACTAAAATCTTGTGCATTGTTGGCGTCATAGGATGCCAATCATAAAGGTTCACATAAATACGAGCAGTTTCTAAAGCATATCTTTCATATTTTACGGGATCAATTTTGAACCCGCTTGAAATTGCTTCCAATATGACTTTTAGTCTATAAATTAGATCATAACTGATGCCAGTTATTTCAGCGGCTAATCTAGGGTTCTCAAAGAACCTTCTGCTGGTATTTCCATCATTTGTATTCCCAAAATTGGATTTAGGCATATCTATTATTAGACCTGTCTCAGTGCGGAACCTTGTTTGTATCTCTTTTTTGGTTTGATCTTCTAGGTCTTTCTCCTCTTTCGATTTTCTTTCCCTGTATTTCTTCACCTGAAGTTTGTAGGCTAAATGTAGAATACATTCAAATATCCGAATTCGTGCGTGTAACACCGATATGCCGAATTCAAGGGCTGCAAAATTCACTTCTCTTGTATAGTCCAATTTATTAAAATCTTTCGAGGTTGCTCCACAGATGTAGCACCTACTTGTAGACTTCGTGCCTGTGGCTGCATTGCATACCTTTCCGTCTACCATGGTCATTATAAAAGTGTGCTTAATTAAGAACTTTTTCCCTGCTATGTCGACCTCTGTTGGGACTAATGAGCTAATAGCGCTATTAACGTGTCTTATTTCCTCTTCAGTGACATCATTAGTTTCCTTGATAAAACGGAATCTTATTGGTCGACAAAATCGCGGCGAAGAGGGCGTTGGATTATTCCATAAAATTTTTCCATTGTTATCTCCACAAACTAATTGAAGAGGCACGAAGCAGCTTTGGAATATGTTTGAATCAGAATCAGTATCACCTTCTAGTTTTTGCTTAAACTGTGATTGTTGGGACCCATCGCAGCCCCATTTATTAATTAAAGTTAAGCATTCACGCTCTTGCTCCTTTAAAGTTATCAATACCTCTTCTAGGTACTCCGATAAACGCTTAACGGTAACATCCATTAGAGGCTGTAACTGAGCTTCGGCACTGGTACTCGTTACCGTACACGATTCTTGAGGTGGGTAACATTTCTTCTTGGCTTTTTGTAAGGCACTATAGCACGGAAAAAACTTCCTATTGGTCTTTCTTATAATTTCGTACTGACTTTGTGTTAAATCGGCATCTATAAACATTTGCAAAGCTTGCATTGGTGTCAAAGAGGGCTGCTCATTACTTGATTTGGTAAGATAAAATGCCTTTTTATATTTAGTTGCTCGTGTCGGAGTACTAGTGATATCTTTTAAGACAATTGATGCATCTTTCTTACCAGATTTCCCCAGTTCCACTTTCGCAGCATGTATTATGATCTCCTTTTCAAAACTAGAACGAAGTTCTTCAGTCTTTCGCCTTTTGCTCCTCTCACTTGCGTCTTCAAATAACTTGGATGGTCGACCTGGCCGTTTATGTGAAGTTTTAACAACAGGTATTTCAAAAGTACCTTCCAGCCAAGGCCGGTTGTATTTTATAAAATTATCTTCTTTATAATGAGCTTTGGTCCATCTTTGTTTGATTTCTGATTTGAAATGGGCAAAACCACGTTTCAAATTAACAATTTGGTCTTCATTGTAACCTTCACATGACAAAAGTTGATCCTTTAGATAGTTTAATTTGGCATCTAAATTCGGCAAATTTTCTTTCTTCATGAGGTCAAACAAGTATTGTCGGGTCACAATCCTTACTCCTGATGTACCCTCTGAACCTAAAACAAACAAACACTATGTTAAAAGTCGCTAACAAAAATTTCCAATTTAAGACGTTATTTCGCTGAATGTCTTTAATCCCTCAAAACTGTATTTATCCGGACGTTTCCGGAGATATTTTTGATAGTTTTTATAAGGAAAAGGATCAAATAATAACCTACAATAAAAATTATAGCCCGATCTACCCCGATACATAAACAAAAACACTAGCAAAGAAAAAATATTAAAGGAAATCACGGTATGAAAATGAGTCTTTTTATTATAAAAAAAATAATGTAGTTTGATGGTTGATCATAACTTTATTTATGTAATTTGTAAGTCTCTTACCTTGTCCATCAGAATCCATCACTTTTAATTTGTAAGAAGAACTTAATAACATAAAAATTCACTTTAAAAGTTTAATGTTTAGAAAAGTGCCGAGAACAGATACGTACACTAGGTGAAACGGTCTAATTCCGACTGACGCTACCTGTGCGGGGTGCGCGGTGGCTGTAGATAAAGCATGGGGTATTGTTACCTGGTTCGTACTCTGTTCCTGGAACTCGTTTTTATGAATGTTATTGTTATTTTGATAATGGGACTTTTGGCCGCGTAGATCGTAGAAATACTTGTATGTATTACCATGGCTGTATGTCTGTCATTACAGTATCTTTTGATGTTGCAGTCTAGAACTAATTGTTATGGTCAATTGATAAAGTAGTTTTATTCTTACAAGGAGTAAGTATAAAACCACTTTATCAAGTGCCCGTTTTAGGATTACCTATCATGACATTCACGCCTGTAATCTCCAAAGTGTTTAGCAGACTTGAAATTATGTTTTTCCTACTCCTCCGCTATTCTTTTTTCTGATTAATTTCGTTGCGGGATCCAAGACAGTTAAATCGTTTCTCTGGGACTTCGTCGGGCTTCATTGTCTCGGCGCTTTTCTGGTGGTCGCCACTGTTGATTCTGGCTTACAGGAGCTACAGCTATAGTGCAAGTGGTTTGGGAATAGTGTGGCGGGCTTGTCCCAAATTCCCACTACAAAAAAAAAGACTTAACTATACTTAATAGTATTCTCATATTTCGCCAGTTATATAATTTCAATTCAATGTAACACGAGGCGAGCCTATTGACATCAACCGGCCACTAATCCAGACTCCGTGGCTGCGTGGCCATCATCAAATCGAAGTCCAGGATAGAAAGAGATAAAACGGTGTATATTTTTGTTTCAAAATAACTTGTAAACATACGCTTAAAAATAGACTCAAAACTAAGACATAATAGAGTCTTCAATTGTAATTAGAATGTGGTACATGTGGCAGCTGTCATTCTACTCCATAGAGATCTACGCTTTGGAATGGGCAACTGCCACATGTACCACATTCTAATTACAATTGAAGACTCTATTATGTCATATTTTAGAGTCTATTTTAAGGCGTACATTCACAAGTTATTATGCCTATTTTTTAGTGTGGAAAATCATTAAATTACTCCTCCTGCTCTGGGCGTAGCGGAAGGGAGTGCAGTCTTCTAAAAACACCTATGTTCCTTCTTAGCCCTTTATGTCCGGGGCCGCGGTATCTCTTTCGAACAACCCGCAGCAAGTTAAGAAAAAGCAGCTTCTGAAGTCGGTGGCAAAAAAAACGAAATCAAACAGACAAAATGTCATCGACTTCAGAAGCTGCTTTTTCTTGTGAAGTTATTTTTATTATTTTTCACTTTTTTGTGTTTTTTGTTTTTGTGTTTTTCACCTTTTTGTGTTTTTGAGGTTTTTTTTTTGCAAAAAAGTCTAATTGAAATAAATGCAGTTTCAATCCAGTTTGTCCATCGCTTCTTTGGCCTTCCTGTACTAACTCACCCTTAACCTTGAGAAAGATTACCTCTAACCTTGAGAAAGTCGCAATCGATTGACAATACCTATGCGACATTTATGTAACACACAAGAAAAGTGTTAGAACTGCGTGGGATTCAACGGAGTTATAATTAGAAGCTGTGTTAATTGTTGCTAAACGTGGCGGTTAGTAACGGAAATAGTTGTGGGGAAGAATGCGACTGAAAATAACTTTCAGTAAATAGGTAGGGACTACCAGTAAAATAAATGCCATCAGCAAAATAAAAACAGTGTTTTTCTATGATCTCTTTCTGCCTCAGAGATGTTTAATGATTACTTAAGCCGTCCCTTAGTGAAGATTTGACTTTTTACAAACCTTCACGAAACTGTCAAAATCTTTCCTAACTGCCGCACTCAGAGAGCTTTAATGATTACTTAGGCGATCACTTAATAAAGGTTTCGACGGTTTTGTCATACAAAAGTATGTCAAATCTTTACTTAGTGTCGGCTTAAGTAATCATTAAATATCTCTGAATATCGCAGTAAGTGATGGCTTAGGTAATCATTAAATATCTCTGAGTACCGCAGTAAGCAATGGTTTAGGAAATCATTAAACCTCTCTGAGTGCGGCAGTTAGTCAATGAAAGCTATTGCTTCCTTGCAAAAACTAATAATTATTTTACATTTAAAACAAGAAACTAATTCACTAACACATTTCTACTAGAAATTAAGTTTAAGTAGTGTTTGCTCTGATGATCAAAAAAATGATCGCAGTGATGGGGAGAACAAAATGCCCTTCGTTTGCGTTAAGGGTACTTTTACTTTTTTTTGAAAGTGTAGATCTTTGTGTAGAAGAATGGGCATGAAAATCCATGGACACTCTTATATAGGGTGTAAAAGTACCCTTAACGCAAACGAAGGGCACTTGTTCTCCCCACCACTGCGATCATTTTTTTGTTCTAGACCATACCTGGGAACCTCCTAGTTGCGGAGATATTGGGGGTCAAAGTTCCAAATTTTTCACAGTTGTTTTTGTAAATACTAGTATTTCAGGTTATAACTTTACTTAAATAACCTCCATGACCCGTTTACTATTCAAAGCATCCACTAGCACAATGTTTTAAGAGTGCTACTTTGAGTTTTACCGTAAAATGTGATTTTTGACCGCAAAAAAAAAAGTCATTTCCCAGCAAATTTTTTTGCGTTGGTTTGATGATGATGATGATGTGATATGCTTGGTTGTCGGATGCGTGAAGGGTTCGTTTACACCCAGTATAATAGTTCGTAGTCATTAAGCCATTAAACCATTATTTTCATTAAGCCATTTCCTACTATTCTAAACAATTCACGCAGAATAAGCACTAAAGTGCCAGGTACCTTTTCTTTATCTAGGTTAAAAGCCAGGAACTAGCATTAAGAAACCTCAATCTGATTGACAGCTGCCAAACAAAAGAATTACAAAGCGACCATACTTCTCTAAGAAAATTGTCTATGCCAAATAAAAAGAGTGTCCATGGAGTTTCTTGCCCGTTATTCTCCATAGATATCTACGCTTTGGAATGGACAACTACACCACTTTTACAGTTTTTTATGCCTTGTGAGTTGTGACTGGGACTGGAGTTACATCTCCTTGTTGTTTTTGTTTCGAAAATCGAAAGTGCCTGTAAGTTCTAGTTACTTGAAACAAATGCTTTGGTTTTGATTTTGAAAAAATGATTGTTTTCGAAATATACCTAAAGAGTTAAAGATAGGCCGATAGGCCGTAGGTAGGCGGACAGTTGTAAACATTGCATACATCAAAGAGAAAGTCGTAGTTGCAGTAGGCCCTGTTTTGGCGTAATGGTTTAATTTATATGGAGTACTTACGTGCCTATAGTGTGTTATGTGCTGTTACACAATTTTGACTGCTGTTGTCATATAAGAGATCTTGGTGTGTGGTCTATTGTTAGCTTCTGCTATTTTAGGAGTACCAAACATATCAGAATTGATCAACTGAAGGTTAGATACTGTCTTGGATCTTAAGATAAGTAATGTCTTAATCAGTCGGTAACTAAAAACTACTTACATTCTGAAAACATCAGCCTGAAACACTCTAACTTTACTCTAAACTTCTTCTTCTCTCGGCATTTAGGTACAAGAGTCTTCTTGTACTTACCTAAATGCCGAGAGAAGAAGAAGTGATTGTCTAATCACTACGGAATTCGATAGCTGACAGACGATTACCTTTTCTAAAACTCAAAACAAATACAAAGTTTGACAGCATGGTTGGCGCAGTGGCTAAGGGATTGGACTGCTGCGCCGCGTGTCGTGGGCACTCGTGGGTTCGATCCCCGCACGGAACAAATATTTGTATGGCCTGCAGATAGTTGTTTCGGTTCTGGGTATTTGTGTATGTGACTTTATATATTTGTGAACGCACCCACGATACAGGAGAAATTCCTAGTGTACGTTACGTTTTTTAAAAAAAAAAACGAAAACGAAAAGAAACGACAAAGACGCCAAATCCGCCCCCCGCACCTATAAATTGTTTACCAGTTCTCTCTTTATGAAAACATGTGTATGAAGAAGGCATAGACAATAGACTCATCATTTAGACACGAGCACGGAATCTGTACGTCGCCGTGTCGCGTCGAGTCCATTAACCGTCGATATCAATGATTGGTAGGTACCTATTTAATAATATGGTAGCTACTAATGGTGGGATAAATGTTTAAAAGTAAGGTTACGTTAAAACCGCTAATCAACTTGAAACTTGAACTATGAAACTTATTAAGGCTTGTATTCACGCCAATGACCTTGTGCATAGCTAAATACCCCTCTCAGTCGTAGACACGGACTTTAAACGGACGCATTTTTCATTTATTAAAAATAATACATATTTTTAAAACGTAACAAAACCAAATTATTTTCCTTTGTATTTCATAGCAATTTTATATTTTTTTAATTATTTTGTTAAAAAATGAAGGAGTAAAATGGTTCCATTCAACGATTTGAAGGTGATTTTGTGGATTTTTTTTCTTATTATGTGATACCGATAGAAAAATTATGGCTAAACCAAATTACTCGTCATATCATGTAGATTACTAACAATTTTTCTCAGATGTAATTTCTCTGTAAGTGCCGGTGAAAAACTGCTTCATCTGCACGCTGTTTTTAAGCTTTTTCGAGAGAGCAGCCTTAAATAGGTCATCATCTGCCTAGCCTTTTCCCAACTATGTTGGGGTCGGCTTCCAGTCTAACCGGATGCAGCTGAATACCAGTATTTTACATGGAGCGACTGCTTAACTGACCTCCACAACCCAGTTAATACTAGGTAATACGATACTCTTTGGTAAGACTGGATGTCAGAATTTCAGGTCACTGACTACCTGTAACGACTGCCAAAATATCTATATATGGTAGCCAGGACCAACAGCTTAACGTGCTTTCCGAGGCACGGAGGAAACTCGGTATGTAATGGGCGGTCACCCATCCACAGACCGACCTAGGCAAACGCAGCTTAACCTAAAGATCGATCCGAGTGGCAGTTCTTATTAAGCCACGAGCTCCTGAACTTTAACTTATTAAATAGGTATAAGTACTTATTTATTATAATAAATATTACATTAACTTTAAAACCCACTGTGTAATTAATTTTAAGTAAACGTTTATATTTTGTCGAACTGTTGATTTCACTGTTCATCATAGTCCGTATCTACAGAGCTTTACTACTATTTAAAACTATTTCCAAATTTTTCACATTTCTTTCAATACTAAGAACTACTTACCACGCTCACTGACTGTCGACCGCTTTTCTTCCTTGTGCTCGGAGTGATAACTGGATATTTGAGTGGGGAAAGATTGTTAAATACACTGACCTTATTGGTGATGTTCTTCAGAAAGGACAGGTGCGTAATATTCGTAACCGGCGTGCGTGTATGACCAGATTTATGAATGTGGACGAGGCAAAAGGAGTATGTAAGGATTGTAGCATGTGGCGTTCTGTGGTTTCTGCCTACCCCCATGGGAAAAGGTCCTGAGTTTATGTATGTGTGTAAGATTGTTAATATATTCGAGGTCAATATCACAAATGAGCTGCAGGCGAGGTTGTATGGAGCCGAAAACTGCAGGAACAAATGCCCACCGACGCTTTTCAATACACTTTCGAACAAATAATTACATTATCACCGGCATCACCGATCAAGAATCACTTTTTATCTTTAGTGAAACAAAACTAACGAAAAAAAAACTCAATTTATCACTCTCATTTAGGTAATGAATTTATTGGATAATCGATAAGACAATTAGAGAAATCAGATAAATACCATTTTATTCATAAATCGATTAAAAGTATTGGTAACCTCAATTATATTGACCAACTAGCTGACCCGCGCAACTTCGTCTGCATCACATAATATAGCTTTTAGCCTTTCTCGATAAATTGACTATTCAACATATTAACTTGAGTTAAATCGTACTCGTATCAAACAAAAAAATTTACCTTTCCTCTTTATAATACCTATTAGTTTAGATTTTCTTCGATTATATTATTAAAGTGACAATTACTATAGGTATCTCTTACTGTTAAATATACAGTAATCCATTGTACACACGGCTACACATCAAGCTATACGTTTTCAGTTTACGCTGATCTCGCACTGTACGGAAATCCTATACAATGCGAGACCAGCTTATACTGGAAATGTATAGCTTGATGTGTAGCCGTGTGTACTTATAAACATTATGGTGCAGTAAATATTTTGAATTTGAATTTCTCCGGAGCCCCCGGAGACCAGAATCCCCACTTACCTACCGCACCGGACCGAATGACTGCCACGCGCGTAATTATTTTGTCGCGCGGATATTTTGATATTGCGATATCTTCTAAGATAATTGTTTAAACTGTATAGAGTAAAGGGCACAAATATTCTATATTAAATTTCCGTGCTAACAAACATATTTATTTAGATATAGATTAATATCATATGGGTTAAATAAGCATCGCAAAATAGCATTCTTTTTAATCTAACATTTTAATAGTAAAAAATGGTTACAGTGAGTCAATCTTAAAAGATATATATATGCTGTCGCGGACTTTTTTTTAGAAAATTTAAAGAGGAACAATTCTTTTATACATGATATTTTCCTAACTTAAACCGTTTTCGCAGCGCACGCAACGAAAGCTCTCAAAAAGGAATACCTTTTCCCGTTTTTGCAACATTTTTCATTTATGCTCCGCTCCTATTGGACTTAGCGTGATGTTATATAGCCTAAAGCCTTCCTCGATAAGTGGACTATCCAACACTAAAAGAGTTTTTCAATTCCAACCAGTAGTTCCAGAGTTTACCCCGTTCAAACAAACAAACAAACAAACAAACAAACAAACAAACTCTTCAGCTTTATAATATTAGTATAGATAGTTCAATCGATTTTTAATTGAATTGCGGCTGTATTTTGTATTATCTTAGGTTTTAATTCGTTTTTAATGTTTATCCGGGTTTTGTTCTAGTATCAGATAATTAATATATACGCTTCAAATTGTCTTACTAACTGACTATTTCATGAAATAATGATGGTTAAAAAGGTCAATTCTCATCTGCCTAGCCTTTTCCCAAGTATGTTGGGATAGGCTTCCATTCAAATCAGATACAAGTGAATAACTGCCTATTTTACATGGAGCCACTGACCTCCACAACCCAGTTAGTACAGGACAATACGGTGCCCTTAACAAGACTGGTCGCGAGAAGTCCAAGGATCAACAACCTTCAAGTAGAGTGGAAAAGAGAGCTTCAAGGATCCATCTTTTCAAATACGTAGCCAGAAAAACTTCAAAAGAACTACGTCGAATTCGTTCTAATTCTAAAACCTTTAAAACCATGAAGGATCGTACAAGCCAAGGAACCCGGAATCTTTATGAACGAAAAAGTCATAAGTAATCAAACTTGATTTGGCGTAACAATCTTGTAGCAAACTTCGTAGCTACAAAAAACTTGAAAAACAATGTAAAAATCCTATAAAATCCAAAGGATGGTTTAGGGGACACCCGGATTTGAACCGGGGGCCTATCGATCTGCAGTCGATTGCTCTGCCACTGAGCTATATCCCCGATGAATAATAGTTTCAAATACGGCTCTATATACCTACTGATACTGTCATTGTGTAGGAAGGATGACTAACTATGACGTCATAGACAGATATTTCCGTAATCGGATATTGTATCATCAGAGACCGAAAACTGGGTCCAAATTCGGTAAACCGTTACTATCACCCATTTTCCCATTGCTAGGTAGAAACCATATCTCCACCAGCTGGCAGATACTATCCTTGCATATTCCTTTTGCCTCATCCACGTTCATACATCGTTAGGATGCGTACGCATAAACATACTATCGATGACATCTCGCAGTACAACCAAGGAGGTTGTCGATTGCTTTTAACCGGACTATACTGTAAGTGCCTTGAGTGTAAACCCTCCTGCCAGGGCAAACAAGATATCAAAATAAGCGACTACACGCTAAGGGCACCCTCTATGGGGTACGAGCCTTTTTTTTTATGGTGGGTGGAAAATCATCAAATAACCTCTCCCGCTCTTGGGCAGAGCGAAAGGGAGTGTCAGACTTCTACTGACTAAAAACCACCCGTGTTCCTTCTTAGCCCTTCATGTCGAGGCCGCGGTATCTCTTGCGAACAACCCGCCGCCCCGACGGAACAACTCGCAACCCCGACGGGTCAACCCGCAGCCCCGACGGGGCCACTGACTCCCTGTATCGACTTTCAAAGCTCTTCAAATGACAGGCAGGACTAACGGCTCATGTGTTCTTTAAACGAGCCTTGGTTTAAGGCGTCGCTAGGGGAGGACAGCAAGGGAACAGGCAGGATCATAGTGGTATCATACATTATAGGGGCTGAATTGGAACCACAAGCTCAGTTACGCGGGTTGTTTCGAGCGAGGGTCGGCAGCCGCGGCTTTCGATGAAGTCTACAAATATATACATATCTGAACAGATTCTGTACAGATTCTTTACTGACAATATTATTATGACCATTCTAACATGTAGTTTCCGTTGTTCCAGCAAGGTATAGGCGTGGAGATGGTGCGGGCGCTGGACAGCAACCCGCCCAGCATCTCCAATGTCTTCTGTGAGTGCGACTCAAAGGATGACGTCGTGAGTACCAACTGCTGTTTATAGTAAATGTATGCCTTATACAGGGTGTAAATCAACCCATCACACAGCCGTCTACCCAGCATTCTGTACATCAAACTAAGTACCCCTACGCAATTTTTTCTTTACCCTGAATAGGGTGTAAAAGTACCCTTAATGCAAACGAAGGGGACTTGTTCTCCCCACCACTGCGATATTTTTTTTGTTCTAGACCATACCTGGGAACCTCTAGTTACGGAGATATTGGGGTTTAAAGTTCCAAATTTTTCACAGCTGTTTTTGTAAATACTATTTTTTGCAGGTATAATAACTTTACTTAAATTACCTCCATGGCCCGTTTACTATTCAAAGCATCTACTAGCAAAATGTTTTAACCACAGAACAGATAAAAGAGATTAGAAAGGAAATAGTTCCTGATTTGTATTAGAACGCCTGTCGCCGCTTGTCTCCCACTCTCTATATCCACTACAAGCAAGAGGCTAATACGTACGCGCATAACGCACACAAATAAACCGCACTCACTTAGATCGCGAGCTTGCTACTGGTTGTCACACTAGCGCAAACACTGCGTATGACGTACACTCACACACGCTTTAATTTCTCATACATGTTACGGCGACCAAAAGGTCGATAATTTATGTCGATAAAATTACTTTAGTTTTGTAACTTTAAGTTTTGCAATATTTTGCTTTAATTTCGGAACGGGATAGAAAGAATGAAATAGTTATTTGTGCAACAAGAGAGCAAAGTGGGTTTTTGCTGCGTGTGTTGATTTTGAATCCCGAGTAAGCGAAGGATTCTATAGTTGAATCACGAGCGTAGCGAGTGATTCTAAAGTTGAATCCTGAGTGTGGCGAGGGATTCAAAGGCACGAGATGCAAAAAAACTTTGCTCTCGTGTAACACACATTACTTTTCACTTCAGCAGCGAGAACACTTTAGGAGATAAAATAATAAACAGGAATAGATTGAAATAACTATTTATTGTGAATCAAAATAATTAACATTGTAGGTAGAGGTACCAATTCAATAAAATTAGCCTTATGCCCAACTGACATTCTTTTTAGAAAAGATACGAGTTTTGCGTATGTTTCAATATGCACGTTATGTTTTGTTTTTAAAGTAGCTTTCCACATTGAGTAAATACTCCACATTGTAGATGATCGCCTCGTCTGTGATAAATCTAAAAAATATGATAGCAACACCGTCTCCGAAAAACTGCTTGTGCCTTTTGTAAGTCTCCATTCATTGAAGACACGGTATGCTTTCAGATATTTTTCGCGAGATTTTTCAGGCAGGAAACTTAATTCTGCATTTTTTACATTATTCTACAATTCTTCGGGTGTTAAATAGCAGACTTCGTCACTGGACTCACTCATATTTATTTAATAATACTACTTTATTATCCAAATTTTATTGTACTTTGTAGCTTGCGTAACAGAGAATAAAACAATAAAAATTTGAATCCCGCTTTTTTTTAAAATTCGTTCTGAAACTACACTCGCGGTATTCTGTCTCAATATTATAAATTGTTAAAACTATAAATAAATAAGTAGATACCTACATGATAAACTTCGTATTTTTTTCTTCAACATTCTTCATCTTGATTTAAATATAAAAATTATAATTCGATTAATCGAAATATAACAATTTTTCATTTTATCAAGTGATTTACAATATTACGGTTATCGATTTACAATATCGGTATCCGAACGTTTTATTGTTGTTTCTTTTTTAGGCCTATAATAAATATGGAAATTGAAAATCTAATTTCGAATCGACTTGTTTCCATCTCTCGCTTGTTTCGTATCAAAGTGAAAGTGACAGAACAAAACGAAGTTGAAATCTTTCAAATTTTGTGAGTAGACTTGCACAGTTCTCGGTATTAAAAAAAAAAAATTAAAAAGTTACTTTGTCTCACGCTCACAGCAAAATCGAATTTTGCTCACTGTCTGTAAACAGCAAAACCTGCTTGTTTGAGGTGCTGAGGTGAAAAGGTATTTATTTGTCTCACACAGATACAAAATTAAAGATTAAAAAAGTAAAATCAAAAGTAAACATACGAGAAACACTTAAAAATAAGACATACATTCAATTAATTACTACATTTAGTTAGTAGGTATCTATTCAATTCTACCGGTTGCCTCTAGCCATAGTGTTCTTGTATCTGGATCTGTTGGAAACCTAAAAACAAAACTTTGTTGTGTTATGTTTCCATTATAAATGACTAACCTCAAAACAAATTTTAGACGTAAACCAAAATTAATAACCCACAATAAACAATAATTGACAGTAATAAACGAAGTTATTTAATCATATTCATAATAATATCATTTGAATACATTCACACATACTAAATATCGACATTGTTTACAACTTGGTACAACACAATCGAAACGCATAGATTTTGCAGAACTCAAGCTTTGGCTCGTCGTACGCGACGTTCGCAGTGAACGAAATACATCGCGCAATCGCCCACGCAGTACAAGATGGTACCCACGTATTGCAAGCAATGTACGTAATTTTTTAACTGCTTGCGACAGTATCATTTTTTCTACCAACTACACACATCAACACTGTCTAGGGATATTTTGGATTTACTCAATTTACTCAAAATGTATTAAAAATAGCATACAACATGTATATATTTTTATAAAGCCCATTTATCAGACTACACTCCAGAATAAAATAAAACAATGTTTTTTTGCGTAAACAAATTTTTATTCAAATAAAGAAAAACATGAAATAATGGTAAAACTAACAACGAATGTGTTTCTCAAGAAAAATTTACAAATAAGGAAAAAATAATTTGTTTTTAACAGTTCTGTGAATAATCAGTAGTCAGTAAAACCACCCATGACGTTAATAACGGTCCTGCAACGGTTTTTCATGCTTTGGATTAAGTTATCCAAGTCTTACTGCGGTATATTGTCCCAGGTCCGGCTAAGATGCAAAAAAAGTTGCTCTTCCGTCGCAACGTTTGCAGGAAAATTCTTCAAAGCCCTTCTTTGGAGCATGTCCCACGCGTGTTCCATGGGGTTTAGGTCAGGCGATTGAGCGGGCCAGCCTAAGACCGATGCGTCGTGCCCCTGAAACCAGCTCGTCACCACTCTCGCTGTGTGCGGACGGGCGTTATCGTGCATGAGCGTGAATTCTTGGCCCATTTGTAGTCGATGGGGGTAGATTATTGGTACTAGCACCTCGTTACGTTATTTTTCAGCCGTCATGGTGTTTCTGATCCAAACGAGGTCTGTTCTTCCACCAACACGAATTCCCGCCCAAACCATAATTGTCCCGCCGTGGTATGAATGGACTTCCTGAGGATGTTGCAGACGGCTCTCACGACCAGGAACTCGCCAAACACGCACTCTACGTGTATCGGGATGGAAACCTTACCGGGACTCATCGGTAAACAGCACTACAGACCACTGGTTTTCTTCCCAGAGCAAATGTTCACGAGCCCACTCTAGTCGTCGTCCACGATTTCCTCGGCGTAGTGCTGGAGTACGAAGCGGTCTGCGAGCATGAAGGTTAGCTTCATGCAGCCTTCTCCTCACAGTTTGGTCACTCACAAGCAACTGGTGCTCTGACTGGAGCCTCTGAACCAACTGCATGGCCGTAACATTTGGTTGTCTTTTCGCGGCAACTTGCAAAAATCGGTCTTGTCGTTGAGTGGTTATGCGCTTCCCGCCTGGGTGTCTTTCAGCCACTTCACCAGTAGCACGATAACGTGACCATAATCTTGATATCACGTTTTGTCTTGTTCCAAACTCCTCAGCAATACTCCGTTGAGTAGCTCCAGCTTGGAGCATGTCTACTGCCCTTAACATTTCTTCTCTAGTTAAATGGCGCCGCTGCATGATGCACACAATAACATTAATTCGGAATTAACCGATAACTTGTTATAAAACTTAAATTGGACACAAAAAAATAGCCACAAACTACTGTAGGTAAATGAAACCTTCGGACTTCGCTACCATTATGCCGCGTAAATCTTTTGTTTTTAATGTAATTTTTCAAATTCAAATTTAGAATCGTTCAAAAAGGCTTACAAAATAAACTTTCTTCAAAAGAACTTAAAATTGGCCAGTATTTTTTGAGTTTAAGAACTTTATACAAAATATCCCTAGACGGTGTTGATGTGTGTACATAATACTATTGTAATAATTACAAATATTACTTGTATTTTAAGGTATTTGGACTTACCGGTGATAAGAAATCCCTTCTCGAGGCACACTACACACCCTGGCTTCTTTTCCGACACATTATAATAGCGCAAGATGGCATAATTCTTTTTTTTCGCGGAGCTTCGTACGCTGTCGTGTGAGCGCGATTGTTGGCCGGTAAATCAAATTTTGTCGACATTTGAGCGTTTGCGACATATGAGCGGCGCGCCTGCCCCGCCCACAAGGCCCTTCTAACCTCTTTTATCTGTTCTGTGGTTTTAACAGTCCTACATTGAGCTTTACCGTAAAATGTAATTTTTGACCCCAAAAAAAAAGTCGTTTCCCAGCAAAAATTTTTGCGTAGCATTCTGTAAACCAAGCATTCTGTACATCAAACTAAGTATTAGTTTGATGTACAGAATGCTTGGTTGACGGCTGTGTGATGAGTTGATTTACACCCTGTATTTTGATCGACTGACTGACTCATTTACCTAGTGGTCGTGAAGTCTTGGGTTCAATTCTTAGGACGGTCAAAGCTTTACTGGGTTTTTTCCATCAGGAATTTCTCAGTAGCAGCCACGGAGTTTGGGTTTGTGCTCGGTTGATAGCAATAGGCTAGCCCCCTATTACAAGCTAATGAGTAAACAGCCAGCTAACTTGCATTTACTTTTAAGATTATACAGATACATTTAGATACTGATGTGAAATGATACAGCGTTTGACATCAGTCGCATAATGCGAAACGCTTTATAAAACAAAATTGCAATCAATATTTTCAGTGTAATAGAATTATAAAAAACTCTTCCTGTATACTTATCTTGCCTAATACTTATAACGGGGATTACAAGCGGGATATTATGTATGTTTTATATACAGGATGGTGCCGACAATACGACAATAAATGAAACCACTGGTAGTTCTAGTTCATAGGAACATTATTGAACTATACAAAATAAAGAAAATGAAAAAAAAAACAATAAAACTAAGTAGCATAAAACTGTAAATGAAATACATTACAATTTACAAACAGATATTGGTTTACCTACTAACCCTAGGAATAATTTGCACCGATTAACGTATGGAAATAAAATGTAACAAACGAATTTGGCAAAGACATTTAGGTAGGTTAATGTCGTATCGTCGGCACCACGACGATGTTAGGATTTATTTGATACTTTAATAATGTTCCTATGAACTAGAACTACCACTGGTTTCATTTATTGTCGTATTGTCGGCACCGCCCTGTATACAAGTCCTTTGTAAGAGAAAACAAAGTATTAGCAATTTAGCAGTTGACATCCAAAACATGTCCCGAACGAGCGCAATCGAATACAAAATGCATGGTTTGCAGGTCCCTACTACAGGCTTGCCGTTAGATCCTGATTCGAATGAAATTGTATTCCATTCACAAGTCATTTTCGGGATTCAGCCCCAAGGTTTTGATAACTGTTCTATGCTAGATAGACCTAAAACGATTCGAGTCAGGTTTATGGCAATACGGGGTGTAAACGAACCCTTCACGCATCCGACAACCAAGCATTCTGTACATCAAACTAAGTACCCCTACGCAAAAATTTTTGCTGGGAAATTACTTTTTTTTTTGGGGTCAAAAATCACATTTTACGGTAAAACTCAAAGTAGCACTCTTAAAACATTGTGCTAGTGGATGCTTTGAATAGTAAACGGGTCATGGAGGTAATTTAAGTAAAGTTAAAACCTGAAATACTAGTATTTACAAAAACAGCTGTGAAAAATTTGGAACTTTGACCCCCAATATCTCCGTAACTAGGAGGTTCCCAGGTATGGTCTAGAACAAAAAAAATATCGCAGTGGTGGGGAGAACAAATGCCCTTCGTTTGCGTTAAGGGTACTTTTACACCCTATATAGTACCCCGTGTTGAACATAAGCATAACTAACAAAATGTGGACGGTGTACTATTTAGGTGCGCCTGTGACTATCCCTTCATGGATTAAACACGTGATGTTATGTGAAATACAACTATTATTATAATAATTATAGAGGCAAACATTGATCTGTTGCATTGTATTAGATACATGTTACCACGCGTGTAATGGAACGCATCAGATTATTGTTTCAATTCAATCACAAGTAATCACAACTGGTTGGACGGATGTTATGATTGAGTTAAACGGAACGCAGTCATACATTCCTATTACTATTTACTAGAGTTATGGTAGGTCAGTCACACAGTAGTATTACTAATAATAATATGCAGGTCAGATAGATGCATTGCTGGGAAGTTTGTTCCGGCACTTCTGTTTTCCCAGTAAACAGTAGAGTTTTGGGGACTATCTCTTGTAACTTTGACGTTCGAAAAGTGCTGCTTATATATAAGCCTAATTTGTTTAGTTTTACAGACAGGGATAGTAGGGATGCGCGAATGCTACTTCAGGTGAACCATAGGTACCTCCTGTCGGGGCTGCGGGTTGTTCGCAAGAGATACCGCGGCCTCGACATGAAGGACTAAGAAGGAACATGGGTGGTTTTTAGTCAGTAGAAGTCTGACACTCCCTTTCGCTCTGCCCAAGAGCGGGAGGGGTTATTTGATGATTTTCCACCCGCCAAAAGAAAAAAGACATAAAAACTTGTGTAAGAACTGTGCACATTCCAAAGTGTAGATCTTTGTGGAGAAGAATGAGCATGAAAATCCATGGACTCTCAAATCAAGTCAAATCAAAATCATTTAATCGTAAACATAGGTAATAATTACATACAAGGTCTTTAAAATTTGATAGTGCGCTATGTTTTGCCATTTGGCATACAAATTATAAAGATTTGGCCAATATGCTAACAAACTATCTACACTCTTATATTGTTACAACACCTTGGTTATAACATTCATATATTAAGATTATACATACATGTGGAAACAATGTGGGAAAACGTGCAAGTTAAAAGCCTGTATTTCTGAAAGTCCTACTGTAACTTAGCAAACACTATAATATCCTCTACGTTTATTAAAAGTATCTACACACCGCATCTATAGAAACTTAAATCATATCCTACTAATATTATAAACGCGAAAGTTTTTAAGTATGGATGGATGGGCGTTTGTTACTCTTTCACGCAATAACTACTGAACGGATTTGGATAAAATTTGGTACACATATAGTTTATAACCTGGATTAACACAAAGGATAGTTTTTATCCCGATTTTATCTTCCCATGGAATAATTTTCGAGTTGTAGCGGGCGAAGCCGCCGCGCTGGCAACAGCTAGTAGAAACTTAAATATGTACCCACACATATCCATGTTAATTAAAGAGGGACTCCGCTAGCACACCGAATGCAAACAATGATGGCAACGGCAAATTAACGTTCCTATAACAAATATCTTCGGATCAAAGTAATGCGGGATGCATCACTAATTGATCATCCTACCAACGTATTGTATGAAGTTTAGGAGTTATAAATGGCCTCTGCGTAGTAAACTCGTAACAGAAGTTCTTCGTTATTTCACAAATGTATGTAATTCCGTCCGCATATGTCTTTAGTATTCTAATAGAACATCACACCTGTAATCCCCGAAGGGTTAGGCAGAGGTGTACCTATATAGTACGCGAACATTTCGCCACTTATGTTTTTTATCAAGTCCGATGTAATATATAAAATCTAGACCCAGCGGCTGTTACTGAGAAATTCCTAGTGAAAAACCTTATTAAATAAGTGAAAGCAAAAAACAAACAGAGAAATTCTAGAGACAAGATATAATAAAACTTAATTTGGCGTAGCAAACTCGTAGTACTTTCGTAGCAAACTTCGTAGCTAACAAAAAAGCCTTAAAAACATAAAAAGATATCTTAGGGGACACCCGGATTTGAACCGGGGGCCTATCGATCTGCAGTCGATTGCTCTGCCACTGAGCTATATCCCCAATGAAAGCTTGTGCCAAATACGGGTATCCATTCCGATAGTTACAATGCGTAGGAAGAAAGATATAATACAGACCAGCATAGTTTGAGCTATTCATTTGTTTTCAATGAGTAATCAACTTGTTTGAGAAGAAAGATCTTGCTAAAATAGTTGTTTGTGTGATATCGTAAGTTCAATGAACTTGTTTATCTGGAATTCTCGTGGTAATACTTTTTATTTGTTCTTTGAACGGGGCTAATGTCATAAATTAGGATGTTATTTTCTTTTGCTGATGTAATCAAGATATTTACTTACTTATTCTTATAGACTTGGCCTTGGTTTCCTTTGAGGAAAGTAGTTTTCACATAAAAATGTATTTATAACACAATATAACATCTCACATAATATCTATGGAGAGTTAGGCAGAGGTTTACCTAATGGCATACCCACATTTCGCCAGTTATGTTTAAGTCCCCCATGTAATAGGGGGCGAGCCTATTGCCATCAACTATTACGACGTTTCTTTATTTTTTTTGGCGTGTGGAAAATCATCAAATAACCCCTCCCGCTCTTGGGCAGAGCGATAGGGAGTGCCAGACTTCTACTGACTAAAAACTACCCATGTTCCTTCTTAGCCCTTCATGTCATGGGATTACAACGATTCTTAGTTATCTTTCTTCTTAATATGAACAAAAAACCACAACAATCTATTAAAACAATGTTTATTACAATTTCAGACCATCACGTGTGACTGTGAAGCCACCCCAGCCTTCCAGCTGAAGGCCTTCAGCCAACGAGGGGAGAAAGTCGAGGTGTCCCACTACAGGGTCAATGTTAATAGGTGAGTCTTATCATCATTGGTACAGCGCTGGACAACATAATAGGGTATAGTTAACTAAAAAAATCTAATTAGTCCGTCAGATAGATTTCCAAAAAATATTGGACACATATTTTTTCTTTTGTCACGTAAACAAACAATAAAGACGATACAGTACTTTGAAAACTCGTGTGACGTCATATTCTAAGACATTAGTATGACATAATTTACCGGTGAGTGAAGTCACGACCCCCCACTCAAATCTTTGACGCGTTTTATCTTCATCAATTTTTAATGATTTGATAAAACAAAAAATACGTATCCAATATTTTTCGATAATCTAACAGACGGACTAATTAGAATGATATTTTTTTGAGTCAGTAAACATCCCTATTATCTGAACCACTCCAAAGTCCAAATGCATTCTCAGCGTATCGGTAGTGCCTGCCGGGGCTACGGGTTGTTCGAAAGAGGTACCTCGGCCCGGAACACTAGCGTTTGTCCAGCGTAGGCGTTCGATAAACGTATGCGCAGCGCAGACGCGGCGTTTATGTAAGGGGAAATGCATACGCTGCGTTAGCGCCGCAAGTGCGCGACCCATGCGCCGCGTTACTGCGGAGTCATGTACAAGCGATAGAAGCTATCGCAATTGTGTGACGTCTACACTGCGTTAGCGCAGCGTTCAATTGACTCCAAAGGAAATGCCGCAACAACGAGAATGAGATCCGAAATTATCTAACTTTTGGATAAGAATGGATTTTTATCCAGCTCTTTCCACTGAAAGTTTCCTTTCAGTGAAATTGGTGCTAGGCAACTGGGCTTATCCCAGTTGTATACGTCCCTGTGTGCCTATTGGCCTTGGTCTGTTCTGTCTCCTGCTGATATGGAGGGAAGTGGAAATTATGTTTTTCCTACTCCTCCGCTATTTTTTTCTGATTAAATTCGTTGCGTGATCCAAGACAGTTAAATGGTTTCTTTGGAACTTTGTCGAGCTTTATTGTCTCGGCGCTTTTCTTGTGGTCGCCACTGATGATTCTGGCTAACAGGAGTTACAGTGATTTGGGAATAGTGTGGCGGGCTTGTCCCAATTTTTTTTTTCAATGAAATTTGCCCACTCCATTATTTAGGTGAGGTTTAAAAATTCCATTGTAAACAAGTAAGATATTAACTCCACCCCTTTTGACATTCCAGGTTTAGGGCTCGTTTGAACATAGTGTGCGTGACAGACAAGTTGACGGGCGAGTTGAAGTGCGACGGCTGGCCTGAAGTGAAGGTAGCACTGGCGCCAGTGGGGGCACTCCGGCCTAACGCCACTGAGAGTAATATGCAACAAACTATCAGGTATTTTTTTTTAATTTTGGTTAGCCAACAATTGTTTGCACATTATAAAACATTCGTTATAGATACATTGTATTTAAAGTGCAACAATAATGATAATTAACATGCTATGTGTCGCTTAATTTCAAACTCGGATAAATCCAATTCTTAGAATTTGTATGGTTTTGGTATCAAAAAAAAGGAAAAAAAATGCTTTAAAACAATTTCATCAGTTGTATCTAAATCCGCATGGTTCTTGAGAAATAAACCGTTAAAGTTATAATATTTTATCTAAGTCAGATAGATCCATGAGACAGATTTTTTTAAATGTAGTTATGTCCCTCGTGTTATTTATTTTATCACCAATGCTCCCAAAACGGCAGGAAAACATTGGAAGAAAACCGATATTTTACCAATAACGATTTTTTTTAATTTCGTTTTTAACAATGGCTACTATCAAACATTGTCTCTTACTTCTGCTACCCTCAAATAACGAACTACTCTCGTTTTCCAGTGACATAGTAGTAAACGCTCTGCGCGCCTCGAACCTGCAGTTCAACCTGGCGCATTACCCCACCTGCCCGCGCCTGCGCAGATACGTCGACACTCCCGGTCCGAGGCTGCCACTGCATTATGACTCTATGGTAAGTGACTATAAGGTTGTTTCTTCTGTGCATTACCACACCTGCGCAGATACGTCGACTTTACAACATATTCTTCTCCATCATTCCAGTTACAACAAGACCGTGCGCTGTACACGTCAACCCCGAACTCGTCAGCCGGTGGCGTCACACTGCTGGGAGAGAAGAGACTGCTTGTCAAGCTGGTCTCCGCTAAGGATCTAGGGGGTAAGCAGTTGGTATAGTGAGAACAAGAGCTTCAGATCTTTTGTATACGGAGAAAAAGTGTGTTATGCTGTTGGTCCTGGCTGGATACATAATAATGCAATCTAAAAAAAAAGGAAAAGTACCAAATCGCTTTTGCTCTCTCTACTTATTTAAAAATGTGTTGTGATCATCATCAGCCTATAATGTTCCCACTGGCCTTCTCTCTAGGAGAGGTCCACGGCGGGGGCCCAGTGCGGGTTGGTGTGTGTTGTAATAATTAATTGTTTTTTTTTATCACCTGTTCATTATGGATTCAATTTTTTCAATTTGGAAATTTCTTTATTTTAACATAAACAAACATAAAAATGACATTTAGGTCTTATTCTAGAAGCATTAAACATTATGATTAAGTGTTTTGTGCAGGCTATGGCGCCTATATAAAACATTTAAGAATACATTTAATAAGTAAGGTATAAAACTTATTATCATCCATTATGGATTGCAAATAAACGATTTGAATTTGAATTTATGACACTTATCATGAATCACTATACAACTCAAAGTTAGAACTCACCCTCACCAAGGGGTACCATGCTACTCCTGGTACTACCTATCTGACCTCCACAACACAGTCAATACTGGTTCATACCGTGTGGTATTTTGGTCAGACTGGTTGTCAAACTTCCCGGAAGGTTGACAACCAGTCTGACTGTCAGTGACTACTTCAAACAACTGTCAAAGATCTACTGATGGCACCCGCGACCAACGGCCTAACGTGCTTACCGAGACACGCAGGAAATTGAGTATTTTTTTTTTTTTAAAACGTAGCCCCACACTAGGAATTTCTCCTGTATCGTGGGTGCGTTCACAAACATTTAAACTCACATACACAAATACCAACAACTATCTGTAGGCCATACAAATATTTGTTACGTGCGGAGATCGAACCCGCGACACGTAGCGCAGCAGTCAACAGTTAGAGCCACTGCGCCAACCGTGCCGTCAGTATGTGATGGATGGTCACCCATCCACGGACCGACCCTGGCAAGTCCGGCTTAACTTTGAAGATTGACTCGAGCGGCTGATGTTTTTAGCCAGCTCCTCCCAAAATGTTCGAAACACTAACGTTTTTATTATGTTTACATTTCAGGTAAGACTGGATGCATAGCACCGTACTGCGTGGTGGAGATGGATGAACCACCACAGAAGAACCAGACAGCTTTCAAGAAAGATACCACCAACCCACAGTGGGAAGAACACTTCCTGTTGTGAGTATTATTTAGAGTAATCAAATCAAAAATTAAATCTTTGTTGGTACAGTCGAACAAGTAATTTAGTATCTTTATGTTTACACAAATAAATGCAATTAAAGTGTCTGTTTGTAATATCAAAATTACAGCTTTTTACTAAATGCATTTGAAAGTATATAAGTACGAAAATTGCAACATAAAAAAAACTTTGTTAGTCAGTGCGTCGATCTGTCTGACTGAGACGATTTTGAAGAAACTTTTACTGGCAGCTGAGTTTATAAGGTCTAACTTAGACTGATTTTATACCAGAAAAAAGATTAGGGTTCCGTGCAAAAAAGGTAAAACCCTTAATACTTGACAACACCATTGACCTGTTATGCATTCCCCAGCGACCTGTCCCCGCAGACGGCGGAGCTGCTGTTCGAGGTGTACGACCGCACCGGGCCGCCATCGCCCGGCGGAGGTGCCTCGCAGAACAGGTGACAATCAGTCTAGATCTTGGATACGAAATCCCTAAGTCACCCGCCGCAAGTTCTTAGCGTGCCCACGGGTCTTGGTCGACAAACGCAAACGATTCATCCTATCCTGCCGTATTAGCCCAAAAACATGCAGCCAATATGACCTCTGCACTGCCACCGATAACGTAGTGGAAGTGGCAAAGTTCAACGCTAACAAAATTTATTTGCTGAATCGTTTGATTTTTTGATTGAATCGTTTGCCTTTAGAGGTGAAAAGCTGGTGGATCAGGGTGCAGAGTTCTTCATCCTCTATAGAGAAGGAAGGATTCTCCGACCAGGAGCTGTGTCTGGTAGACAACTACCCAACGTTCATTGTCGATTTTCTGTATATATGCGAATCGGGTAGATAATTAATGACAGAAAGTAATAGTATTTATGAGTCTCACACAGAAAAAACAAAACAAAATGAAAAAAATCACTAACTAAAAAATCAATCAATTTAATCTGATATCACGAAGTATATGTCTGTAAAGATGACACCGCTGTTCCATTGACTAATAGCCAGTAGAGCAGAAACTTGATCAGTTAGCTTCCAATGGCTGATATGACTTTTTCAAAAATTATTTATAAAACCTTTTTGACTTCGCAGGTTCCTGGGTCTGGGTCTCGTGGGTATAGACGAGCTGCTAGCAGCCCCATCACAGCGACAACAGATAGCCTTGCAGACCAGACCCATGGAGGACCATGACGTCAGCGGCACGCTTACTGTCGAGGTTACTATCTCTTCCATTGATTGATAGATATTAGATACACATTTTTTACAGTACCTAGTCTGAAAGGAAGAATATACACAAAATTTACTATAATTTCTACCATAGCCTCGCATTTTGTCTTGTGGCAACACTTTTTGAAACCGTCAGTTTGGTACTAACGTAAAAACACTGAAGCTGTTGGTGAAGCAGTGTTGCATTTTTACGATTTGACTGATCTGACTGATTTCGGGTCATCTTCAAAATCGTTGGGACCCTTGTTCCGCCTACTGGTGAGGTAAGACTTCCTACCTTGAAAGTTGCTTGTGTCAAAATAAAAGTCTCGAAATAAATTACATTTGAGATATTTTAACTTTGTCTGTATCGTATCGGTAAACTCCCGGTAGCCTTGAATAGAACAATACAACATAAATGAGTGTCTTCAAAGTGCAAAAGCATCTCGTAATGGATAATGAATTAATGACAGATAAGTACAACTTTATTAAATCAAATTCTCATTCTCTCCCACAGTTCCTGTTCATCGAAGGAGCCGACATCCCAGACCTGGGATCTCGTCCCGTCAAGATCAAGGAGAGTCTGCGCACTCTGTCGCCACATGGACACCTCACCACCACAACTAAGACTACATTCAAACAAAACGGTATGGCAGAATCTTTATAGAGCACTCACTGTTTCGTTGTATAAGATTTTCCTGAACATCAAATAGCATAGCGAGCATGGAGGTTCCATTGTAGACCTCATCCATCAGATGAGATCGAGATCTGCATCAGTTGAGGTAATAAGCAAGCCTATTAGTTGACTATGATTGGGTTTTTCCATCAAGACCGCCCACCTATTTTATGAGGCTGAAACCGTGAACTGTGGGTGTACTGTAACTGTGCTGCATTTACTACTGAAAACAAAGTCGTACCGGTTAACAATAGTTGAAGTTACTGTGTTTTCAGCAGAATAGGCACGCCCCTGTCAAACTCTTCGGAGACATATAATATATACATACATACATAAACTCACGCCCTTTTCCCATAGGGGTAGGCAGAAACCACAGAACGCCACGGAGAAATACAATCAACATTTTTACTTATAGCGTGTTTCAACTTCGCTTTTAACGTTTCAGGCCACGACAACTCCCAGCTAACAGAGTCAGCGCTCCGTGAGCTGGAGTTGAGTCCCACCAACGCGGCCAACAAGTCCACACTCATCATACACTCTGTGCAGAGGGTGAGATGCCAGTTACATAGCACAGCTGTAGAGGAGTGTGTGGGTTACTAACGACATCTGTGGTTTTAGAATGAAACAAGCCGTGTACTCTGAGGTTTCTAATGGGTGAAATGATGAACTTCCATATTAAATCTTATGCCCCTATTTAACTAATGAAAATAAGAAAGAATTTTCAAAAATTCTTCCCTTTGCTAAAAAAATTACTAGCTGTTGATTGTTTGTCAATATTTTTTTGTGTAGTTTATAAACTAGATTTGTATCCGGGCGTATAAATGACCCTAAACGCATCTTCACTTCACTGAAAAATGTGTGTAAGTTGACAGACTAAAAGCACCGTGAAAATGCCACTGCACTCAATTTGTGAAACTAAATTACTTAAGGTCTAGATTCACTTTACTTTTTAAAACCACCTCTGTTTAAAAAATCCTAAAATTACCGTTGATGTCGCTAGTAGCTTGCATACTTTATTATTTTGCAATGTGTACTTTTTAGTTATATAGTCGTACAGGCACCGACTAGTCATGACATGAGAGTAATAATGAAATATTACTTGTTTTTTATTGAGGCATGTTGTTTAGAGGAACGCTAAAATAAATATTCTTCAGTTTAAAACAAATGAAGATATTTGAAATGCTTGACAACGTACAATACATAAATGTAATTTAATGTTTTGGATTAAAAGAATAAGCATTTCCATTTTCTACCAAAATGGTAGGAAAACCTTTCAATTTCGGGTACCAGCGTCCTTCTAAATCACAAAGTCTATACCAAAACACTGTATATAAATAGTGTGTCCCCGAATTGTCATCACGTCCTATTTTGCTCAATGAACCATCAGTGTCTTGCTTTACTTGACCCCCCCTCTTACATAAAGAATAGGGTTATGGGGGGTCAGGTAATGCTGGGCACTGAGTGTACCTAAATATTAACAAGTTGTTGGTTTTCCTTTCCATTGCGTGCGTGTGCTGTGATAACATATCAGGAGCCGAAGAAATCTATCAAGGTGAGATGTTTTACTAATTTTGTTTAGATTTTAGTTGCTAGGCCGAGTTCAACCATACAGTCTGTTTAAAAAATTTCATGAATATAATATTCCTATAAGGATAACTGAAATTAGACTAATTTACACGAAAAAAAACCATAACTGCGCTTCTAATCCTTGAAGGATTAGGCAGAGGACTTACACAAAAATGTAAATTAAATTGTGATAAAATTCATGATTACATTTTCGAATTGGATTGCTCGTCAAATGTTTATAAACAAGCTTTTTATAAATGATTGGGAATCTATGAAACCTGGTTTTAGTTTCTAGTGTAAATAGGGTTACTATAAGTATTTTTAGATACATTGTCCCAGGTGTGGTAAAAAAGTATGCAAAAATATTTAGATAATAATTCTAGTGCTTTTAGAACAAATAACTAAGTTGTTGTCTGCTAAGATTCGCTCTGCGTTAGAGTTTTAACGCTTAGAGTAGCTTATAGCGCTACAGAGTCTAGTTTAAAACTATGTTGTCGAAAGTTAATTATCCTAAGCATGATCATTTTATTCTGGGAGATATTTTTTGAATTGACAACACTATAAATAAATACCATAACAAATCGCAGTAAACTACAGATTTAATGCCTAAAAATTTAAATTATGTTTCATTAGAATCTTACGTTTAAAAACAAAAAAAAACGACTTTGGAAATAACGAAAATAAATAGTCTTCGTTTTTTTGTTACCTGTCAATGTCATTGTCAGAAAATGTCTCCCAAAACCCCGTGTGCTGTGTTGCCATACTAACCCCGCAAAAAATCTACCCAAAAAGATGGAAATAACCGACTCGGGGAAATTCATCGAAGTGGAAAGAGCCGACGCGGAATCCGAAGTACCTCAAGAGAGTGACACGATCGATGAGAGTGAATATGAGACAGATAATATGCCTGTCACTGTCAGTCCTAATGCTTCTCCTGGAAAGACGGTGAGAATTAAGGAGAACGGTGCGAAAACTAACGGGGACACCGAGGTAAAGTATATTGTTTGTGGTTTTTCTACCCTTTTAATACTAAAAATATTAACTTTCCTCTGTTTTTTTTTGTGCACAGATTTTAGTAGATTTGTTGTTTTTTTTTCTTTTTATTTGCGTATACCAACTGTTTTGTTCGATATTTCGAGTTTAAGGATATTTATGGAGTTTTGTATTTATTTCTCACTTTAATTAAAATGCCCAATAAAACTCCACTTTGCTATTATGTATTTATTCGATATCACACAATTTTATCTTCCCTTTGGCCTCACTTCGGGTGAACAATAAGTGTCTTCAATTACCTACCTGATTCCTCTTCTGTTAAGATATTATTTTACCTGTAAAACTGTCAATCAACGCATCTAATCCGCGTACAAGAACTATTATTATTCCTTAGCAATAATGACCACAGCTCCCTTTAAAATGTGCTGATCGCGTTCAGTTTTAATAATGAAATGACTCCTAAGAGTAAGAGGGATCAGGTACAGCTGGGCACCGACTGTATCCAAACCTTTGTTAAAGTCTCAATTCAAATATAATCGTTGTCCTTTCAGCAGGGTGACTACGTACACCCGCAGAATGAGAACGTCCCACCGGAGCCCGCACCTCGCAAGAGGAGAAGGGACTTCTTTGGAACTATTAAGAGAAGGTAAGCTTACCCTTCGTAGACCAACGGCCTCCAAAGGTGACAGGGTCAGATTAAATACTGAAGCCGTAGGACTGGCTGCTTGAGTGAGGCTTCAGCTGTGGTCGCGACAGTCTGACTTGATTATTTGATACCAACTTGAGATGGGCAGACGACACAGTTGCCATCGGGGGCATAACATGGATGAGGCTGGCACAGGACCGTGGAGATTGGCACAAGAAAAGAGAGGCCTATACCCAGCAGTGGGTGAGTTCGGGTTGTGGATGATGATACTGATGATGTTGGAACTAGCTCTCACAGTTAACGTTAAGGGTTGAATAGAAAAGCTTAGCTCGCTGCTGTCTTGCAATAAAACCGTATAGTACGCTAACTGAAAAGATATTGATTTGTAGGTTACGAGAATTTTGACTGCCCTAAAAATTTGTACAGGCCCGTTTCCTAAACGCCCCCCTCCCCCCTCCTGTACGGGGGTTGTGCGAATTTTATTTGGTATTTAGAGGGTACAAACTGAAATCGTTAACCATACATCTTAGATTATCTTCATAAACTCTTCATTTAACATTCTGAAGCTACGAGTATTTCGTCACCCAGTCAATCAAAGTTTGTTTTCACTTCTAAGCACTGGTTGACCAAGCATAGTGAGACTCTAATGTTATGGATTTTGTTTTCAGATTAGGCCGGTCCCGCACTCGCGGTGCGTCTCTGGACCTCACAGACTCGGAGTTGGAGAACCAGAGCCGCATCCGCAGCATCAGCGCTGAGAGGAATGCACATGGTAAGTCAGAACACAGTTTATTTCGACAGAGAGAGCACTAGTTCAACTATTAACAAATTAGGCTTGCCAGATAGTGTCTACTTGGGAAAAACTTTTACACAATTTCGGAAAGTCTGTTACTTGCGGAGTGATAACATTGTTTGTGAATATTTATTCATGAGTGTCAGGCTCGCAAATTGGGATTTTTTTCTCTAGAAGTTGGCGTATAGAAAACATTCTACAACTCAACTATCCTGACTGCTTGGACTGCCTCGTTGATCGCAAACGCGACTGCTGTGAATGTGGTTCTGGGTTTTATTCTCACGTCGGGCAAAGTGTTATTGGGCTTTTCCATCTTAATAGCAGCCACGGAATCTGCACTTATTGATGGCAATAGACTCGCCACATGGGACTAAAACATAACTGGCGAAATGTGAATCTACTAATGGCATACCCATTAGGTAGATCCACATTTTGCCATTCTCTGTTGTATCCTGTGTTATGTTATAATACTATCAAATAGAACTTTACCCAATCTGACCTACGACATTTTTACCATAAAATAGACACTAGAAACCCTAATTAATAAATCAAAAACTCTTCACCCCCAACAGAGAAAGCGCTATCCATCCCCAACAGGAACGTGTACTCAGCTGGCGCGTCGCCCGCGCAGTCCGGAGACGAGTCCCGGACATCTAGGAGGTATGGTCATCATCCCATTTCATTTTTGTAGTGCAGCATGAGTCGTATGGCTCTCGAACGACATTGTCAGGACACGCTGTTGGTTAAAATTGTTTGTCAAATTGACTGTTTAAATTCTAGTATTGGCAGTGTGAGTTATGACAATGGGCACGTGCCAAGAGATTCATGGTGTACTGTACTTGGATAGTCTGTAGGGATTTTATAGTCTATGATTATGTTATTGCCTATATACAGGGTGTATAGCAAAGGACTAAGATTGTAACTAGTCGTAGTAAGGTATTACGGGGTTTAGGTTAGTGTGAAAAATACTAAAAAAAAACCTATAAGACGACGTCACATCTTAAGCTATACCTGCTTCGTACTTACTACGTATGAGTTTCATAGGTTGATGACAAAACTTCTACTTTTGTCAAATATCCAAGCACTAACGCGCTCACTGATAATCGACCATTTTTCACCCTTATGCCCTGAGTAATAAGGTTGAATGTGGTCGAGTGTCAGTGAGCGCAAGAGGTACCTACAATATATTTTTCTTTTTTGTTTTACTCGGTGGTTGGGAGCAGTTTTGCCATGTATTGCTATGGTAAAAGGGACTTTCTTGAATCTATTGACTACTTTCTTTCATTTCCATGATTCATTCTCATAAACATAGTTTGACTGTGAGAAAATCGATCAACTAGTTTGCGTGTGACCCTTTTTTGAGTTGAAAGAGGGAATTGACTAGGTCAAGAATATTTTCCTTCATCGAAAACTAAAGAATAACTAGGCACGCAACAAAAAAATGACAAGGTGGAGGAAACACCGACGTCAAAACGATTTCGTCGGTTATTTTAAAAAAAGAACAGTTTTTCCATACAATTTGACCGTGTAGGGAATAAGTGGTAATTGTTTGGGCGTTGGTGTCTATTCATCTTGTATATTTTATTTTGGAAGTAGAAGTTTAAGATAAATATATACAGGTATACAATTTCTGTGTGTAGAAGTTGAGTTCTTATTGGATTTAGCTTTACAATAACCAATTGGCAAAACCCGAGCTTACAAAAATAAAACGTATTTAAAAAGCTTGGGTAATATCTAAAAAAGTAGATGCTTGGCAAGACTACATTATTTCTAATTTTTAACAATATTTTACTCTAAAGTTATACATTTTTAGATAATACTAACTTCACCGCTTAACTAAAATAATGCTGTCTTGCCATAGTATTTTTAAAACTGTTTAGAGTATGGCAACATCGACACTAATAAAAGATTTTTCTCTTTTTTTCCATCTGTCAACACTCACAATGCGCTGGGGGTAATGGCACTCTGCAATCTGGTAACACTGGTTTTTCATACTAAACTATTTTACATTATCAACATTTTTACATTATATGCGTGAATGAAAATGCTTGATTTTGTTATTATTATGTCTTGATCTATGCTTTTGCACTATTTGATTTCATTCTTTTTTTTTTACTTTATAATTCGTGCCCGTTTGTTATTCCTATCTTCTACCATAAATTCCTTACTTAACCTTTTCAAAATTATATTTTATTTTGGCATCTTTAAAACCTATATTTTTGTCCTATTTGATAAACCAACCAATATCCTAAACCATACCTACCTTGCATGAAAACCCTCCATCTCACTCCCCGCCTTCGAGAAAAAAAAATTAAACCCCAAAGGTCATCTCTCAGCGAGGTCTCCGGATTCAGTACAGCATCAGCCAGGACCTTCATCCACGAGGCTTCGACCCTGGTCCTGGAGACCATAGAGGCTGGCATCAAGAAGCACTACTTGGTGCCTCTGACTATTGCCCAGAGGTCCCGATGGAGGCGGAAGGGGATTAAACTGCATATTTATAATGAGCATACTTTTATTGCAAAACATCTGAGTGGGTGAGTTATTTTTTTATTATTCATTTTAGATTCATATTGTCTTGTCAACTTACAGGTAGCAATAATATGCTTGGAACTGATCTAAAGTCGATAGTATTCTTAGAGACGTAGACCTTAAAAAAAAAACTAAAATGAAACACATACCATACACACGATCAAAAAAAAACCAACTAACTTAGTACCGCCACAATCCACCACGAAGGCCTAATGCGGGTTGGTAGAAGAACGACATGCAATCTTCGATGTTTTGGTTCTGGGTTCAATCACACGAGTAGCCGTGGGCCACGACATAATTCGGGGCCAATACCCCTGCTTAGAAATCAAATTGACGTAGCAATATTTACTGCTATTAAGGTATATCGAACAGAGCCATTTCATTTGGTCAGCGTTGCGCTTAAAAACGCACGCTGCGCTCAACTTACTTGGGCTACCTCAGTTTGTCAATGTTTTGAGATGAAAGAAATATTTCAGTATTTATTTTTTGTATTCTGTAAAAGCAAACCTCCATCTGCCTTCAACCTTCATACAAGTTAATTCCCTCATTTAACTCATTCCAGTGGCACAGTATGCGAGGTATGCACCAAGACTATAGCGCGACGGCTCGGCAAGCAAGGCTACGAATGCCGCGACTGCATGCTGCGCTGTCACAAACACTGCCACGTGAAGATCGCCACCAACTGTCCCCGCTCCACCGTGCACAATATGGAGCTGTAAGTGAACACTTTAATACAGCATTTATACGAGATTATAATTCTAATTTAGGGAATAACTAAAATTACCGACGCAGCATCTCGGTTAGAGAAAGCTTGATAAAAACGATACTATTACGATCATGGACTATTTTATTTATCGACAAAGGTCTTTCCTACTTTCACAAGAAAATTGTTTTCCAGTCTGCATCGATAAATATAGCAAATCCTTTATGAACAGAGAACAAACAGGAAAATAGTCAAAATACACTCAAACACAGTGAATAGTAGGTTCAATAATGTAACACTTAACGCTAGTACTAGTTTTTAGATTCGTATTATAGAAAGTGTTTGCTAGTACACTCTACACTACCTCAGTTACGCAAACTAAAAAAGGTATCGAAGTTCCAACGCTACATTCAAGGATTCGTTGCTTCTGAAGATATAAGACCAACTTTGACAAAGTTTTTTATATTCATGTACAATAAACTCACTACTATTTCATACAAGTCAATTCATCATCATTTCACACAAATAATGTACCATTTTGGTAGAAATTTATTACCAGGCAACACTAATGCAAAAAATGGCGCCGTATTAAAACTATATATTTTTCATTGAAATTAACTAATCGCCAATACGGTAAGTGATTGTTGTAATTGGAAAGTTTTTTTTTACAAATTATATTGTAATCAGTATTTAGGTAGTCACAGAATAATTACCTATTAAACAAATATGTTTCAGTCTACCTCAGCAATAGGTACAGTTAACCAGGGAAGCATTGATATTTTATTCATTATTGATATTTTTTAGAACAAAAACGAATGTTTTTTTTTTAAATACATTAGTTTTAAAAAAATCTACGCCCTGGTTGACTGTAAAAGGTTTTCACTTTTAATCTTTTATAATATTTTAAATACACTTTGATGTTTTATAGTCCTCCTATTCTGTTCGAGGACCAGTAAAGTTTCAAGGTGTGTAATATTAAAATAATAAACAAGGATTTCTTCCAGTACGCTTGATATTTTAATAATATCAAAACACCGCACTCATCCATGCTAGAGAAGAAATCAAACATATTTTTAAATCTCAATTGCTTGGATGGACGAATTAATTGCTACGAATGCGCTAGTAATACACTGTCAAAATAAAATCATTTGTAAATTACTTGTACACTGGACACAACATTGAAAAATATAAAACTGAATTTGAATATTGTCAAAAAAACTCATTGAATTTGGTACCTTATTTAAAATTAAGATTTTATAAAGTTATATTAAGTAATATTCAAATTCTGATAATAAAATAAATATTCAGGTCTAGCTTGATATTGGTTCAAATAAGACACTGAATAAAAACGTACAAGTACCTACTTACCACATTTTACAAACACAATTCTTATAATAAGTTTCAATACATCTGTAGTTACACTAGTTCTGTAATTATTACATTATTTTATTCTATTTAGGTATATTTTATTCGAAACATAAGCTGCTAATGCTGCCTTTTAAATTTATTCAAAATTAGATAAAAAGAGCTTATGGCGTTCGAACTTCTATAATATTTTATACTTTTATCAGAAATGTTAAAAATAAAATAAATAAATGTTAAATTATTTTTTAAACTATGATGAAAAAAGCTTTCTGATAAAAGTAAAAATATGCATTTTACAGTATACCTACACGCAGTTACTTAGTCATATTTAACATTTAAAACTGACCAAAAATTACATTTTACAAAAACTATATTTTGTTATTAATTACTATTCAATTGGGTGATCAAATAACAGTTTTTTGTAGTTTATAAAGTTTATAATATTAACTTTAAATTGTTTATTCACATTGAGCAATAAAATTCCCTGTTTAACCCTTAATTTGGAAATGTGCCTTTAAAGATACAGCAACTTTAAAAAAATCTGTAACATTATATATTCATATTTTTTTGAATCGATCGATTTGATCTTAAAGATTTATTCAGCGCATCACTAGAAAACATAAGTCTGTTGCATTTTGAACGACTGGACATCCCTATTTACGTCAAACTCGAAAAATGCCGAGCACGAGGAGCAACAAAGCTGTAAGTTTTATTGATTTCTTTTATTTTTTACATGTAACAGTGCCAGTTTTTTGTTAAATCATATGTATATTGATATATACGAACGATCTAAATGAAAATCTAGTATAGAAATGTATTTTCCAAGCTGTGATATGTTTTCAAACTTCAACGTGCCTTTAAAGATACTTTGCCAAAGAGCTGACTAAGTAGTGAATTACAACATTGTGCTTTAAAAGTTACATTGCCAAGGACCCTCATAAGTAATGTTTTATTACAATGTGTCTTTAAAGTTACTTTGCCAAAAGTTAACCAAGTATCGCATGTTTTGTATCTTATGGTGTTTACATAAAAAATCGTAATCAGACGTATGTGAGACGGGCGTATATAAGGGGTTAGGGGGTCCCCCATTGATATTAAGAATGCGAGATTTAGATTTTTAGTACAAACCTAAATCCGCCCCCCCCCCATCGGCATGAAGTACCGAGGCACCCCCCCCCCCCAAGTCGACGGGGGACCCCCCTTAAGCTATAGCTACGTTCGTGCATGGTGTTCAGTTTGCTTGGGTTTCGGTTTGGTTGCATGTGTTGCTTTTTTTTGTAGGTACTCCAACGAGCTAGGTCTAAGCGCATTTTAGCGTTGATCCCTGCAAGGAATTCACAATCAGATGACAGTGACACGACAGACTGTGAAGAAATTAACATAACTCCATCAGAAGATGAGACCTACTGTAGTTCCTCAACGCCTTCTCTAGATTCTTCTTTAGATCGGATGAACCTACTCGACAGTGATGGATCTGAACATGATGCACCTATGTCTCCGGCATTGCAAAACGCCCCCACTATTTCTATCACAAAAGATTTGCCTTCCTCTTCTATGATGCAAGATATACCTTTTTCTCCAGTGTTACAAGCAGTATTTCCTTCTGAAAACGAAACCGATTACAACTCAATACCATCATTATCTTCAATTCCACTATTACCTTCACCAGCAGTACAGTCACCCTTCAGCTTGCAACCGACTCCAAACACATCTCAACACCTGCAAAAACAGATAACCACAAGATCTGTAAGGCGTGAACGAAACAACCGCCCTCGTTTAGTGGCGAAAAGAATTAAGCGCATACCTATAGATTTCAAATGGAAAAAGACACGCTTTATTCACGGGGCGACTGTTGAAGCAATGCCATTTTCTCATCCACCTGCTGAGCTACCGTCACCTCGTCAATACTTCGCATTATTCTTTTCCGACGAAATAATAAGCGATATTGTAACCCAGACCAACATGTATTCAGTACAAAAAATAGGACGTTCCATCAATGTAACTGCGAAAGATATTGAACAATTCGTTGCTATCCATGTTATTATGGGAGTAGTTAGAATGCCATGCTATTTAGATTACTGGAGCACACAATTAAGATATGCACCTGTTGCAGATATAATGTCATTAAAAAAGTACCAATTAATTCGCAGATATATACATTTTGTTGATAGCAATGAAGAAAGTTTGGATAGGTTTCAAAAGGTCCGACCTGTTGTTGAAAAAGTTCGCCTAAACTGCTTGCTTTCGGCTGAAGAAGAAAATCAATTCAGTATTGATGAGATGACTCTTCCTTACAAAGGTAAAAAGGCTGGCAATCGTCGTCAATACAATGCGAAGAAACCTAAGAAGTGGGGCTTCAAAGCATTTGTCAGATCCGGTGTGTCGGGTTACATCTACGATTTTTTGCTATATGGTGGCGACGATACGTTTCGCAACATACAATTTACGGATAGAGAAGAAACTTTGGGTTTTGGAGGTAAAGTAGTTGTGGCACTGTGTCAATCTATCAAAAACAGACCGTGTTTTGTATACTTTGATAACTATTATACGTCCCTAGAGCTGGTGGTTTATTTGAGAAATGAGCTGGGAATATTTAGCCTCGGTACCATCAAATCGAACCGTTTACGTGGATGCCAAAATGTAATAGACGACGATAAAAAAATGAAAAAAAAAGGCCGCGGTTCATTTTCTCAAATTGTCTGCAACGAAAATAAAATTGCCGTTGTCAAGTGGTTCGACAACAAACCGGTCACTTTAGTAAGCTCATTTGCAGATTCCTATCCAGTTACCAAAATAAAGAGATATTCAAAGGACCACAAAGCCAAAATAGATATCGATTGTCCCAAAGTCGTCAGACATTATAATACACACATGGGGGGCGTAGATTTATCTGACATGCTGATAGCCTTATATAGAACTCAAATGAAAACCAGAAGATGGTACATGGGCATTTTTGCCCAAATTCTAGATATAAGTATAAATAACGGTTGGTTATTGTATCGACGACATTGTGCACTAAAAAATGTAAAGAAAGTGTTGAGTTTGAAAGACTTTCGATGTCACATTTACTTCTCACTAATTTCCCAAGAAGTGGTAGAAAGGTCTGATGTAGCGGTACCTAGCCTGAAAATAAAGAAACCGGTTAAATCCCGGCCAATAGATGAGATAAGGTATGACGGTATGGGTCATCTGCCTAACCTTGAAAGTAGAGGACGTTGCAGGGTATGCAAAGATGGACAGTCCACTGTGATGTGCATTAAATGTAATGTGCGGTTATGTCTGACGAAAAAACGAAACTGTTTCTACGATTTTCATGTGAAAAAATAAAAATTTAAGCATTTTTTGTCATTTCAACAAAAAATTTAAGCGTTCTTTGTTATTTTAAATAAAAATTTTAACATTTTTTGTCATTTTAAATAAAATATTAAGCATTTTTTGTCATTTTATTTCAGAACCCTGATTTGGTATTGTATCTTTTTTGACACACTTCCAAAAGACTATACATTCCTCCGTATTTGGCAATGTGTCAAAAAAGACACATATGATTTTCGCGTAATTACTGAAAAATGATTTTTTTCAGTATTTTTTTGTATTCCCTTACATCTCAAATAATCGGTATATAAACATTTTTTTATAAAATTTGATAAAAATGGTGCTTGCCAAATTAAGGGTTAACGATGCATTAACTGGTGAAGTATTTAAAGCAATTTTATAGCTCATTGTACACGAGCAAATATTTGTAATTCTAAATGCTTGTTTTCTTTATAATTTTTGGTCGGCTCATATTACTTATTTCATCTATGCTGTATTGCTTACATGTATTTTTATTTTTTACGCTGCCAAAGGTCCCATTCCCATAGCTTTGGAAATGGAAGGTACTCGTTTAGTTTCTATCATTTTTAAATGTAACTATAGCTGTCACTAGCTCATATTTTCGGGTTTTTGGAACAAAGAAAAGTTTCATTTTAAGAAAAAACAATGTTTTATATTATACATTGAAATATGGTAACATTCAAAAGCCCGAACGTATGTTTTGTTATTTTTGAGGCTGGCAATAACGCGCGTCATGTAGTCTATTAGTCACAACTTTCATGAAATATCAATAACCTGGAAAAGCACAGTTAGTAGATATACAGATTTTTAACCATTCAATAAAAAAAATGTTTAGGACTATTGGATATCACCAAAACAAGTGCTAAAAAAATAATTTTCATACATTTTCATGAAAAATCACTCTAGTTCGCTTGGCTTATAAAATGTATACGTATTCACTATCATATCAAATAAAAAATCATGATAGTTTTACCTCGAAAGAAAATAGAATATTTAGAGGTCACCTATATTTATTAATCCATACAAGTATTTTATGTATTTTCGTGACTTTTATTATTGTTTATTTTTTATCTACACTTAGATCCGCTACTAAGGGCGAATTTCACCAAAGTGACTAAACCCGATCAGCAGGGTACAGCACTATGATAGCCACTGACATTTAAAAAGATACGCAATAGCCCTGCAGCTTAAATAAACGGCATTTAAAACCTGTCAGCGTCATTTTCATAGCAATTAACACTGTCAGCTCTTGAACGCGGTTTGAGTTCAGTTTCATTAGGGAAGCTCGCCTTATAATATGTACGTTTATCGATAAACGTATTTAAAACAATGTTCTGTGTCTATTAATTGTTTGAAGATGACAGAGACAGAATATAGCGTTATTAAAGCCTTAAACGCATTTAGAAAGTTGTGGTGCAAGCCGATCTTATAAAAAATATTATTTACAAAACGTCGTAAAAAAAAATAAGTGTAGATAACTAATGGACATAAACAAATGTGTGTATTTGTCATATTATTATATTTATTATGTATTAACATAAAAAAATACTATTTTTCTAGATCCATGCTCCCTGTGTTAAGTGAATAGTCAAGCTAAGCGAGAAGACTGCAAGAAAAAATAAAAAAATACAAAAAAAATTAAAACAAGCAATATTCACTCAGGTTCTTTATAACTATTGAAGTTTGTAGTCGTCAATATTTAATTATTTTTGCGTTTTCGTGTGTCTTGCATGGCGTTTTATTTATTATTTTGCATTAACTCCTATTAAAAAAAAACTCAGAGAACAGAGTATTTGTTTTTTTCTTTTCGTGTTTTTAGAAGCTTTTACCTATGCATGGTTGTTCAATACTTAGTATTTATATAACACAGTTTTTATTAGAAACACACTTGTATTTATTTCAAAGAACTATTTCGCTGAAGGAAAATGTCGCTTGATGATAAAATTCAATTATTTTATAAAGATTTTTAAAAGATGCAAACAATTTCTCTTATCTATACTAATATTATAAAGCTGAAGAGTTTGTTTGTTTGTTTGTTTGTTTGTTTGTTTGTTTGTTTGTTTGTTTGAACGCGGTAAACTCAGGGACTACTGGTTGGAATAGAAAAAGTCTTTTTGTGTTGGGTAGTCCATTTATCGAGGGAGGCTTTAGGGCATATAACATCACGCTACAACGAAAAGGAGCTGAGCATAAATGAAAAATGTTGCAAAAACGGGAAAAGATATTCCTTTTTGAGAGCTTCCGTTGCGTGCGCTGCGAAAACGGTTTAAGTTACGCAAATATCATGTATCAAGGAATTGTTCCTCTTTAAAAGTTCTAAAAAAAAGTCCGCGACAGCATATGTCTATCTTTTAAGATTGACTCACTGTAACCATTTTTTACTATTAAAATGTTAGGTTAAAAAGAATGATATTTTGCGAAGCTAATTTAACCCATATGGTATTAATCTATCTCTAAATAGATGTGTTTACTAGCACAGAAATTTAATATAGAATATTTGTGCCCTTTACTCTATACAGTTTGAACAAATATCTTAGAAGATATCGCAATGTAAAAATATCCGCGCGACAAAATAATTACGCGTGCGGCAGTCATTCGGTCCGGTGCGGTAGGTTAGTGGGGATTCTGGCCTCCGGGGACTCCGGAGAAATTCAAATTCAAAATATTTACTGTTTATAAGGTACAAGGTGTTACTGTATATTTAACAGTAAGAAATACCTTAGAAATACACTTTAATATAATCTAAACTAATATTATAAAGGGGAAAGATTCGATTTTATGTTTGTTACGATTTAACTCAATTTATGTTGACATTATTTGTTATTAAGCTATATTATGTGACGCAGACGAAGTTGCATGGGTCAGCTAGTGTATAATATATTTATTTGCGCTATATTTGATGTCGTTTGCATGCCATATAAATGTATTGTTGAACAGGGATCTTTTGGCAAGTGGTTAAAATCGGAACTAATGTTAGTTTCGCTACCTCGTTTCCCAAAAAATATAACTAACAGGGTCCGACCCCTCTGTAAGCGCCAAAAGGTCCATGTCGTCTTGTAAATGTTTTGGTGTAGTAAATAGATTTTAGCCAGAAATTATATATTTTGTTTACAGAAGAGGTGTTACTTTGGCTGAAGTGCGCAGATAAATAAACAGTGGATAAATAGACAAAATAGTAGGTACTTTGTAGTTAGTTTAACATCATTCATGGGGAACGGCCATATCTTCAGCTAATATACCACCTACTTCTAAAAAAAATATTTTTATCTTATAGTTAGTTTTTGTTTAAATTTTTTTAACGTTTTTTTTCTTTTCCAGGACTTACATCGCATCTCCGTACACAGACAAAAACATAAGGATGTTGTGATAATACTTAAAAAGCTTGCGAAATGCACAAAAGCATCATTTTCAAAAATCTACTTAAATTATTAAAAATAAGTACAACACCTTTGTACCCTGCTGACATAATAATATACAATATATAGGCTTTTTTACATATATTTATATGAAAAAATGAAGTTTAAAAATTAGTGTTTTAAGTAAATCGTAGGATTTCTAAGCGTCGCTGACTATTTAAAATCTTAAACATGTTACCCGCTTAAATAATATGTCACTGTTGGAAAATTTTTTATTCAGATGTAATGGATTAAAGACAAAAATATATTAAGAATAATTAAAAAATATACTGTTGATTGATTAATTGACATAAGGTTGACAGCTTTGACAGTTAAGATGGCCGACTGTTGTGCCGCTTCCGTCTGAGTAAACCAACTTCCCTTGGCGTAAAATTATTAGAATTAGTTTAGGTATCGCTAGAGCCCACCATCAAAGCCAATTTCGAAGCAAAATATTAGATTTCATTACCACATAATAATATTAAAGAAAATGTCAGCCAAAATTAAGAAATTTACACAAAATTTTCTACCTCATTTCTTCAAAGTTACGACAATATTCGAAAGAATTTATAGTTACCATTATTTGTTTTTTTTGTTGTTTACAACACTGTATATTTTATTTCAAAATGAAATTGTATAACTCGAAATATTTATTTTTTAGTTTTAATAAATGTGCTTTTTCGCACAAAATTGTGATCTGTAATCGTCGAATGTGCAATAAGTCTAATATTAAATAATTATCACGCGCTTTGAGCTTTCAAATTTATACCTTACTATCTTAGAAATTAATATTTGGCCATAACTTGACAGTGACCACCAAGTAGTTTTTGGATTTATTACTACTGGAGATTGAAATATAAAATCGAAAAACATTGTCAGAATCGACTAAATAATCTTTTGAATAGTAATAAAAAAAATACATTCTACATTCATCTGCTTAATCTTTTCTCAAAAAAGTTGGGATCGGCTTCCAGTCTATCCCGAAGCAGCTGAATAGTATGTCACCTGGAGCGACTACCAATCTGTCCTCCACTACCCAGTCACTAAGTAATACTATAATTACCTTAGTAAGGCTATCTAAAAACCTAAAAAAAGAAAAACGTGGACCATTTAAAAACATGATTATCTCATTCTCCAGTAATAATTTATAATTTTCTCGTCGTATGTAAGAACTATAAGAACGCGTAATGTTGATTTTTGTTAATTAGTGTGACTGATTGTAATGTCGTGCTACAAATATTTTGTGCCTTAGTTTCCTTCCTGGCCGATCTAGCCATAAACTAAGAATAAGCCTAGACTTAAAATGGTACTAAATGACCGAGAGTCCGAAATCTACTTTATTTACACTTCAACTTATGTGCATGCGGGAAAAAACATATAACTAAAATAAATGTAGTTACTAAGTTTGACATACGGCCACATTTTTACTTGACAAGCAGCACCATTTTTAACTTCAATGTCTCAGTCAAAGTACGTAACTTTGTACAGTTTATAGATCTCGGCCTAAACTCAAATGCTAGAGAGTTTTAGTCGATTATCGCCAGGTGTGCCTAAATACATGTTTTTTTTTTAATCGACTAAGTTTATACAGAAGGTCTAAGCAATATCGAATATTATACAATTTAGTTTTTATGAATCCTAGTCGATAGTGTTGTTCTTTAGAGCCCAGTACATAATATTTGTAGCAAAAAATGTTTTTTTTTTAAGTTAAAAGGAAGGTTCATATTAATTAATACATGACAAACCGTAAGTGTATCTTTGTATACTAAGATTGTTAACGCATAATGTTTTATGTGGATCCGTATAGAAAATATACTATTATTATTATAATTTATAAATGTTGCGCTATGTGTTCTATGTAATTTTATTTTTCCTCTTTTTTAATAAAATGCCTTTTTTTCATGTGAGTTTTTTTTAATAGTAACCCAAGTGTCGGTCTGGTTCCTGTTGATTTTTACGTAGAACTGAGAGAGCCTGCCAAGTGCATCGTCGATGCTGCGTTCTTTAAAACTGCCGCTCTGTTATTTGCCACATATTACAGTTGTGAGAAACAGAAAAGGATAGGAGCATGGAAAAATTACGAAAGAATTCCGCACCAGTGGCTGAGCGATTGGACTGCTGCGCTGCGTGTCGCGGGTTCGATCCCCGCACGGAATAAATATTTGTATGGCCTACAGCAGGGCTATTGCGTATCTTTTTAAATGTCAGTGGCTATCATAGTGTCCATCGATTAACTGTCAAATGGTTGTGGTTTGGTACAAAATGGAACCATCTGACAGTTAATCGATGGACATGATAGCCACTGACATTTAAAAAGATACGCAATAGCCTTGCAGATAGTGGTTCCGGGTCTAGGTATTTGTGTATGTAAGTTTAAATGTTCGTAAGGGCACTTCTAAAACAATAGGTTTAATATTAATGGTAGGACGTTGAAACACGAGCTCGTGGCTAAATAAACCCATGATACATGAGAAATTCCTAGAGAGGGGCAACGTTTAAAAAACACTAATGGATGAGGTTCAACCCTCGCGTCGTGAAGAGTAGCTGCTTGTTTACAATAAGCGGAAAAGAAAGTCCAGCATGCAGTTTAATTTATTTATTCCTTAGAGCTAAACATAACAGAACAAAGATAACAATTGAAACAGACCACAGACAATGCACCTACAAAAACATCACCCATGGGTCTTTGATTTAGCTTTACATGCCGTCGAGAAATATATCTCAGCCATGCTGGTTTCCTCACCATGTTTTCCTTCGCCAAAGTAAGTGATAATTTTTTATACAATACGCACATAAATCCTAAAAATCAGAGGTGCGTGTCTTTTCAAATGAGCCTTAGGGAGTGTCAGACCTCGCAGCCCGGGGGGGGGAGGGGGAGATGCGTTTCTTCGGTTCGAAACTTCGAACTTCAGACCTATGACTTTGCAGTCCCAGTCACACCACAAGACTATCAGTGCATTTGATACTTCTTACAGAGGTTCTGATAATTTTCATCGGGTAGCCAACTGACCTCTAAATACATGATTTAGTTAAAACGAAAATGTTATCAGTCTAGAATAATTTAGGAACAGGATCGGTAATGAACTGACGGCAACTCGGTTGTGTGGTGTTTAATAAAATTGACGTCGCCACTGACGGACGGGTTTCCCGACTTTCAGTTGCACGGAGATATACACTTTTTAGCCTTTGGGCCGTATCTATGGTACCACCAGTACTTAGTAAGCAGGACAGGATTGGTGCTCCGTGATCTCGAGTTGCTACGAGCCTGAGATCGCTCCGAAGTTAAAGAGTTTATCTTTCAGCTTAGCTCCTCAAAACGTCCCAACATTTGGGCACTCTTCCTCACTACGAAGATGTTTACTTCGCCGCTCTTCAGCAGGGCTATTGCGTATCTTTTTAAATGTCAGTGGCTATCATAGTGTCCATCGATTAACTGTCAAATGGTTCCATTTTGTACCAAACCCCATTTGACAGTTAATTGATGGACACTATGATAGCCACTGACAGAACTAGAAAAACGATTCAGCAGCGTTTCTCTCAAATTCTGATACTTTTCTTCAGCAGGAGGGTTTGTGAGTATGTCTTCAATTTCGCCAGCTGTTTGCTCATTGATTTGTTCGAGGAAATGGCAGTATTAAGCGGCATCCGTCAAAATGAGAGATCATTAACGAGCCAGGAGAAATTGTGCTTCCGCCAGCGCAAACCAAAGTGCTATCTTATCAGGCCTAAGGGGTGACAGCTGATAAGGCAATAGTCCTCGCACGCCTGCATAAATGGCGCGCGGAGGCGATGCACCAGGGGTCACTCCGTTGCTGCGGCAAAATGGCGACATGGAGAGAGCGACTGTCGCAACACCGTGCAGGGCACGCCACAATAGTGGCGGTAAGTCCCCTCGAGAGCGTTCGTGTTCCACGCGCGCCTTAAAGAGATGTCAGCAACATGGAAGGGGGCCCCTTCGCAACGGGCGACGTCCGTCGGGACTGCGGGTTGTTCGTAAGAGATACCGCGGCCTCGACATAAAGGGCTAAGAAGGAACATGGGTGGTTTTTAGTCAGTAGAAATCTGACACTCCCCTCCGCTCTGCCCAAGAGCGGGGAGGAGTCATTTGATGAATTCCCACCATCCAAAAAAAAAAAAAGATGGCAGCTCACAGGACTCAGCAACAGGGGGGCAAAGTGAGGCTTAGCCTGTTCTTGTAGGGCACATAAAGAAGTGGTTTCAGTTTCAAGTGCTGTTAAGCGGGCTTTTAATTCGTCAGCCATTATAATGATAGATTGCTTTCAATAAAATATTGCAGTCTTGAATTAACGTCTTTTTATTTTTCTTAGAATCTTATTAGTCTTAGCGCAACGTCTTCGTTTGTTTTTCCTCTCAACATGCCATCCTTCCAATCCCTTCTCTCTTCCCTCGTCTATTGCTCTCACTCACACACAGCACTCTCTCCCATAATTTCACTTCCAAACAGTAAGTCTGCGGTTCGAACCCAGGCAGGCGCATTACTTTGTGTAATTTATTTCATCACCGCTGCTCTCGAAACGGTGAAGGAAACCGGCATGCCTTAAAACCAAATCGAAGACATTTGACATCTACCAACCCGCACTGGGCCCGCGTGATGGATAATAGCCCATCCCTCTCCTAGAGAGGAGGCCTGAGTCCCTGCAGTGAGAACATTATAGGCTGATGATGATATGTGTAAGTACTTAGTTCTTCAAGTATGCATAGAAAAGTCAGTTAAAAAGAGGTTTAAACCAAACGAACTCAAAACGAACAACAAAAACACTCATAATAATTGATTTATCCGTTTATTGACGCCAGCGTTTATGTACATTTACAACAAGCTACCTCCCGCATACCTTCCGTACCACTTAGACATATATATTACTTATTATATACCTTTTATATGCCACAGACAAACAATCGACGCTTAGGTACTTACTCTAGATTAAATTCACTAACTTTTATAAATATACTGTTAGAAAAAAAAACGTAGAAAACAGTACAAAACTAATAGCTAAGAAAAAGCGTTTGCTTAAAGTATAAAATTGTCGTTCTTTTTTGTATAAAATATCAGCGAAATTAGAGATTTTTTTGTGCTTTTCTAGATCGCTTTTTTTGTTATGGATTGGCAGTGTCAGAAGAAATAAATTCACATACATTGATGATCGAAACATAGAACTACCATTTTTTAACACAGCACCGAATGATGAGCTTGTGCCGATAAAAAACACTTAAACTTATCAGACCCACTATACTGGCCTGGCCTGTTTTAATATATCGGTTAATATATAGATTGTCTATGAACAAGAAAAAAAAGGGAGGGAAAAAAAAGAAAAAAAAAGATACGATCACAAAAAATATAATTCGTTACCAAAAAATCTATTTACACGATGTGACTTGAACATAGAAACAGTACAACACGTTATGGTAACCTACTCCTAGCGACGATACATATATACTTGAGAGATTAAGTCTCGCAATAAATTACAAAGAACTTTATTTCAATGTACACGCTGTAAGGTGTGAAAAATATACTTAGTAAAGGCAAAAGAAAAAAAAACGAAGAAATGGTTTTTTCTTATATTATTATGATTTTTTTATTATCAAACTACAGTGCCTAGGCCTTACTAATCATGTCTTTTTTTCTCTTTCGCATTATCTTAGTGAAAATAATATCTATTCAGTCATTCAGTGATTCTTATCTTCATTCTTGACTAAATGTTGGCTTGAAATTCGTTTTTATTTTATTCAAAAAAGTTTGATAAAGAAAAAGAGATTTTGGGCACAAGTTATACCCACAAACTCCAGACTTATTTTTGTTATATGGCAATATTTATTACATGTGACACTGTCAATATTGCATTTTCTAATGACTTATATTTTTCACACCTTACAGATAAATTCATCTTAGATTTAGTAATGCACCACAAAAAATTACTAACAAAAATATGAATTTAAGTTTATTATAAACAAAAATACTGGATTATTCTCTAAATAGTCGATTTTCTAACAGGTAGTGCTCAACACTAATGTTTTAAATTTTTATAATTATTTAATTTATCTAGCGAAGTTATTCATAGCTTAGTATTCGTTCTACATTTTTAGATATTTTATTAAGGTTCGATAATTAATACTAGCCTAAGCTAAAAACAACTTCGATACTAGTGAGTGAATTAGAAAATCGACTAAAACATCGGCAGTTCTCACAGAACTTTTCTATATATTTCAAATAACCACAGACACTCCTAGATAATATATAAATTATACAGAGCCAATGTATTATTCCCATCGTCGACATCGCTCACTACATGGCATACATTCTTTTCAATCTTTGACATAACTGAGACCAATAATAATAATAAAATTAGTAACCGAACTAAAATTTGGTTAGTTTAGTTTAACATTTTAATACTTATTCTTACTTACATAGTAATATATCACTACTAACTTTTAATGTACGTTTTTTTAGGTTACAGGTATCCATTATATTTTGGGCGAAAAAAAAACGAAATAAAAATATTTCCCTATCGTAAATGCGTAGTCAGTCATTAACTAAAAATGGAATAAATACATGATTTGAGCACCAGTTTTTGAACTCAAATTCAATGCATAGACACGTTACACTTTTGCTTTTCACAGTATGAAGAAACTTTTTACATTAAGTTTTAATAGGACAGTTTTTATTACATAAAAAAGGATTCTTTATACATTTCAGGTCAAGTGTAGGCGACTGTACTCCGCAGTACGCAAAAGCGAACTGTCCTAATGATTAAGAAATCCCAACAGAGGATTTTACTCCTACGTAAAATATTTCAAAACTGATTGTCCGTATATAAATTGTGTGTACAAATAGGCCGATTGTAGTCGGTCTTCGGCTGGCGACAAAGTAAAAAAAAAAGTTTTCACGTAAGTTTCTCGCGTTCGCGCTGTCATGTCAAATTCTTCTGTCAATGGGCGCTACTGTGTATGAGGACTTCGCTTCCCAAAATTGTAAATGATATCCAGCGAATTGTCTACTAAATGTAGTTTCGTTTAATCCGCAAACACAGTTGTTCATTGATAGATACCTTTAAACATTGAATTTGATCAACTTTGTAATCTGACAAAAAATAAAAATTCCAAGTTTTTATTATTTGCGTTTTTACACAAAACAAAGTCGTCAAATCAAACGTATAGGAAAGTAGAAATTTTACGTCAAATAATAGCGGGACAGAACTAAATAAGGGTTTAAATGTTGGCAACATTATTGCCGTTTCTCGAACTTGTCATTTTGACACATCGCCATTTTGAATACCTTAGCCATACTGCCGTATATGAAAATATTTGCCAATCAAAAATCCACCTTATTGATGCTTAGATAATTCCTAAAAGCTTATGTATTTGGGTGACGCTCGTCATCTGACATTGTCAGGAAACACTTCACTTAGAGAAATCGTTATAAGCGTGATTGAAAGATGCTGTCATAAATGGAATACAGATAATTGGCTATTCAAATGACGCTGCGGAAAATGAAGGTTCGTGAAACGACAGAGGGGGTTATTATATTGCACGGTAAGAAAAAGTCACTTCCACGGCTGGTGTTATATAAAAACATACGATAGTTTAACAAAGATACTATTAAACAATCCCACATTTGAATGCCGTTACGTTAATGTTACGTTACGTTACCGAGCAATAAAATACAAGCCACACGCACTTACCACAGCGTATCTGATACAGTATAATAATAACTTATTCAAAGCATTTAATGGTGGTGTAGGGAAATATTTTGCAGTTAAAGAATTATATTGTTACACTGTTATCATGAATACTCTGTGGAAAGTCATTAGAATATCAATGTTCCAGTTTTTATGACGCGCAACACTGGTTGCAGACACGGGTACAGTGTCTTAGTGACAGAATATTGATAATCTGTAATGTTGCCAACATTAAGTACACGTACGGAAATTAATAGTAACGGTATGCGTCGAGATCTTTTATAGCAATATCGAGCCAAGTCCTTTGAATCCCTCTATAGCACGTAAAACAGTTAGAAATAAACTGTAGAGGAAGATCAAATGATATTAGAAGTTTTGAAAATAAACTGTTAAAAAGTGTTCAAAAAAATAAGAATTGAATGAGGCGCAATTCTATTTTTTGCATTTTCTCGTTTGAGTACGCTTCAAATTCGGCTAGCCAAATATGAAAGTGCCCAAATGTAATTTTGTGAAATCAAAAAAACGGCAAAATTAGAGATAGCCTAACGTCCAAATGGAAGGTGAAGAAAATCAAATACAGTTTAATCCGTCCTACAGAGACACAGCCAGGACTACTCGAGTTGAAAATGTCCAAAAAATTACTCTTACATCCCCTTGTTATAACTCTTTGGACATTAACCTCGGATTTGAGCCTCACGCAGACAGGGGTTCCTAAATACCAACGCGACCATATCCAGGAAAGTGGAAACTCAACATCGTCGCCATCGATATATACTACACAGGTGTATTTACAACGGAGATGAATATATACACAAACCTCCCAGCATAAAATTTGAGTAGACATTCCAGTCTTCATTCTAAAATTCGATGCTGAAAGATTGATGGATGACGTCTGCAAACTTCGTGTTTACGGAAGTCGTGGCTACTTTTTACAGGGCCATGGATGTAGCCACGCAGATCATGGTTATTTATAGATGAACTTAGGCTAATGGTGCCAAAGAAACCAGTATCCCACGTCTTTTGGGGCCCGATCTGGGTCGAGTGTCACGTCATCCCACCGCCTTGATGGCGGGACCCCAGAAGAGTGCGCAGGTAACCTGCTTTGCAGTACATCAGCAGGATACCCACCAGGATTTCAGCAAAAAGAGCAAAGCCTGACGGACCGCAAACTCTTTTAAGTAACTGAATGAACTATACACATAGATTTGACGAAGATTGAAAGAGAACTGCTAACTGGCAACACATTCGGAAAAAAATGAAGCCAAGCCTAAATACAGGGTGATGGTACAAAACAGATCTGGCAACAAAATCCCCAATCACATGTACACGAAAATCTGAACTAGAACTCCACAATTTTTAACGTAAAACACCATGCACCAATCTTGATCGTTCGTAAATCCGTTCAAAAATGGCAAGTGATATTTCTGGAAAAAAAATGTGTGGTACTGTTCTTCAATCTCCATGTACAAGATTTTGAGGTCAGTCTGTTCTCTTACTTCCAGGGAAAATTCCACAGACTTAAGTAAGAGGGTGGTGCTTACCCAGTCGAGGCAGGACTGCTGTGCTTTCGAAAAAGTACGTCAGTCAAGCCTCTACCACCTTATGGCCGGGTTCATCGCCTCTTACGATTCGCTTTCCCGGTGACGGGGGGGAGTTGTATTCTATTCCGTCCCCCCACGGATATTTTTTATTATTTTTATTTTTTATATGAAATGGGCCTACTATTAAACTCCGACAGTGGTGCTTCAGGAAGGTCAGACTTCGGAATATGATACTTTTAAAATCTTTTGTTGCTGGTTGGAATGCAAACTTAACAATGATCTTGATGGATTAGCCTGGCGTAAATATGACATACCGAACCTTAGAACAAGGGGAAAAGTGAAAGGCCAAGATCTTGAAAGGCGATTTTTTCTAATACTCAGTATGATATATTTTCGTCCCAATACTGTGTTTTTTTCTCAGAAACAGTATTGTTGGCAACTTGGGATAGCTGAAAAACTAGAGAATGTTTGGAGACCAATTTTATAATACGAGTAAGCCGGATGGTACGAAGACCTCGGAACATCAGAAGCGGTTGCATAAAAGCGTTTAGTTCCTTGAGTAGCTTTACGGTGGAATTTGTTCAAAAATTAAGACTGGAAAATTTGCTGGTGGGTTAACAGCATCTTCCTCTTTAACCAACCTTCCAAGACTTTTAGAAGCACCATTTTATATCCCAGTATAATCAAATCAAATTCAGTTTATATCCTAGTGTATTCAATTCATTCATTTCATATCCTACCTATTATATTAAATTCAATGTCGATTTAATGGCTTCAATGAAAACAACAGCTAAATAAAACTGTGAAGCTTGTTATGGTTTGTTTGTACTCTGTAGCTATACCCCGACCAATCTGAACCAGGAACTACTCTACTAACTCTTATACCACATCTTATTTTCATCTCACTTCAGTATGGAAGATGGATCTGCGACGGAGATGCAGCTTCATCCCTACATTGAAATAAAATTCAAATAGTTCTAATGCTATATAAGGTTGTAGTTAGCCCTACGTGTAACGGGCTAATGCGGGGTGATTCTAAAAACAATTGGGTTGCATACATTGGCCCCAACTTTTGAGCCGCACCCAAACGGATTGGTTCTCGTCTGAGATCACCGAAAATGATTCGAGGCGAACGTACCGACTTTTGAACCAATGTTTAGTTGGGGTCATTATTTGGATATTGGTGACGGTTGCTATTGTTCTATCTGCTATACACAAGGCTCTATTTTAACTGATGGTATCGCATGGTAGCATGGGCATATGGAACATGGAATGGTGAACTTAGTTCTAGATCAAGCGTAACTTTCATTAACCTAAATCACTGGTACCCTTATTTCACATTATTACCGGGAAGTACGTCTTAAACCTATTTTCAATGCATTTTAGTCATTCATACAATTTGGAATGTTGAAAAGGTGTTACGAAGCATTTTAAAAGAGCCTATGTACAGCTGATGAGATGCTACTTGATACGTTATACAGCAACTCCAGAAGGTCTTATGTCCAGATGTTAGTGGAACCAGCCTCATAGGATGTTACAGAGCAAATAAAGAATATAAGCAATTTTAAAAGGACCTATCTACGTTATGTATTCAGGAAGACTGATGTTCTCGACTGTGACAGGCTGGGGCGATAGATAGAAGGTTCGACACCTAAGATGATACTATAATACACTACTATCACAGTATATCTGAATATAGTAACCTGTTAATAAGTTGGCCACATATGCTCCGCCTAGGAAGTGGTTGCAGGTTCTGAAAACTAGCTGCAACTCGGCGGGGACTTTGCGTTGCCAACCGTAGGATGTTAACAAATGTTCTGTCTCACGAAGTCCGGGTTATCTCTTATGACAATTTTGCTTTCAGAAGTGGGAAACAGATGGAGCTATACAGGACGTCTAACTCCATTTCTTTCTTCATCGGATTAAAACAACACTGCTATAAGAAGACTTGGTAAGAAAGAACATCTGAACCACTAGACCGAAATCAGTCAATGTTGTAGCAAGACCCGTCTGTAGCACTTCCAACGGATCTTAAATGGCCGACATCGTGTGATCAGTTACATCCTTGAGGTACCCTTCTGAATGACAAAGCTCGCAAACCGCTACGGCAAACGTCGACAGACTACGGAAACACGACTGATATCTACGTAACCATATCGAAAACCGTCGCCTTTTCACGATTTCCGTACAGTAACATTAAAAAGTCGTGTTACTGTGGAATGTCAACATTGCGATGTTTGTCCTCAGAAAAGCACCTTTAGAGACAAAAGATGGGATGTCTCGTGTGCCTGTAATGGCGCCGGCACCCACGCCCTTCGAACCCCGTCACAGCAGGGCTGCTAGGGGTTGAAATAGGCGTGGTGGTAGTACTTCCCCGGGCGAGTCCTTTCACATGGACTCTACTACTACTTCATAAGGTCGAAAATGGAATCGACACGACGTATGACGTTTCTGTCAACCTGTCAATACAGTGATCCTTAAAACCCACATTGTTCAAGTGTTAAGCGAAATAGATTAGTAAAAACTACGGATTTCGTGCTTACAGAGAGGAGGTCTACTCCTGGCATGGGTATAGATGCCACTTTGTACAAACAAACCCTGTTTTAACCTAACCAGTATAAAACGAAATTGTTCCTAGTATTTTAGAGTTCTGAACGCAGACTGTGTCTCCGTATTTCGATTATGTATTTGATTTTCTGTAGAAAAGTTTAAGGAAAAAGAAGTTTTTAAAGAAAAGATTACGTGCAAAAGATTCTGTCTTTTAAGAAAGGAATGGTAAGAGTTCAGTCGAAGCTTAAAAAATTATGTAGCCTGTAAAAAGCTGTCAGTTCTAAAAAGGGGTTTTGTTTTACTAGATTATTTCTGTTCTGTAAAATGCTGTTAGCATTCAATTTTGTGCAACGATAGTATGTATAGTGAAATTAAGTTCCATTTACGTAATAGATTGTTCATTTAGACATCATTCCTGAGTCGCGCTGTTAAAACTTTCCGGCGATAACATATTTTAGGGTCAAAGAATGTATTTTTAATTTTATTTTGAGTATAGAGTTTACGCCAAAAAGATCTAATACAAATATAACTCATACTGATAAGTATCCGGTGTTTTATTTATGCGAATTTCGCGAAGTATTGTTCAAACTTGAGTACTTTTATTTGCGATTTTGCGAAAATCGTTTGTTTAGGATTAGGAAGGTTTAGAAATCATCTTTTTTACTAATTAACCTCTCAATGTGTACGGTTCTGAAAAGTGTGACAATCAAATTGGTGTTTGACCATCGTAAATGTTTTTATGACTAAGGATAAAACTCACGGACCGGATGTTGATTTTACATTGCCAAGGAAAATTAGGTGATAAAACAGGTGATTTCCATACGATATCAACATTGCAGGTAGAACCATAAGGTCTATATTGGAATATTTAAAAATGAATTTAATCTCCCTTTCGCGCTGACAGCTCTTTTAGCAAAAAGTTAATAAAAAAATCACGATTTATTTTAGTCGTCATTAGGAATGTCTAAGATAGCCATGTATGTATATAATATATAAAATAGCAAAAATGGAAGCATTTAGGCACCCAGCATAGTAACGGACACATAAGTCTGAATTTCTGAAAAATTGTCTGAACAGAGAATGATTTATAAAAGTCGAAGTCTGACTACTAGTTTACCAAAGGAATATGTATGTTAATTTAAAAGTGTTCATGGAGATTCCTGCTCGATCTTCTCCATAGAAGGCAAATTTAGACAATTTTTATTTCGGCAAATTAGTATTATTTTTAGAATGGGTAACTTAATGTCACTGGCCTCCTCTCATAGAGATATCCTCGTTTATGTATTCTAGAACATACCAAAGAATGATGAAGACCAAAGAAAAGATGGATAGAGTGTGTGAGGAATGATATGAAGGAAAAAGGAATATGAGTGACGACTGACAGGGCAGAATGGAAGAAAACAAACGTGTTGCGCCGACCCCAAACAACATGATATAAGGACAGGAAGAAGATGATACCGGTTACCATAAGATGTTGTAATATTGTTTTCACGAACAAAGTAACACAGGTCGGAGCTCAACATAACTAGTAGTCAACTCAAAGAAAAAAACTCGATGATTGTAAAACGAAAGCTAAAAGTTGCCACTACGAAAATAAATTTGATAAATGTTGCCACTACAAAAATATGGATTAGAAGAGGGATTAAAAACTTATGTTTTATGGAAGACGTTCTACTGGAAAGTTAAGAATATCCTGGTGTTTTTCTAGTGTTATAGTATAACCGGGATTAATTTAGGTAATGAACAGTAATTTGTATAATAATTGTAAGGTTCAGAAATAACTTAAAATTCTGGTTTTTCTGAATTCAACTCTTTTTTAAGTCAGATACGATTAAATTGTTGTTTTTAATTTTTTCTGTACGCTATTAAATTGTATGTTTCAAATGTGCTTTTTGTTCTTGAGATACATAAGACGTTAAAATCTTGATTTTATTTGAATAATTAATCTAGATTTTTTCATTGATTTTAATATTAGTTTCTGCAAATATTCGATTTACCATTATTATAGTTACAGTTAGTTAGTAGTTGTTGGTATATGATTGAAGAACTAAAGATTCTCGTTACTTTATATATATTTCAGCAATATGTTCAATCTGTATATTGTTCGACTGTTCGTGTGTTAGTTTTGAGAATGTAAGTGTATTAGTATTATTTTAATATTAAGGGACCTGTTTTATATTTTTACATAAAGTCCCATGTAATTCTTTATATGTTTACAGTCCCGAAGAGCTGTTTTGTTACCTATATCGTAGGTGTTTAAATCAATTAATAAATTCCTTTGGACAACAGTAGTTACAAAGTTTAATATTTCTAAATATAAATCATAGATACAAAAAAATCCTCGATTTTTTTAAATTATTCTAGTGATGTACTTATCGATAAAAAATAAATTAGTCGATTATATGTAAACGATTATTAGTCGATTTTTGACTGCTCATTACCTATTCAGTTTACATTTAGTATTATTATAATAGTTTACCCATAGCATAGTATGTATATATGTCACCTAAGCTAACGTGGCGTAGTCATATACGCTTATAAGACAATAAATATAGAATAATACTAATATAACTTGACGCTAAATGGATATTACAATTATATATTTTTATATTTTATTTAAAAACTGCACGTTTTGAGTTTTATTTTTGGGGTGAAAAGTTTTAAAATGTCATTAAAAAATTAATTAATAAAAGTGTAACATGGCCGTGTTGTTAATAATCTGTACTTCGTTTTTTCTTCTTATTGTATAATCATTTTAAGTTACTGTTATTTTTTTAATATAGTTTTTGACCCAAAAATAAAACTCAAAAGTAACTTTAATACATGTTATACCTTATCACTACGTACATAATATACGTATTCGAATAAATATTTTATTTAAGTATAAAATTAAAAAACACAACTGCTTTTATGCTTTCGATATTCGTGCGTTTTATCGATTCCAACTAACGTTTTTCATAGTGACGTTATAGACCGATTATGAACTGGCAACATTAAATATGGTGTTGCCATGTTTTTATCGTTGTTTTTTTAACATGTCCACACAGACCCTTGGCGGGCAACCCTAAATTACGTAATACGTCATTTTGATCACAAAATTCCGCGCCTTTATTCATGAACATATATTTTATTTAAAAAATATTCCCCATAAATAGTTATCGTAGTAAACAGAGAAATTAATCACTTTATGTAGCTTAAATTCATATAAAATATTAATAAAAAACACTACGAAAGCATGGTTGTAAGAAAAATTCAGGCCTTTCACAAAAAAGAACCGAACTAGGTCGTGTTTATTTATTACGTCGTTAGCACCGACTAAAAACTTCATTTCTCATCTGTTTACATGATATTAAATTATAAAAAGTAAGAAATTCAATAATTAATTTGTGTCTATTTGAATTATTTTGAATGCAACTCGGATATTTCTTCCTGAAGTTTCTAGTCAGTGTTTCGATATTCGTCTAAATTCTACTATTTTGTACCTAGGCCTATTCGCATAGAATATTCCATCAGAAAAAAAAAATTCAATACTAAGAGCCTGTTTCACCATCCACGAACTCATTAACTTATTTGACAGATAATTTCATACAAATTCTGTTTCATTTTTGAATTATTCGGTAAGTAGTGGCTAATTGGATGGAAATATGCCCTTAGTGTAGAAAAAACCAAAACATATAAATTGTACTGCGATCCACAATACCTGAAAATCTTCTATTACTGTAGTATATTTGACTGAAACCGCTTCGCTGCACATTCACATATGCCCAACAGTGGGCCGTTAATACAGATGTAGTTGGGAAGGTAGGTACATAGTGTTATGCAGTATATAATACAATAAAATATGTGTTCATTCGGCGACGGGGACTAGCTTCACTCGGCGCGCCACGCGACCTTACCTGCGTGCGAACTCCGCCTTCATTGCTGGAATTGTAAGAAAAACATGTGTTAGTTTTATGGTTTTTCTCATATTCAAAAAGCCTAATTAAAAAACCCAGTGACACTTGTTCGACTTGGTAATCCATCGTAGGAACTAACGCTCAGAAGTTGGCTGATCTGGTACTAAAGTGGTCTATGAAAATACAGGTCTATGTTACATAGTGGTAGTTAGACCACTTTAGAAATTATTATTTAAAAAATATCAATCAATTCTAAACTGGTATTTTAATGATAACCTTACTTTGGGACGAATGGACACATAGACCACTTTTGCAGGGAATGATTTATTGTTTTTAAGTTCAAAAATGCTCTTAGATGGATTTAGCCTAAAATGTTACATAGACCACTTTAGTTCCAGGCTAGCCAGTTGCACTTGTGACTCCAAGATCAACAGAGCAGAAGGTATCTATATTATTCTGCATATTCACCACGAGACGTATTTGGCCTTGTTCTGTCTCCTGCTGCAGGAGACAGAACTTCCCTCCTTGTGGAGGAAAGTAGAAATCATGTTTTTCCTACTCCTCCGCTATTCTTTTCTAATTCAATTCGTTGCGGGATCCAATACAGTTAAATCGTTTCTCTGGGACTTCGTCAAGCTTCATTGTGTCGGCGCTTTCTTGATGGTCGCCCCTGTTGATTCTGGCGCACAGGAGTTGCAGTGGGCAGTGAATATTATAGCGGGTGCGTCGCCAAAAAACCAATACATACCGTCTAGTATCTCCTTCTTGATCTGGTTGAGTTGCTGCCTCATCTCACGCATCATGTCTTGTTTGAAGGCATCCCACTCCGCCGCAGACACGCAGCCTCCGTCATTACCACCGTTCACTTGCTGTAACAATTATATAGTGTTGGAGTTATTGAAACTAGCTGTGAAGTTACGTCAGGCTTAATATTCTCCCGTCGGGGCTGCGGGTTGTTCGAAATATATACCGCGGCCTCGGCAAAAGGGCTAAAAAGGAACATGGGTGGTTTTTAGTCAGTAGAAGTCTGACACTCCCTACCGCTCTGCCCAGAGCGGGAGGAGTTATTAGATGATTTCCCACACCCAAAAAAAAAGTCTTAATATTCTTAAAGGCTTCAGTTTGAAGTTAAAGAAGAAAGAAGAAAGAAGAAAGAAGAAAGAAGAAAGAAGAAAGAAGAAAGAAGAAAGAAAGAAAATTTCTTTCTTTCTTTTTTTCTTTTTTCCCATGGCCATCTGAGGACAGCTATGGCTGAAGGCCTTACACTCAAGGCACTCACAGGTAAGCGGCAGCTCAGTTAAGCAGTCGACCACCTCCTAGGTTAAACTGCGTGATACCATTCCCAACAAAAAATCATCTTTGGACTGCTAAAACACCGAAATTAGCACCTTAAGAAATAAAACGTTGTTACCTTAAGTATAGTCTCCTCGCTAGCGGAGCCGAATCTTTTGCGAACGGAGCGCGGGGACTGAGGCTGGTCGTTCGAGCGGGCGTTCGAATCGGAGTTGGCTGCAACGGATTATGGTACTTATAGTAGTGGAGATAGTGTCTAGGTGTGTTGTATTGTAACTGCGATAGCTGAATTGGCTTTAAACAAAAACTGATAAAAAATAAAGTTTGAAACATGCTAAAAATACGGCATTTTGGACTAGTATAATATTTAAAATGTTTGGCATAGCCAGGTCAATCTACAGGAATATTACCACAGCGAAATCAATAAAAAGTATTAAGAAAAAAAAATTTAACGTCCAGAATGTTACTTCAAAACATTGATTTTTTCCCCTTGCCTCCCCTTGCAAAGTATGCACTCGTCCACAATATTTTGTTTAGGTATAAGTGCATACGTTGGCACTTAGCAGTTGTACACAATATTTTATTTAAATATGCACTTTGCACAATACTTTGCATGCACTCGCCAGTAGTGTTCCATCAGAGTAAAACAAATCGGATAAGAAGTATCAAGTCCTACTTCCACTCAAAAACTCTTTATAATATTAGTGCAGAAGTAGTTCAGTCCTCAGATCTCTAGCTATACACAGAATATCCACCCACAATTGATCACAAAATAAATTATTTTTAGGACACTTACTGCCGCACTCAGAGAGCTTTAATGATTACTTAGGCCATCACTTAGTAAAGGTTTTGACAGTTTTATCATACAAAAGTATGTCAAATCTTTCCTAAGTGACGGCTTAAGTGATCATTAAATATCTCTGAGTACCGCAGTATGTGGGTGTGTGGTGTATGTACATAGCGCCGAGACAATGAAGTTCGACGAAGTCCCAGAGAGACGATATAACTGTCTTAAATTCTTAGTGGGATAAATAATTTAATAAGAAAAGAATAAGGAGTACCTATTCTTTGCGGGATCCAAGACAGTTAAATTTTTTGGAGAAAAAAATAAAAATGAACAATAAGGTCAAGTAGCAAATCATAAAAGCCTCGCGACTCACGCGTGTTGCCATTACATGCGGCCGGCAGTCGGTGCGGCAACGTGGCGGAGCGCTCCCACGTCTTCATGGGCGTGTTGTTCACTGAGTTGTCCGTCGACGACTCCTGGGGAATAGATATAATATGTTGCCGAGTTATTGATGAGGAATAGAAGTGTTACGATTATCCGGATCAATTAAAAGTAAAAATCAAACAATATGAAATGTGACTGTTCTTAAATTAACCCAGGCTGATAAAATTTTCGTTTTTCATAAATCATAGTAATATTAGTATTACGGTTGGTTTTCTTTTTAGAGCAAAGGTCGTGTGTCTCCCCGCACAACCTTGTGAGATTCGTCCCAGAATGGTCGCCTCCCATATATAGATCTTTGGCAGTCGTTACAGGTAGTCAGTGACCTGAAATTCTGACATTCAGTCTTACCAAAGAGTATCGTATTACCTACCTAGTATTAACTGGGTTGTGGAGGTCAGATAGGCAGTCGCTCCATATAAAATACTGGAATTCAGCTGCATCCGGTTAGACTGGAAGCCGACCCTAACATAGTTGGGAAAAGGCTAGGCAGATGATGATAATGAACCAATTTAGTACTAGGTAGATATACTATCTTTTGGACGAAATAAAGTCCTTGGTTGATAAGAAAATAAAAGAAAGTAGTAAGCCTTAGGCACCTCAGCCCTATCGAGATGCGCCCTGCGGCGTGCCAGCGTGCGCGCCATCTCGGTCATGAGCGTGGCGCCGGGCCGCGCCGAGCCGCCGGACGACGACGACGAGCCCGAGTGCTCCGTGGCGCCCGGCGGGGACGCGGCTTCCGCGCTCTGCTGGCCGCTGGATTGGCCGTTCGTTGCCGTTTGCTGTAAGCGAGGAAAAATAATTACTGGATCAGGTTGCTCTATCAAAATAATCAATTAAGTCAGCCTCAGTTTAGTCCTGGACAGTGTGCAGTGGTAGTCCAGTGGTCTGACCATCGGAGTGCTAAATCATTGGGAAGACTGTCTGTCTCAGATTTTTCAGATTCATGTGCGTATTGCATAATTTTCACTTGCTTCGGTGAAGGAAAATGTCGTGACGAAATCAGCATGCCTTACTACCGCACTCGAGAGTGCTTTAATGATTACTTAGGCCATAACTTAGTAAAGGTTTTGACAGTTTTGCCATACAAAAGTATGTCAAATCTTTACTAAAGTCTGTTTTTTAATCCCTGAGACTAAATTGACACATGCAAATGTCAAACTTGCAAATAATGCTGCCAGTTCTTTTGTTTAGTGTTGTACCTACGATACCGGTTTGTTGAATCGTAACTTTTTATATTTATTAAGACGATTAGAAAAAAATTACAGATGCTATCAGTGTTGTTCCCGTACACGATAAAACGGATATATGAACCATTTTCTTATAGAACAGCAGCACTTTTGAAAAATACGGCAATTATTGGAACTTGACACCATACAAACAATTGCAATTCTAAAAATAAATATGATAATACGGCAGATAGTGTGTGCGTCGAAAAGTTAGAAAAAAAAAATTTAACGTTGCCCCACACTAGGAATTTCTCGTTTATCGTAGGCCATCCAAATATTTGTTCCGTGCGGGGATCGGACCCGCGACACGCAGCGCAGCAGTCCAATCCCTCAGCCACTGCGCCCCAACCAAGCCGTCAATTTTTTTTATAGAAACGAATCACGCTTGCTAAAATTAATAAAACCTTCAAATTGAATGAAGTACGAAGCCTTTTTGATTGAAGAAGGGCTTCGTTAAGTGACCCCGCAGCAGTGGAAAGACTGGCTCACGTTATTAAAATTGAGGATGAAATGTGTCATCTAGGCCATATAGTCGAAGACATTACTGATCGATTTATAATAGAAGTAGCCAGCGACTCTGATGATTCAGACATGGAGTCATTTTCGGAATCCGATATATAAAATTAAAATGCCTTTTATTTCATCCATTAATAGTTTAAAATATACATAGATTTAAAGTAAAATGACATGCATGCATGATCAATGAATTCCTGTAATTAATTATTTAAAAATGTTTCACGTTAAATATATCTGCACCTTATTACTTGTGTATTATTTCGTTTTAAATAACTACCTACACCATTTACTCACGATAACTTATTATAAAAAAACGATATTAATTGATTTCATTAACGGCAATATACGGTAGTGGCACATCACTATTTAAAAATTGCAAAAAACTAAAAACCCAGTAATGTCATTTTAGTCTCCGAGATTAAAAAACAGATTTTAAGTGACGGCTAAAGTAATCGTTAAATATCTCTGAGTACCGCAGTTAGAGAGATTTCTCGACGGCAATAAAATCCAAGTCAAGAGGCCCTTGAGTGGCATAATAACTCTGACCAGTGGTGCAAGTACGTAGCACTCGATTCGATAAAACTGACAGTTATTCTCGATAAAATGAGCTTTTATCGAATCGAATCGATGTCGCAAGTACGTAACTAATATTATAACGATCGGTAGTTATACTCTAAAATTTAAACGATTTTATCGAAAATGCAAGTACGAAACGACATTTTAACAGTTGAGATCGACAATTTACGCTGTCGATCTCGATAATTTATCGCCACCTTGTAAAAGCGCGATAAGCCTATCGAACACTACTTATTTTTTTAATGGATTTAGAACTTTTATTGCTGGGTGATGAGGAAGAACGGCAGCACCATCACAATGTGATGCGTATTCGAAGGCGACGTCTCAGAGATACAAACAATCCTCTGGAACTTCCAGAGGACTGTTTTGTTCGTCTCTTTCGGGTGACTCTAGAAGTGGCAGTAATTTTAATTCAAGAAATAGAGGTAGACGTACGGGTGACACGATCCACTGGACTCCCTGTCCATATCGTGGTAAGTACCTAGTGTTTTTTTTACTATAGGTTTCAGATCAAGTTAAAAAAGGTAGATACCGCACCGCCTTTGCTAATACTGACGCCACAAAACTACGCTCCTTCAAGTAAACACACGCGCTCACTCACACACATGCATCAAACTACGCTCATTTTCGTTAGTATCTTACGAGTCGTCGAGCAGTAAGTTTTCCTAAAAAATGCGATTTTTATTGTGATTAATAAACACGACGATATTTATATCTTTCTCAAGAAACTAGAAAGTAATGTCATCTGTCAACGACAATTTTTTTTTGGCAATGGTAAACACGACGACGCTAAGAAGATGGGATATTTTCTGTATTTTTACTAAAATAAACGGCAATTTTGGTAAATACTAGTAGTTTCTCTGAAATAAACCCTTAAACATTGTTTACAATGCCGAACATCTATGAAAAAAAGGATTTTATAGATTTCTCGGACATTAGTCGTGCCACTGAAATCCCACCTTAAATGTTTTGTCGCAGTACTAATATAGTAAGTAATCTGTGGTTTTGTCTTTGGACGTCCTCAGTGTTGCCATTTGACTGTCGATCCTTATCGACTCGATTCGGCCCACGATAAATCTTGTCAACGCGTGTTACGTACTTCCAAATTCGATAACAAGCTCGATAAAACTGACAACGATAACGATCTCGATGTCTTATCGATGCAAAGTTCGTACTTGCACTGCAGGTTAAACACTAACCACACGATAAAGAAGATGAACCCTCCTAGACCTAACCCTCTCGATACCGACCAGCGGTCACAAATTACCAAAGTTATATCAATTTAATAAACAAGCTTTGAGAAATTCAAAGAATTCAAATTAATTTGCAGGAAAATAATATATTGAAAGTAAAATAAATCTATATATATAAAAATGAAACCCGTTTTCCGTTGTCACGACTTGGCATGAAAACGGCTTGACCGATTTGGCTGATTTTTTTTTTTAAATGTTCGTTGAAGTTCAAGGATGGTTCTTACGGCGAGAAAAATTCGAATAATGGCCGGAAAAGCCCTAAAAACAGCCCTTTTCTTTTTCCCATACAAACGTTTTCTAACTAAAACGTAAAATCAATTTGAGCTTTAATACCGTACCCATAAAGTTCAAGTGTTAGTGGAGAGGTTCCGGGAAGGCAAAACAATTGAGTGACGTTCAATTGTTCAGTCAACGAATGACAACTTCAAACAGACCATACGACATTATCACAATAATCACAAATAATTACTGTTTCTTTCCCAATAGAAAAACGATTTTTCAAATGGTGTTTGCGTATAATATAAAAATTAATTGCTGTTCGTTAGTCTCGCTAAAACTCGAGAACGGCTGGACCGATTTGGCTAATTTTGGTTTTGAAACATTTGTGGTAGTCCAGAGAAGGTGAGAAATTAGTAGTATGTAGGTAAGTAATAGGTAGGTGGTAGGTAGTTGGTACGTAGGCAGGTAAAAGGGCATTGCAACGCACGCGGGGTACAGCTATATTATATAAAAATGAATAGCTGTTCGTTAGTCTCGCTAAAACTCGAGAACGGCTGGACCGATTTGGCTAATTATAGTGTTGAATTATTTGTGGAAGTCCAGGGAAGGTTGAAAAGGTGAGAAAGTGGTAGGTAGGTAGGCAGGGTAGTAGGTAGAGTAGTAGGTAGGGTAGTAAGTAGGATAGTAGAGTAGGTAGGGTAGTCGGTAGAGTAGTAGGTAGGGTAGTAAGTAGGTAGGTCGGGTAGTAGGTAGGTCGGGTAGTAGGTAGGTTAAGTAGAAGGTAGGTAGGGTAGTAGGTAGGTAGGGTAGTAGGTAGGTAGGTAGGTAGGGTAGTAGGTAGGTAGGGTAGTAGGTAGGTAGGGTAGTAGGTAGGTTGGGTAGTAGGTAGGTAGGTAGGGTAGTAGGTAGGTAGGTAGGGTAGTAGGTAGGTAGGGTAGTAGGTAGGTAGGGTAGTAGGTAGGTAGGGTAGTAGGTAGGTAGGGTAGTAAGTAGGTAGGGTAGTAAGTAGGTAGGTAGGGTAGGAGGTAGTAGGTAGGTAGGTAGTTGGTACACAGGCAGGTAGTAGGTAGGAAAAAGGGCATTGCAACGCATGCCGGGAACAGCTAGTATTACAATAAAATATTAAAAGCTTAGACATTACAAATACAACACCCCGAATAAAAAGTTTTCTCTACCCACATAAAACACCTTCATAAAAAATCCCACCTCAGAAGTCAACCTACCTTTTTGGGGGGGGGGAATCATCAAATAACCCCCCCCGCTCTTGGGCAGACCGGAAGGGAGTGTCAGACTTCTATTGACTAAAAACCACCCATGTTCCTTCTTAGCCCTTGTGCCGAGGCTGTGGTATCTCTTTCGAACAACCCGCAGCCCCGACGGGAAGTCAACCTACCTTAGCTTGTCTTTTCAGCCTCGCTTGCTGTAACTGCGCAGCTAGACCCGACACGTCCTGTGGCGGCGCGGGGGCGGGCGGCGGCGGCGGGGGTGGTGGTGACGTCACGGGCGCGGCCAGCACCGGGGCCGGGATGGTGGGGCCGGCTGTGGCCATGGGGCCGGTGGCGTACACGGCCCCGGCAGCCGCGGGGGCGCCCGACGGGGGCGGGGGCGGAGGCGGCGGCCCTGACGCTACCGCAGCTTGCGGCATCACGGCTTGCGTCTGCTAAGGTGTTTATATTTCCGCTCAATCGCTTAGTTTAACTAAGCGATTGAGCGGAAAATATAAATCTACTCTACGACTTTATTTAAAGAAATTACAAAGTATTCGTTCACACAATATTTACACAAACAAGCCTTTGGCGTTCTTAGTTTCCTATAAAAGGGCATAGTTCCTGTATTCTATTGACAATGACTATCGTAGTTCCTGTATACGAGTATTTTACTTACGAACTTATTCTGAATGTATTTACAATACAATAACATAAAAGAACATATTCCTTCATACACACCAACACTATTTACAAAATAAAACACACAAATAAGATTTCATAAACACACACAAACATACCAATACTATTTACAAAACAATACATAAAAACTATATTTCATACATACACACACACAAACGTACCAATTCTATTTACAAAATAATACATAAAAACTATATTTCCTACCATACATACACACAGACAGACATCCATACGTACACACACTCAAACATACCAATACTATTTTCAAAACAATACATAAAAACTATATTTCACACATACTTGCATACACACAAACATACCAATACTGTTTACAAAACATACATATAAACTATATTTCATCCATACAAACATACCAATACTATTTACAAAACAATACATAAATACTATATTTCATACATACATACACACAAACCTACCAATACTATTTACAAAACAATACATAAACACTATATTTCATACATACATACACACAAACATACCAATACTATTTACAAAACAATACATAAAAACTATATTTCAAACATACATACACACAGACATACATACATACGTACACACACACTAATATACCAATACTATTTACAATACACAATCATTCGCACACACACACACACACGCACCCGCACGCACGCACACACACACACACACGCACACTTAATCATAACACTTCACTACGGGCCATGGTGTCGCCGTGTCTTGCGCCTGAAGATCTAATCATCAGCAGAATGTAGGACTTGGTGATGAGCTGGCACCGCTTGCTGTCCAATACTCAGCAGGTCTTCGGCATTGTATCAGGCGAAGGTTTTAGTTTTCGGCGAAATTGCTAACGCTTCTAACATCGTACCATTCAGTCTTCCCTCAGATTTAGTGGCTTTGGCAGAACAGTCACGGAAGTTTCTCCTCAGATGTTGTCTCTTTCACTCTTCCCACGAGGTGGTAAATAGACTGGCGACGGAAACAGTACCATCTGCTCCTCCTGTGTAGTTCTGCAGAGATACTGATCCATCCCTGGAGGTCAATGAAGCTTCAATCATACATACTCAGTACTTCGCACACTTAAAGTGTTTGTCGCCGGGTGATGGTGATGATGATGATGTTTCAGTACGGGTTGAAAACTTGGTTTTCTTGATGTGTGACGAAAGTTCATTTTGCAGGGTCTGATAACTTAGTTTTCCAGATGCGAGAACACGCAGTTGCACTCCAAACTTAAATTTAAGAACTTAAGATACGGGACTGCTTAACACTAACTTAAAATAAACCCGACTACGAAAATCGTTAAAAACGAGCGCGCAAACTAATTGAAATGATATTTAATATATCCAAAGCTTTGGGACAGCATATATCAATATATATATGAACCGTCTTCTCCCTTGCACCCTCCCCCTGGTTTTGAGCCAGGGTCTGACCGTTTTGCCGACCGTTCCAAAATTAAAGGGGTAATTCGTAGTCGGGTGAAATTAAAACTAACCATTGGGGGTGGTTGAGGGGCTGCAGGTGGCGTTGGTGGCGCAAGGGGACCCTGGGGAAGAACAGTGTTATGTCAGCATTGTGAAGAGTTTATAGTAGTATAGTAATAGGTATTTGTCAAGTAATTTTTTTGTCGAAGATGACATATTTCAAGGGTCGGAAGCCGATTAGCAAAATATGATACATTTTAGGACATGGATGTAATCAAAGGTACATGAGAAATGGCAGCTTTGTATCTAACATGAGGGCAGGTATCCTTGAGCGGCAGTGTCTAAATAACATTAGGTTGAATAAAGATCATAATTGACAAGGTCTCCAAAAAAAAAGCCATGGAGCAACATCTGGTTAGCCGTAGATCTCTATGGACAGTGGTATAAAGTTTAAGCCAGTGGTTTAAGGTAAAAGTACTTACGTTAGCAGGTGGCGGCAGGTTTTGATGCGGTGGTACGGGGGGCGGCGCAGGCGCTCCGGTCGCGGCGGCCGATAACGACATGTTCGGAGGCATTGGTGCGCTAGACAATATGAGTACAGTTAAGACAAATATTTTGGCAAAGTAAGCCGGATGATAGACAGGTTTTCAATTAATTCTTCTTCTTCTGATCGTGTGGGCAGTCAGGTCTAACGACGTCACACACCTAGTGTTAGAGTTTTTAAACTGCCTCAAGGACCTCTGACATGGTTTGACGTGTATTTTGCAAATAGGTTTTTGCAAACACTTTTACAAGTTACTTTTTTTAAATTAGATGGGGCCGGTGTTTCGTACCCGACTACTCTGAGAAGAAACATCCGAAACCAACTCAGAGGTCATAGTCTCTTTTAAGGTCCAGACATAATCTAGGTATACACATAAACACATGAAAATCTGACTGTTGAAGATCTAGAGAGAAGTCATAATTCCTTACCTATTAGTGCGATGATGTCCAGGCGTGGGTTGGCTTGGCTGATGCGGCAATGTGTGGTGGACGCCGTGCGGGGGGGGCGCGGGAGGGGTCGGCTGTTGCGGCTGCTGCTGCAATTGTACCCTTGTTTTGCAGTAATGGTAACAAAAGTGTGATGGAATGAGTGTGAGGGCTGAATGAAGAGGTGGCAGAAAAGGAGTGAATTGAGACGATAAAGAACAACTTTCACTTGTAGCATCCATTTGTGTGTGAGAGTCAATGTGTGGGCTGAATGAAGAGATTGGAGAGAGGAAACAAGTTGAGGTAAAGAGCAAATATATGAAAGCTGCAAGTTGAAGACGATCATAGGATTGTGCGAGATGAAAAAAGAGAAGGTTTGTGAATGGGAAGCAGAAGATGAGGCAGAATAACAAGTGCAAAATTGATCAAATAAAATAATTGAAGAAGATGAATGCAAGTTTAAGGAATTAATAGAGTGATTGCGTGTAGAAGTAGGAGTGAATGATTGCACGTGCATAAGTTATAGCGAATGATGCAAGTAAATAAATGAATGTGAATGCACTTATTCAATATTTATGATTGACCAGTTCCTGTGAAATTCATCGCTAAACACAAACAGAAGGAACGCCCGTTCTTGTCTCAGGTGATTGCATAAGAAATACATGAAGACGACGAGTTTTATTCGTGAAAATCCAGCCCACAGATCACCCAGCGCAAAAAACAACAGGATGGTTTGGATGTTCAGCTTAATCACCTCAAAAATGTCCTGTTCCCAAAGCTGGGACACAGGCCTTCACCAGACCAAATTTCACGGCATTGTCGTTTGTTGACTACCGCCACCTTCAGAGGTATACTTTAACATGCTGTGATGATGATTTCAATTAGTCGCCACTGTTGATTCGAGCTTTCAGGAGGTGCAGTGGTTTGGGAATAGTGTGACGGGCTTGTCTCAATAAAAAGAGGTTGTAATGATGATGATCTTACCTGGTGATGATGATGAGGCGCATGGTACTGGCTCGGGGCCGCGTGGTACTGAGGCTGTTGGTGGTTGTGGGGCGCATGGTATTGGGGCTGTTGGAATATCGCCGCGTCCTCACGGGTCATTGTTCTGTTCAGATAACGTTGGTATTAAGGTTGCTGTACTCGAGGGCCAAGATTTAGGCTGATGATCTTAATATTAAAATGAATGATCATGAGAATGGGGTTTAGTACACCCATATTTCACCGCTCAATATATTATCACGCCTGTAATCCCCGAAGGGTTAGACAGAGGTGTACTTAATAGTACACCTACATATCACCAGTTATTTTAAGTCCCATGTAATAGGGGGCGAGCCTATTACCATCAACCGGGGACAAATCCAGACTCCATGGCTGCTACCGAGAAATTCCTGATGGAAAAACCCAATAACACTTTTCCCGACCCGGGAATCGAACCCAGAACCTCATGCCCAGCAGCCGCGCTTGCGACCACTGAACAACGAGTAAGTTAAGTTCACCGCTCCATGAAAAAACGGGGGTACTCAAGTACTCCCCTGTAAGAGGGTGACTTCGATGAGACTTAGGACATATTACCTGTACCCCATATCTTCGTCGTAGGTGTGCGCGTTGTTGTGTCCGTTGTAGGGGACCGGCGGGTTGGGCGGCTGCGGCGGGGGCGGCGCGGAGTTGCCAGGAGGCTTGTTGGCCAGGATCTAGAGAGAGATGAAGATGTTGATAGAATGGCTAGGACGAATTTAATACAGAGGTTTTGTTAAAATTTAAAGTTGAAAGGCTACTTTAGTCCCTGATCACAATCAACTTGCAGGTCTGACAGTGCAGTACGCCTTTAAGGTCCAATAATTAAATTGTAATTAACCCCAATTAAAGTCGGTGACTTGAAAGTCTGACAACCAGTCTTACCAAAGGGTATCGTATTACCCAGTATTAACTGGGTTGTGGAGGTCAGATAGGCATTCGCTCCATGCAAAATACTGGTATTCAGCTGCATGCGGTTAAACTGGAAGCCGACCGCAACATAGTTGGGAAAAGGCTAGGCAGATGATGATGAACCCCCAATGATCAATATATTTAAATACTTTTTTCACAAACTCCAAACTAAAAACCAACTTTTATAAAACATTGCAATAACTAAGATATTCCCTTCGTTCGACTAAAATTATTTATCCATGCAGCTTCAAGACAGAAAACGATCATATCTAAGCACTAATATCTAATACTAATCAATCCCTAGAATATACTTTCGAGAATATTTGTATCACCGGAATGGCCGTGCTACGGTTGAAAGATGTCCATAGGCAGCTAAGAAGAAGAAGGCCGTCAGCTTAATTATTTCTAACTGGAACTGTACCACTATTAGGCGTTCTCCCTTTTCTTCCACTACCCTCGATATCGCTCTTTCTCACGTCTGCTTATTTACCTATCATAAAAAATCTTCTCAGCGACTTACCTCGAGAGTATGCATCATAGCCCTGGCGAAACTGTCGGCATCTTCTCTGCATGAGAAGTTGAGGCCATAAACGTGTCTCGCATCCCGCCATTGGTGGAATGTGGCGGTAGCCTGGTTGTACTTGAGGCCTCGGACGATTCCGCAGTTTATCACCACCTAGGAGAGGAGAATAATATCAGGAATATGCTGGAGGTACACCATTTGTATATTTGTTTGTGTAAAGTTTTCCCAACTCCAAAGGGATCGGCTCATGTTCTTATACACTTTAGTTACGGAGCGAAAATAAATGGCATGCAGTCTTCCCGCTTTATATTTACTATGGCCTGCTGATAAAATAATTAATTTTGTAGAAACTGCAGTATCTACACAAAACTCAAATTCAACGGTCATCATCGTCAGTCTATATTATTATTATAAGCCCTAGAGGAATCCACTGGAGTCTTGAATCGTTGACCACTCTGATCCTTGACTATTCAGCTGCTATTAGGCACTATGCGAATCGTAACTCCTGTCTGTGGTGAAATCAAAACGACCTGCCCCGCCGCTCTCACTACGACTAAAGAGTCCTATACTATATAACAAGTTCTCGTAAAGTAGGTGCTGCCTTACACTGATGCACTGTAAAAAGATATAAAACTAAAACAGATACTCTACTAACCTCGTGATCATTCAGCTTCCTTCCGACCACTCGGAAAGTATTGTGTTGCGTGTGGTGATAAATGTGGACCTTGGAGAGTCCGGAGCTGGACCCTGAAGGCACCCAGCGCTTCAGGCTGTCATCGTACACCATCACCGAAGCCCGGGCGCTGCTAATTGATTGTTCGCTGAGGAAGAAAGGAGATGGTTAATAAAGGGTAGTCTTAACGTTAAACATAACTTGCAACACAGACGCCACATTGAAATGCAACTAAGCAGGCCACATCTGCCAAGTGGCCACAGATTGGGTTCCAAACAACAGAACCAGGCATCGCGGTAGACCCTGAAGAAGATGACGTGACGAGCTGGACTCCCATCAAAAGGATTGGGTCCAAACAGTCAAACACACACGGAAAAAATTGAAAGTTTACCAAGGACCTTTTTGGCTCGGTTAACTGCATTTTATTTAATATTGACAAAGACATTATTAAAAAGCTTGAAGTACGTTTGGTAATTAACAACCACGAGAACATTGCTAATTCGTGTTGTTTATTAACAACACTTAACTCAGTAAATTGAAAATGAGATAATCGGTTAATTTTATAGTTTTTAAATTTCATTAAAAATAACTAAGTTCGCTTAGTAAGCTGTAGCAATAGATTTGTGTAAATTTTACCCAATAAACAAAGTGTTAAAAATAATTAAGTAACTGAATCACTATTAATCGACTAACTTTGCTAAATACAACAGAACATCTTGTAAGTTGCTAACCGACAATACTATTTATTAGTATCTGTTAATTTTAGATGTATGATGGTTTATATATAGCTGTGTGTTTATTAAGTGCTTGTTCAGTATTCAATATCAAATCATCTAATACTAACCAAGTGAGATTGTAGATGTTTAAATCTATAATACATCTAATACTAACCAAGTGTGATTGTTGATATTTAAATCTATATGAGTAATAAACAACCACGAGAACATTGCTAACTCGTGTTGTTTACCCAATAAACACAGTTTTAAAAATAGTTAAGTAACTGAATCACTATTAATCGACTAACTTTGCTAAACACAACAGAACATCTTGTTAGTTGTTAACCGACATTACTATTTATTAGTATCTGTTATTTTTGATGTATGATGGTTTATTTTTAGCTGTGTGTTTATTTAGTGCTTGTTCAGTATCCAATATCAAATCATGTAATACTAACCAAGTGAGATTGTTGATGTTTAATTCTATAATACATCTAATAATAACCAAGTGTGATTGTTAATGTTTAAGTATATATGAGTAATAAACAACCACGAGAACATTGCTAATTCGTGTTGTTTACCCAATAAATACAGTGTTAAAAAAATTAAGTAACTGAGTCACTATTAATCGATTTATAGCTGTGTGTTTATAAAGTGATTATTCAGTATCCAATATCAAATCGTCTAATACTAAACAAGTGAGATTGTTGATGTTTAAATCTATAATACATCTAATACTAACCAAGTGTGATTGTTGATGTTTAAATCTATATAAGTAATTAGCTGACGTCACGCGGTTTCACCCGCGTTGTTCCCGTTCCCGTGGGAATACAGGGATAAAAAGTAGCCTATGTCACCCGGGAATAGTGTAGCTTCCCAACGGTGAAAGAACTTTTCAAATCGGTCCAGTAGTTTTTAAGTTTATTAGTTACATACAAAAATACAAATCTTTTCTCTTTCTAATATCATCATCTGCCTAGCCTTTTTCCCAACTATGTTAGGGTCGGCTTCGAGTCCAACCAGATTCAGCTGAATACCAGTATTTTACATGGAGCGACTGCCTATCTGACCTCCACAACCCAGTTAATACTAGGTAATACGATACTCTTTGGTAAGACTGGATGTCAGAATTTCAGGTCACTGACTACCTGTAACGACTGCCAAAGATCTATATATGGCAGCCGGGACCAACAGCTTAACGTGCTTTCCGAGGCACGGAGGAAACTCGGTATGTCGGGCGGTCACCCATCCACAGACCGACCTAGGTGAGCACAGCTTTACCTAAATATCGACCCGAGTGGCAGTTCTTATTAAGCCACGAACTCCTCTTTCTAATATATTATATAAAAATATAGGTACCTAATAGTAGTATATAGAACCAAACCCAGAACCTCACTAACCCTTTCAAGAAATTCAGTTTGTAGTTTTGTGCGATTTTAATATGATAAACAACCACGAGAACATTGCTAATTCGTGTTGTTTACCCAATAAACACAGTGTTATCAAGCTACATTAAATTACAAATTTAAAAAACCCCCGACATGTGGGTCATAATTTCAAGGTTTTTTTTATAGGGTTTAATGTTGATAATTCTTTTGTGTCGGGGTTTTTTTACAATTTTTTTTTATTTTTTATTTCATGCTATTTGTAGTGACTGCTTTATTTTTTTATTTCAATTTTTTTATTTTTAGTCAGGTTTTTTAACCGTCAAAAAGCTAAATAAAAAATTAAAAAATAATTCGTTAGGTCCTACGTAGCAGTCATCACTCCACTTTCTTCCTCAATCTAGGGCATTTATAAGACAAAAAAATATTTTTCAAGTTTTTAGTTTTCATTTGGTTAGTTATTATTCCTCATTCCCTTTCAATATAGTGTAAATTATTCTACTAGTCAAGCCCTTTCATTTGATACCCATATTGAGGGAGTTGTGAAAAAAAATGTAATTCGCCATTTTGTGGCGGCGGCCATCTTGGATTTGCAATTTATCAAAGTGTATAGTATTCTACTAATCAAGCCCTTTCATTTGATACCCATATTGAGGGAGTTGTGAAAAAAAAATGTAATCCGCCATTTTGTTGCGGCGGTTATCTTAGACCGATTTTCACCAAACATAGCTAAGAACACTCCCGACTAATTCACCCTTCCAACAAAAAAAAACAGAATCGAAATCGGTTCATCCGTTCGAGCGCTACGATGCCACAAACAGACACACACACACACAGACACGTCAAACTTATAACAACCACTTATTAAATATTACTGGACATTAAGTAACGAGGCTTGTGTCGTGGACACCTGATAGTTGATATACTACCTAAATACCTTTTTTCTTTGTAAATACATAGGTACATATTAAACATATAAACATCCATGACTCGGAAAATGTCCATGCTCATCACACGAACATTTGCTCCGACCGGGATTCGAACCCGGGACCCATAAAACGTAAGGCAGCCTCACTACCGCTGCGCGTTGTGCCATTCGGGTCGTCAATAAAAAAATGATCGGCTGTAGGAAAAAAATGATCTGTAGGTACTTTGCTTAAGGTCGCGAAATTCAAATTTTCTCACGTTTTTTGCAATTTGCAGGCCAGTGTTAGGTTGTATGTTAATGAAATTTTAATTGCGACTGTAAGACGTAAGTAGTTACAGAATTATAATCATGAAAATCATCAATACAACCATCCAAGTTCTTATAGGTGTCAAGAGTGACTTTATCATGAAATACCTACCTACCCATTCTTAAGACTCCCACACAAGACTCCCCAACAGGGGGAAACGGGTAAAATTTAAATCGCTGACCCAAACACACAAACAGGTCAAGCTAAATAAAACCGTTTAATAATAGGTAGGTATTTAAGTAGGTAACTGAATCACTTGATCACTACTAACCGACTAACTTTGCTAAAAACAACAGAATATCTTGATATTTGCTAACCGACAATACTATTTATTAGTATCTGTGTGAAGTTTGTTATTTTTAGAAGTCTAATGGTTTAGTATTAGCTGTGTTTATTTAGTGCTTGTTCAGAGACAACCAAGCCAAATCATCAAATAATAACCAAGTAACCTACTCATCAAGCGATAGCCAATTTACTTGTTTAACCATACATAACTACATTTCGGAAATTCGGACGCCGCTGTGTGCCGCGCGCCGCCGCCAGCGCCGCGCGCGCCGCGCGGCCCACCCCACCGTCAGTTGTGCGTCAGTTGCCGTGCCCGTTAGTTGTGGTCAATGTCATATTCGTGGTTGTGGTCAGCTAAATTAGACTCAGAATCAGTGTTCAAAAGGATTAGGTTATTGTACATTAATGGACGAAGAAGTGCAAAACCTTCTAAAAGCGTGGGAGCTTGAGGAGTACATAAATGTTTTCAAAGGTGAGTTTTCAAGCTGTTTTATTCTGTCTGTTACAAGTGTGGATATGTGGTACCCAAAATAGGTAATATGGGACCACGAGTTCCTTAAACCCTTTTTGTAATTGCATGTAGTGTTAATCCGTGTAGTGTACCTTACCTACCTATCTTTGCTTCTTTCATATTTTGTACAAAACGAATGGAAATAAAGTCGCCATTTAGAGCACCGAATGCTTTGAACGCGGCTGTCGACTGTCTTTCGACTTTATTTCCATCCGTTTTGTACATAGGTTCGAAACGCCGCCGCGCAGGCGACGCCGCAGCTCCGCCGCTTGTATAGGTACCTACCTGAGTATAATAGTATCTCCCGCGGGCCGCGGGCCGCGCCTGAACATGAGGTCTAGTAATCACGTGGTCTGTGCTGTGATAAGGGTGAGGACATAAAGAGGCGGGTTCCTGGTGCAGACAAACCGGTACGGGTAGGTAGGTACCGATCCGTACAGGTAAAATATTCCAATGTTATCATAATTATATATGCGCTCACGCTTAAAGAAACAGGTTGTTACCTGTTTCTATATGTAGGGCATCCTGCACCGATCCGCTCCGTACCGCTCTTTATGTCCTCACCCTTACCAACCAACTATGTCCATCGGCGCCGGCGCCGGCGGCGCGACGGCACGGCATCGGCTGATCCTGTGGCTGATCGGCATGGCAATCCGAATATCCAACGAATAGTATGTAGGTACTATACCTATGACATATTGTTAGGCATAAGCATTGGCGGGGGGGTGCTTATAAGACCCATCAGACTTGGTAGCTCCTCCCGGCTCAGATACCCCTTCCCCCCTTCGGTACGCCCATGCATCTCTTGGTTAGGTACTATAACAATCCAATGTACTTACAATCCGTTCAACGAAAGATAAAGAGACCTCGAGAGTCCAGGAAATAAAATTGCTCTCTTCTCACAAAATAAAAAGTCGGTTTTAATAAAAATTTTAATTTTGTCACTTCGTTATTAGGTATTTGTTGTTGTAGTGGCAATAGAAAAACATAGGTACTCAAAAAATTTCAACTGTCTTCCAATTACGGTTCGTGAGTTATACCTACACCTGCCCGGTGACAAAAAGACAGACAAACAGCTGAGGCTTAGTAGTAGAGGTTTTTAGACTGTGGTAGTAGGGTCCCGTTGGCACCCTTTGATTACGGATTTACCTACATTGGTTTCATGATTATCTAGTTGTTGCCCTGTAAATGTCAATTTCAATATAACTACGAACGACGACACCCCGCCGCCCGCCGCCGCCGTCGCCGCGGCCGTGCCGCCGCGCCGCGGCTGGCCCCGCCCCGCCATGCGCCATAGTGAAACCGAATTGTTTCCATTTTATTGCAGCCGACTGTACCTACCTATTGTTTTTTTGCAGTGAAATCGTTTTTTGTTCGCACGGAAAGAATGACAATACTAATGAATGTCGATCGATTCCTGTGTAAAGATGACTTTTCCCTCCTTAACGAGCTGGAGTGGCCGTGGACGCAAACACATTTAATAAGAAATGAAAAGTGCTTTTATTGCAATTATTCTACCGATAAAAGCTTACCCTACCACATCACGATGCATCAAAATAAATTGAAATATTTGCTGGATTACATTCCTGTGTGGTGTCAAGGCTGTTCTTATATGCTAGCTTACGACCATTTTCCAGACGACGAATGTGAATACTGTAATATAAACTTAATTAAAATAACTACTTAATAAAAACATTGCCAAAGCCATCAAGACTGAACTCGACTAATCATCATGAGGTAGGTACCTACCTACCCTATCTAATACCAAAGTAAACACTTAGGTACCTACCCGCGTGCGTATTAATGCGTAACGTAACGGTAGGTACCAAGAGCCAAAAGGTATCAAAACCAAACGCGTTTGGTTTTCCTTATGGAATGCCCGCGTCGCTCACAAGCCCGACGATCGCGCGCGCACGCCTAATGTGGGGGAGGCCATAACGTGGTGTTTATTTTATTAAACATGTTAATACTTACCTATATTTTAAAGCTTTAATGTTTTCTTTACAGAAAATGCAATTTCATCATTATCACTACATTTACTTGAGGAATCAGACTTAAAGGAACTATTTCCGAAAATTGGTCATCGTGCTATATTTAATAAAAATTTAGAAATACATAAAAAAACAATACACCCCAGCTCCGATTCTGTGGTAAGTCTGTTGTAACTCATGAGTACCTAGGTACCTAGTTATTATGTTTTGTTGTCATTCTTTCTTAGCCCCTCATACTATTTCTTTAAATTTTTAGGCATGTGAAAACTTGCCGAGTATTGATGTGAGCATGTCCGACTTCCTGACATTTCCGCTTGACTCTTATCCATCTCACGAACCAGCTTCAAGCACACCCGCTCATAATTCACCCTTATCAATAACAATTCCATCCGAGAACCAGCATGACATTTGCGTATGTACAATTTGCAGTTATTTTTTTATTACTATTGACTAGATAACTGTTACATGCATCCATGCAGGTCCTATTTATGTCTATTTTTTTATTTAAATAATGAGATGAGAGCACAGTCATTTTAAAAATCAATGGATTATTTCTTGCAAAGCTACTGCTCAGGCAGGCTAAACAAAATGTAATTTCTCTACTAGACATTACAATAACGAACTCTGTTTCGACGTCCTAAGATTCATTTCACATTGTTATTTTGACAATTTGTTTGGAATAGCTTGAAATGTAGCCGTGTGTACCTACTTTAATAATTTGTAAGTGTGCGCGCGCAGTGATTGCGCTCATCGTAGGTAGATAGCCTAGCCTATCTATGATTAATAGTTGTTTTTTTAGGGATGCTACTTTCAACAGTGCTTTTGCCCAGCTGCTTTGGCCTGTTATCGGTGCTGTGTGTTGGTATTGAGTTGACATCATAGTAGGACCAAATAAACTAATTTTTTTGATACTTTCCAGGATTTACCACTGCTTTTAAGTAGAAGCTTGGAAGGAAAAGGTCTACTTAAGTTGGACAAAAATGAACCTTTAGACAATGCGGCAAGACAAAAGCTAGTAAGAATTATAGGGACATATATATTAAGTTCGCACCCGGAAGCAGTGATCAGAACTTCCATGTATGCAAATTGGACACATGAAATTGTAAAAGTATTTCCGCATGAAAAGAGAACAGTGTATTTTCATAGCAAAATTGTGGACTCGTCACGCGGCGTCATCAACAGGCTTGCAGGAAAGTTGCCTGACCAAATACACAACCTAAAAAGGAAATATAGAGAGACTGGTGTGATAGAAAAACGGCGAAGAATATCTGCTGAATCATCTTCATCAAAGACACCGCCTTCCTCACCAGTAATTAGCCTACCAGGGGGTCTAATTAACGATGATCAGGAAGAAACTCTAGAAAAAATTCAATGGCTGAAAAACTCAAGTGAGCCTTGGTCGATCGTCGAACAAAAGTGGACTGACACAACGAACACACGTTTAAACATATCTAAGAACATGCTAATATCTGAATATTTCAATGAATACCCTGCTCTACAGAAACCGACGGGATACCTTTTGGTAAGTAGGTATTTGTAACACACAAACTTCTGACCGCGGTACCCTACCACGGTCAGAAGTTTGTATTACTTAATACCTGTATATTATGACTAGTTTCTAGTAGGAGTAAGCGTGACAAACATCCATCCATACATCTAAACTTCCGCATTTATAATATTAGTGTGAAGTACCTGTAACCAATCATTTTTAACCTTCTTGTTTTTTGTTGTTGTTTACAGCTAGAAAAAGACTTTGAAAATTTATACACCGGGCAGTACTCCGAGCTTTTTGAAAACCTCCCTACATTAAAAGAAAGGCTTAATAATCTAGCGAAAAAAAAGTTGAGCAATAATAATAAGGATAAAAACTTGGCTACCTTAGTCGCTTTGCAAGATTGTGAGTACCTACCTATACCTACTTAAGTACCTACCTACCTATGATAAGTATGTTTAACACTATCTACACTCTCGCGAGCACACCTCCGGGTAGTGTTCATGTGACGCTGCAAGCGGTGGCTGTATGTCCGTATGATTCCATTATCAATTTATCTCCACTTCTCTGGCAATGTCCTATATCCAGCAATGGACCTACTAGTGATGATGATGACCGACTTCTACATGCTTATCCCTACTTCCAAATAAATAAGTACCTAAGTAAAATGAAATGGGTGGGGAGATTCGGACCAATTAATTTCGTAAGTTATTAATATTACGAACCAGCCTTCCGGATCAAACCAACTTTCAACTGGTATATACCTACTGTTAGTAGGATCGTATTAAAATTTTGCTATTCTATATTGTTTCAGCATCTGAAGAAAACGCCAATATTGGAAGTTTGCTGCTCATACCTTCACTTTTATCGGTGACAAGCATTCGTTTGAAGGGAAAACAAAAGAAAGTGTGGCGTCCTTCTAAAACAGAGGTGCGGGAAGGGTTCATTACGCATGTTAGGGATGACTCTGACATAATATCAGTGATAAATATAAGGCGCGAGAAGTTCACCGATTTTGGTCTGACCCTACAACCGTTTGTAATTATTGTGGGCCCATCTCTGGAAGAGATTAAATCGTATTACGTAATAATCGATAAGGTATGGTACATTGTTCCTGATATTATGTCAGCAGTCAATGCTTGTTTCAAAATAATATGGGTAGTCAATGCTCAATACCCCATGGAATGTCATAGCACATGGATGTTCATTCAGCATGCAATTTACAAATTCAAAACATCATTTGATAAATCTTCCACGTCTAGTCATACCTTAATGGGAGAATTGGGCATTCATTAAGTTTTAAGGTGCCTGTCTGTATACGTAAAACTAGCGCCGCCGCATAAAAAATATTGTTCTGTTTGTGACAATGGTTTGTGAAACCTATTAAAAGCTTTTTTTAATACCTCTGTAATAGTTTTATTTTGTATAGTTTAGGAAGAGTAGCGAAAACAGAGGTTGGTGGCCAGCAAGTGCAACTTCGCTACTCCTCTTAAACTACACAAAATAAAACTAAAGTATTTTTAGTTATTCGCACCCTCAGTGTATCTACATTAGATACTGGTACGATTGTACAGTTACTAGGAGTAGGATACCTATCTCATAGTGATTAGTTGAATTCAGTTTTGATGGCAATGTTTTTATTTTATTTTTGGATAGATATCTTTTTAAATTAAGGATATTTCAACGCGTTACGCTACTTACACTATGGTTATTTGTTTTTTATGTAAGGACTCAGTGCAATTAAAAGCACTTCAATATCATTTTAATTTTAAACACAACGGATACGAGATAGAACAATACAAATGCTGCGAAGATAATTGTAAGCGGTCATTTCAATTATTGTGTAGTTTTAAAAGACATTTACGAAAATTTCATATACCAGAGGCCAAATCTTTCTCCATAGATATTGTACAAAACAGTGATATTAATGCTGAACAGGTGCAGCCTCTGGATACAGATGTGGAACAAAACAATGAAATCATAGCCCCCTTATCTCTTGCTTCTGTCTCTTCTTGCCCAATACCTGCTGCCAAATCTATCAATAATGTTCTTTCTACATTTATTGCGTCAACTTACGCTAACACATTATTGCCACGAAACGCTGTACAAAATATTGTTGAAGGCTTAGATCAATGTCTTAGGTCGTTAATTCCTGTAATAGAACAAAGTGCAAATAAGGTTTTGGTTAAACAGTCTCATAGTTCTACTATTTCAAAGAGTTTAACTAATGAATTAGAAACATCAATAACTACTTCACTGAGTAACTTTAATACCGAACGTAAACGACTGAACTATTTTAAGAAACAGGGAACCTACATAGAACCTGAATCTGTAGTTGTTGGGCAACGGCTTGATAGAGTTAGAAGTCAAGGAACAACACGTGTACAACCAAGAGAATGCCATGTACAATTTATTCCTTTAAGAGAAGTTCTAAAGAGATTTTTTAGTATAGAGCACATTCTGTCAGAGACCTTACAGTACATGGATAGTTTAAAAGATAAAGTTGAAAAAGAGAATTTTATCCAAGGCTCTTATTGGACAAACAGAGTTAGTTATCACGGTGACAGAATTGTGATTCCTTTATTTCTATATTTCGATGATTATGAGACAGGAAATGTGCTCGGAAGCCACGCTGGTGTGCACAAACTAGGAGCGGTGTATGTCTCAATCCCCTGCTTACCTCCTAGGCGTGCTTCAGCTCTTTCTAATATTTTTCTATTTCTACTATTTCATTCATCAGACCGAATTACATTTGGTAACCATGCAATATTTCGTCCTGTGATAACTGAATTAAATTACTTAAATGAAACCGGTATTGACTTGGATATTCCAACTTTTAAAGGAAATTTATATTTTGAGCTTGGTGTAATTTTAGGTGATAATCTAGGGTTGCATAGTATGTTAGGACTTGTGGAAAGTTTTTCAGCAAATTTTTCATGCAGAGTCTGTAAAGTATCTAAAACTACACAAAAAAAACAATTATATGAAGACAAAAATTTGCTACGCAAAATTGAAACATATTCGGCGGAGTTAGCTTTAAACGATCCAACAACAACTGGTATAAAACAACGATGTGTTTTTCTAGATATTAATGGTTTTGACTTATTTCAACAGGTTGGGGTTGATATTATGCATGATGTACTTGAGGGTGTAGCTAAATATTTACTATGTTTCATGTTATTAGAGTACACTCAAAAGCTACGATTATTTACTTTGACTACACTTAACGAGAAAATAGCATACATGGATTTTGGACCCGATTGCAAGAACAGACCAACCTCAATAGAAAGAGAACATTTAATTCGGGGAGCATTGCGTTGTTCTTCAGGAGAGATGTTAACTCTTTTGCGATTCCTAGGAATAATAGTGGGTGATTTTGTGCCAAGAGATGACACCATTTGGTCGTTGTATGTTAAATTAAGAAAAATTCTAGACATTATTCTGACCGTCAAAGTCTCCGATGGAACAGAAGATTTATTACAAGTGCTTGTAGCTGAATTTAATGAGCATTACATTAAAATAACTAAAGACTCTCTAAAACCAAAGTTTCATAACATGATTCATTATCATTCAGCCATAAAAAAGTTTGGACCTATTTCTTCTTTGTGGTCTATGAGGTTCGAAGGCAAGCATAAACAGTCAAAAATGGCAGCGAACACATCATTTAACCATGTCAATGTTAGTTTATCTTTAGCTATACGTCATCAACTTCAACTTAATGACATTTTTTACAGTGGTGATGTTGGTAACCTTCTTAAATTAGGTCCAAAACAAAAAAAAATGCCAGCAGAAGCTTCCTACATTCAAAAAAAGTTAAATTTAGATTCAGTTAAATCGTTGGTATGTTTAAATTGGGCTATGATTTCTACTGTACGTTATAAAAAGGGATGCATACTTGTACATAGTTTAAAAAATGATTTATATAATTACGTTTTCTTGGAAGTTGAAAATGTTTACTTGTACGATTCTGACCGTTTGATTTTCACCGGTTCACTGTTTGAAACTGTCGAATTTGACGAACATTACTTCGCATACCAGCTAAACACCCGAGCTATAGATATGCATTGTACAGTGTTTTTTGAATCGTTACTTTCACCAATTATAAACACTAAAACTCTTTTGCTAAATGGAAAAGAGTATATAGTTTTAAGGAGCCCTTTGTAAAAATAATTTTTGGCATTGCTGTACTCTGCAAATTTCCAATATATTGTCCATCCGTATCCGTATTTTTGTTATAAGTAGGTATACAATTGTTTTTATTAAACTTTCGTGATCAGAACACATTAAAAAACATATAAATGTAAGTACGGGTATTTATCACGATACCTTTATATTATATTTTCCCGACGTTTCAACTGGATTGACTAACCGTGGTCGCGGGTACACTGAAGTAATGAAGATTCCGCAGCAAAGGCGTTTCTTGAACTCCCCTTACTTGATTGTCAGAAATGATCATAAGGGCCGGTTCACAGGTGCCTTCGCTTTGCTGCGGAATCTCCATTACTTCAGTTTACCCGCGACCACGGCTGGTGCTATCCAGTTGAAACGTCGGGACAAAATAATAAAAATTTTGTCTCAAAATTTAAAATTAATTTTTTTTTTAAATTTAAATTTAAAAATTTAGATTTTCCATAAGTACAGTGATTTTAAATTTTAATTTTTTTTTAAATGTGTTGTCTCATTAAATTGTTACATAAATACATAATAAATATATATCAAAATGTCTAATTACATTTGTTTTCCATACAGTGATTTTAAATCTTAAAAATTTTTTAAATGTGTCGTCTCATTAAATTGTTTCATAATACATACATAATAAATATATTAAAATGTCTTTATTATAGTTGTTTTTAATGCTAGCTGTTAATGTACCTACTCCCAATTGCAGATAGGTATTTAGGTAGCAAAGTTTGTATTAGTTCTTGTACATTTTACATTGGCTTTAAGTAAGCACAACCAACCTACCATGCGTCTATCGTATTTTTGGTGAATTGACTTTGTGGTTATAATTACAAAGTCAATTCGACAATAATACGCTAAGTAGATTGGTTGTGGTTACCTATAGCCAAGGTAAAATGTTGGCTCAAAGTACCGAGAGAGCCGGTTGTGGCTACAAAGTAGGTTGGCTGTGGTTACCTAGTAAACTAGCTCAAGGTACCGAGAAAGTTGGTTCTGGCTACAAAGTAAATTCACTAATACTACAAAGTAGGTTGGCTGTGGTTACCTAGTAAACTAGCTCAAAGTACCGAGAGACTCGGTTGTGGCAACAAAGTAGGTTGGCTGTGGTTACCTAGTAAACTAGCTCAAAGTACCGAGAGACTCGGTTGTGGCTACAAAGTAGGTTGGCTGTGGTTGCCTAGTAAACTAGTTCAAAGTACCGAGAGAGTCGGTTGTAGCAACAAAGTAGGTTGGCTGTGGTTACCTAGTAAACTAGCAAAAAGTACCGAGAGACTCGGTTGTGGCTACAAAGTAGGTTGGCTGTGGTTGCCTAGTAAACTAGCTCAAAGTACCGAGAGAGTCGGTTGTGGCAACAAAGCAGGTTGGCTGCGGTTACCTAGTAAACTAGCTCAAAGTACCGAGAGAGTCGGTTGTGGCAACAAAGTAGGTTGGCTGTGGTTACCTAGTAAACTAGCTCAAAGTACCGAGAAACTCGGTTGTGGCAACAAAGTAGGTTGGCTGTGGTTACCTAGTAAACTAGCTCAAAGTACCGAGAGACTCGGTTGTGGCTACAAAGTAGGTTGGCTGTGGTTGCCTAGTAAACTAGTTCAAAGTACCGAGAGAGTCGGTTGTGGCAACAAAGTAGGTTGGCTGTGGTTACCTAGTAAACTAGCACAAAGTACCGAGAGACTCGGTTGTGGCTACAAAGTAGGTTGGCTGTGGTTGCCTAGTAAACTAGCTCAAAGTACCGAGAGAGTCGGTTGTGGCTACAAAGTAAATTCACTAATATTACAGAGTAGGTTGGCTGTGGTTACCTAGTAAACTATCTCAAAGTACCGAGAGAGTCGGTTGTGGCAACAAAGTAGGTTGGCTGTGGTTACCTAGTAAACTAGCACAAAGTACCGAGAGACTCGGTTGTGGCTACAAAGTAGGTTGGCTGTGGTTGCCTAGTAAACTAGCTCAAAGTACCGAGAGAGTCGGTTGTGGCTACAAAGTAAATTCACTAATAATACAGAGTAGGTTGGCTGTGGTTACCTAGTAAACTATCTCAAAGTACCGAGAGAGTCGGTTGTGGCAACAAAGTAGGTTGGCTGTGGTTACCTAGTAAACTAGCTCAAAGTACCGAGAGAGTCGATTGTGGCTACAAAGTAAATTCACTAATATTACTGAGTAGGTTGGCTGTGGTTACCTAGTAAACTAGCTCAAAGTACCGAGAGAGTCAGTTGTGGCTACAGAGTCAATTCACAAATACTACAGAGGAGGTTGACTGTGGTTAGCTAGTAAATAGGGTTATTGTTTAATAAACAATTTTAACCATTTAATCAGGTTAATATTGATCAAGTAAAGTTAGCAAACTTGACTTGTTTATTTTTAACTATAAACTTTGCAGGCGCTATATTGATCAACCTGCTTAGTAATTTTCTGCCAAGAGTTGGTTATTTTTACACGTAGAATTTTTTCCGTGCAGGGATAAATGGAAAGAGGGGTGGAAGGCCTTTGTTCAGCAGTGGGATACAGCAGGTTCATAATTATAATAATTAACGAGGGAATTAGGTGTTCGAGGTCTCACTCTCAAGCTATTGGGAGAGACGAGACCTTGTCATAATACTCGCCTCACGTGATCACACTTCTTTAAACAAGGGTCTTTGTTGTTTTACAAATCACGTGTATTTACTATTAGGTACATCGTACACCTCTGCCTTACCCATCGTGGATTACAGACGTGATATTATGTTATAAGTTTGTAAAGAAATAAACGATTAAATTTTAATGAAAGAGCCTATTCAAAAGCTCCTACAAACCACACTAGACAACATTAATTAAATCGTGAAAGCACTAACTAATTAAAACCCAGTCTTCCAGTATTCATAAGTTATTAATATTTCCACACGAAAACACTTCTTCATCTCATTATGAGTGGGAAACCCGAAGGCTGTTCTTGAAACCTCACAATCAGTCAGGCATATTACGTAAAACTTCGTGGTTACATAAAAGCGTTGCTACCCACGCAAGTCCTACGTGTTTCCGTACCTAGATTAAGGGCAAGAGTCTGTGTTATTAAACTTCTTAATTTTGTACCCATATGATGAGAATTTATTCCAGTTAAAGGGCCCTATTACATGGCTTAAATATAAACATAAGTTTTGTTTAACATAACCAGCGTTCGTTGTATAAATCATAAATGTACTGTGCGTTTCTGCATAGCTCTTTCAGAAAATAAAAGTTTTAAGCAAAAAGTATGTTTGCTCAGGAATCAGGGGGTTTAAAATGGAAACTTAACCATATCATAATAGGATCATAGTATGAATTGCGTTTATTCGTAAAATGTGAAAAAAATAGACCATTCATAACAGTAACTCACAATTATGATGATTTGCTAAAGTGGCCATTGTAGACCCCCCGATCTAGATATTATGTATATTGAGATTATTGCATCCTATTTCTAAGTTAGTGTTATATTATGTTGGCTTGCTGCACGCTTTGGTGCAAACTGTAAGTGCAGCAAGTATCTGTTTAATCTTCTGCATAGAGTAATGCCATGCCCATATTGTCCATGTCTCTAAAACGAAAGCTTATGGACATGTGTATTCTTCCCATCTTCACCTACGACGCACAAACTTTGTCTTTAACTACCATCCAAAAGACCAAACTCAAGGTTTGCCAACGCGCTATGGAGCGCAGTATCCTAAGTGTAAAATTAACCGATCGTGTTCGAAACACTATACTGCGCTCCACAACGCAAATTGTTGACGTGGCTCAAAAGGCTGCCATACTTAAATGCGACTGGGCAGGACATGTCTGTCGCATGCCGAACGAACTGTGGGCCCGTAAAGCTCAGGATTGGTGCCCTGAAACAGTGACACGGGATCGCGGCAGACCACGAAGGAGATGGCGGGACCAACTAGATATGTGTTCCTTGAGAATTGGATAGAAGTTACACGGAATTGTGATCGTTGATAAAGAGTAATATTATAAAACAGAGGCGTCAAATCGACCAAGGTAAACACAATACAACCTTATATAATAACGTTTAGGGTTACATTTCCACAACTGTCATACATCTAAAGTCTGCATTTAAAAGGCAAAACCGCAGGAAATCAATAAAATTATCCTGTTAGGTATAAATAAACGCGCTTATCAGCTACAGCCCGGATAGTTGAAGAGGCCATAATTGGCAATATAGCATTTTAATGAAAAAATCGCCTGTTTTCTTAATAAATCAGATCATCAGCTTCCTTCTTTATTTTTTTATGTCTTTTTCAACTGCAAAATCAGCCTATATGTTCCAATAGCTGAGCAGACCAGCAGACCACCCCTCCCTTTGAGATAGAACGGTCTATACACACGCAGGCCCAGTGCGGTTTGCTAGATCTCACATGGTCTTCGAATATTATGTATCTAGTTCCCAACGATACTGTCTTTCATAGTTTGTACGGTTGTTCAACTGTACTTAAAGTTATCGAACGATCAGAGTGAGTCAGACTGAACTAAGTTACGACTTGAAAGTAGGTTATGAGAAATCAGAATTATCTCTTTATTATAAAGAAGCACTCATTCAAGATGCGTTGAGCATTTAATGACTATCTAAATTCTAACTAAATGTCAATTTTATTGGCGCTTTCTTTAGATTTTTTTTAAGAATAAGTAAGGAGGTGTAGTGATTTACAGCAAGATAAAGACCAATTTAAAGAATAGTTCAAAAATATCTTACACGTGAAAAGATTATTGCTTTCAATATCAATTACTGCAACAAATCCATTTTTGCATCTCGAAACGCAACGTTATTACGAGTACTAAACCACTTTTGGGTAAGACTGGAAGCCGACCATAAATTAAAGAAAATGCCATCATGATCTTAACCAAAAACAGCTCAGTTACGTAAGAGATTTCGCCGAGAACGGACGTGTGGGCTGATTGCCTCAGGAGGTCACATCGGTAAAATGAAACGTCTTTTTCTTAACACCGAGTGTAAGTAGGAGGTATTTAACCTAAATAATGCGCGTGCATTCAAATTGGTGTGGTAAAGTATATGGTGATTTATGTGGTAATAGTGAGGCGGGCCGATAATAGCCCGCATTTGTAATTAAAGTAAAGATAAAAACCCCCGGGTTCTGATAACCCCAGCAAAAAATTCTGACTTAGAGACTAGTAATTCTAATGTCTAACTCATATTAAGTTTAGAGATGTATCGACCACTAATGATCATCTGCTTAGCGTTTTCCCAACTGTTTTATAAAATACCATAACTTCATCATGCCACCCACAATTCGCCAGTATGTTTAAGTACTGAAGACGAGCCTTCAACCGTCCACAAAACCAAACTCCCGTTTGCTACTCAGAAATTCCCGATGACAAACCAAACAGCACTTTGCAAGTCGAACAAAGTCATCATCTGCCTAGCCTTTTCCCAACCATGTTGGGGTCGGCTTCTAATCTAACTGGATGCAGCTGAATACCAGTATTTTACATGGAGCGACTGCCTATCTGACCTCCACAACCCAGTTAATAGGTACAGGGTAATACGATCACCTTTGTAAGACTGGTTGTCAGACTTTCAAGTCGCACAAAGTAAGCTCGAATATTGTCAACAGTCTATCAAATCACAACGCATCCCTCGGCAAAGCCAATCGATTTCCGCCTACCTTTTCTAAATATACATCCATCTATATCATCAGACAGTTCAATACACCGACATAAGTTCAGACAGGTATGACATAGCGCTTCCAGCATCCCCCTGTCTGTCTGGCGGATTAATTACTGAAAGCCAATCAGAGCGTATGAAACATCAACAAAAGGGTACGGAGAGGGCTTTTAAAGTAATTTGATTCGACTGTAACAGGATGGATGAGCAGTGGTGGCCCAGTGGTTGCGGCCCCGACTTACGAACAGTAAGTCGTGGGTTCGAACCCAGGCAGGCGCATTACTTTGTGTAATTTATTTAATCACCACTGCTCCAAAAAACGGTGAAGGAAAACATCGTGAGAGAACCAAAAAATTCGAAGATATGTGACATCTACCAACCCACACACACGCGTGGTGGATTATAGACCATCCCTCTCATAGAGAGGCCTGAGTCCCTGCAGTGGGAACATTATAGGCTGATGATGATGATGATGAGGGTGGATGTTAATACCTTTATAGGATTTAGTAGAGCAGTATGCGTTTTTGAGTGCGTTTGGTTTGTATGGTAAATAAAAGAATAGAATTGAATAGAAAACTAAAACTAAAACGAAAACTGCATAATATTGTCTTTTTCTTGTGTCAATTTTTTATGTGTAAAGAGTGTTGTACTTTTTTTAAATAGACTGCAGTTTTCTATAATGCTTACAAGTTCAACTAGGGATGTGATTTGATTTTTTTTGTATAACTTCAATGGACCATACAATTTTAGGAGTTTTTTTTTACTATTAAAAGAGCGATCATTTTTATGAAACATTAACAGCAGTTGCACATGCGCAAGACGATTAATTATTGCTTTTTTAACTATTTCAAAAAGTTTCATAATCATAAAATAACTAAGTAACAGTCAGTGGAAACCGACCTTAAAATAATATCAACATTTGCAAACTTGTCGCACTTTAGGTTCAGTCTGCCAATATACCACCAGTTACCTACATAAATATGAACCGATTAAATCTGACATTACGAGTTTACGACACAGTTACGACTAAAATACTTTAAAAACTGCTAAATGCAAGCGTTCATTATAACGCCACTTTAGAGTTTCAGTTTGGTAAAATGAGTGCGAAACAATTTTTGCATACATGTAAAACTTTTGCAAAAATGAACTTTTTGTTTCGTTTTATATTATTTTACATTTTTTTTTTCATTTCGTTATTTCGTTTTTTTTAAATAAAAATTATAACATCAAAGCTCACACTATGAAACCATTGTGAGGATCGGCCTCGACATGAAGGGCTAAGAAGGAACATGGGTGGTTTTTAGTCAGTAGAAGTCTGACACTCCCTTCCGCTCTGCCCAAGAGCGGGAGGGGTCATTTGATGATTTTCCACCCACCATAAAAAAAAAAAAAAAAGCTTACACTATGAACGAACAAAGACTATCCTAACTAAGGGGAACAAAGACCCGTGCTGCAAGTTGTTCGAAAAAAATACCGCGGCCTCGACACAAAGAGCTAAGAAGGAACATGGGTGGATTTTAGTCAGTAGAAGTCCCTACCGCTCTGCCCAGAGCGGGAGGAGTCATTTTATGATTTCCCACACTCCAAAAAAAAAATTGGGAACAAAGACTTTCCTAGGGTACGACATACTGTGAAGAATGTAAGGTACAGTTAAGTATATTATAAGTTACTTTGTCGCATTAGATTAATTTATCATCTGTAACGGCAAAGGAAACGTAAAAGATAAATAAATAATGTCGATGGGCGCGCATCCGCCGCCATTTTGAAGCGTAGAAAAATTAGGTAAGAAGCACGCGTATAATACCACCGAAGCTCACACTACCGCGAACATAGCACCTTAACCTTAAGGCTTGTATTCACGCCAATGACCTTGTGCATACAAACTACTCCTCTCGGTCGTAGATACGGACTTTAAACGGACGCATTTTTCATTTATTATAATTAAAATAATACATGTTTTTAAAAAGTAACAAAACCAAATTATTTTCCTTTGTATTTCAAAGCAGTAGATATTTTTTTTATTTCATTTTGTTAAAAAATGAAGGAGTAAAATGGTTCCATTCAACGATTCGGAGGTGATTTTGTGGATTTTTTTTCTTATTATGTGATACCGATACAAAAATTATGGCTAAACCAAATTACGTGTCATATCATGTAGATTACTAACAATTTTTCTCAGATGTAATTTCTCTGTAAGTGCCGGTGAAAAACTGCTTCATCTGCACGCTGTTTTTAAGCTTTTTCGAGAGAGGAGCCTTAACATGACATAAAATATCTTCAGTGACTTCTCGCAGCTAACCATGTTTTTAAGCTAGTCATGTTTTAAAATATTCACAGTTCGCAGCTACTTAAACATACGAGAGATGAATTGGCCTTGCCTAACTTCATCACAGCGATTATGAACTGGAACATATCCGCAATTTTGAATTGTCAACATAAGACGGATGATCAAATCATAGCACAGAAATATTATTTTATTGCTATATAAATATGTATTCAAAAACTATAACATGAGCTAGCAGTCAAAGCGAGGGCTTTGACTGTTAATTTTCAATCACAATTTTTTTACTTACCTAGAAAAGCACTAATATAAATGACCGAAGATACTCCGTAACTAAACATCTAAGGAATAATTAGTGATAAAGCGAAACAGCATACTAGCACTAAGCAAAAAACAAAAGTACCCTTTTGTTTTTTTTTTAAATAAGCGAAATAGCAATCAAATTCAAACTAGCCATTTATGTCCCACTGCAGGGCAAAGGCCTCCCTTCCCTCTTTCCACTTATCCCTATCCAATGCTCTTAAATGCCAATCCCTGCGAAAAGAGTCGAGTTCGTCCCGCCATCTTTTTCTGGGCCTGCCGCGCTGTCGTTTACTGCTGTTTGGGACCCATTGTGTGGTTACTTTAGCCCATAGCTTCTCCGGCATGCGGCAGATGTGGCCAGCCCAGTACCATTTAAGCTTGGCAGCCGTGTGACTTACGTCGGCAATTTGAGTTTTGGAACGTAGTATCGAGTTTTTTATTCGGTCAGTAAGCTTGACTCCAAGGATACTACGCTCCATTGCTCGCTGACAGACCCCGAGTGCGGACTTTTGACGCTTGGTTAATGACCACGTCTGCGCTCCATAGGTGAGGGTAGGAAGAATGCACATGTCCATGAGTTTTCTCTTGAGGGAGAGAGGGAGAGCTCCTTTCATTATTTGTTTCATCGACCAATAGCTCTTCCAGGCGTTCTCGGTGCGTCGAGCAACTTCTTTGTCTTGTCTTGCCTGGAAGGAGACTATTTGGCCGAGGTAAATGTACTCATGGGCATTGAATATGTCCATGAGTACATCATGGTATCATCCTCGCACCCCCAATTCCTATATTGCGCTTGATAGATCAGCATCAACCTCCCGAACAAGCCGGATTCCGCCGTGGCCTCACCACAACCGACCATCTACCGTCCCTTAATCAGGTTATAGAAAAACATTTTGAATTCAACCTACCCTTATACCTCGCATTTGTCGATTATTCTAAGGCATTTGACAGTTTATCGCACAACACCATAATTGAATCTCTGCAAAACCAGAACATTGAATCTCTATACATTACATTATTACAAAAAATTTACCAAAGTAGCACGGCAGCCATAAAAATAAACACTACAGGACCATCATTCCCTATCCAAAAAGGGGTAAAACAGGGCGACCCACTTTCTCCAAAACTCTTCACAGCCACCCTTGAAGAAGTCTTTAGAAAACTTAATAGCAAGTGGAGCGACAAGGGCATCAACGTGGGCGATAGAAGATTAACTAATCTCCGCTTCGCCGACGATATTGTCCTTTTCTCCTCCACGGCAGCCGAGTTAGGCCTAATGCTCGACCAACTGAGCAGTGCCAGCCTCGAGGTCGGACTCGCGATGAATATGACAAAAACCAAGGTGAAATAGCAATAAAGTTAATAAAACGAAGACGGCTACTGCACGACTAACGCACTAAAAAAATACTAATTTGTTAAAAATCTAGTATGGTCATCACTAAAATACCCGAGAACACACCCCAAGGACAAAGCAGCAAACGGGCGCCATTTCGCGATACTTCCTCGCCGATATCATCCAGGGCGCAAACTCACTCTCGTGCTTGTCCCCTCTACTTCGCACCTCAGCTAACGCCTCTGCCTGCTGCTACCGACGACAGCGTCAGCTCACTCTCATGCCGCTCCCCACCTTCCCGCACCTCAGCCGAATAACGCCCCTGCCTGCCGCTACCGATGACAGCGCCAGCTCACTCTCGTGCCGCACCCCCCCCTTCCCGCACCTCAGCTGAATAACGCCCCTGCCTGCCGCTACCGACGACAGTGCCAGCTCAGTCTCGTGCCGCACCCCCCCCCTTCCCCCACCTCAGCCGAATAACGCCCCTGCCTACCGCTACCGACGACAGCGCCAGCTCACTCTCGTGCCGCTCCCCCCCTTCCCCCACCTCAGCCGAATAACGCCCCTGCCTACCGCTACCGACGACAGCGCCAGCTCACTCTCGTGCCGGTCCCCCCCTTCCCGCACCTCAGCCGAATAACGCCCTTGCCTGCCGCTACAGACGAGTGCGCAAACTCACTCTAGTGCCGCATACCCCCCCGCACCTCAGCCGATAACGCCGCTGCCCGCCGCTAACCACGAGGTCGCCACTAAAGAACAAAGATATAAACAGCCTCTATGTGATTTTTTGAATTTTAGCAATACATTGAAGCCATTTTAAAGTTTCCTCAGAATTAGAATACCTGAACAAGCACATAGAAAGACTCACTCAGATGATGAAGGATAATCCATCTATAACGTCCGCAAAGTACTACACCGCCGCCATTTTGTGTTCAGCAAACCAGTTCCAAAAAAATAAATTGTTCGCGAAAAATACATCACTTCTTACACAGAGGTTTTTAAAATTAGAAGAGAGCATTTTTGAAAATTTGAAAGCTTTTTCTTACAACTTTTTTAAAGATCACGCTTATCGGATTACGCGGATCTGCGATATACACAAATGCAGCGATGAAAACTACTAAAATAATGACTTCCCTTATTACAATATACGGCATTGTAAGGATTAAAGATCTTACGCACGACTACCAGCTCCCACGAACCGGGCTAGAGTAACTATTGCCCGGGCTAACCAGCTCGGCGCACCCTAGCCCGAACAAAGTACAGCCCAATTTCGATGTGCGCGCACCTGAACCACGAGGGGCGCGGGGCGGGTAAGCACGGCCGCCATTTTAAAACTAAATTTGTCTGTATTAGTAAGGCACAACTCACAAGTACAAAAAAGTCATGGAAAAGAAGGTTCAATATTGATTCATGCATCCCAAGTCAATTCGCACAAATAATCTTCACTTCAGTTGCGCGGGTAAGTCACTCTTACTTGGTGACGGCCGTTATATTCGAAGCACGCGGTTCACAATTTGAACTGCTAAAAAAGTAAGGGAACCAAGAAACCTTCAGTTCGAATGCGCGCGCATTTCCCACCCACTTTTAAGCGCAGTACGCGACACACCCGTTTCCGTGGCTACCATTTCGCGGAATTTTAGCCATGGTGGTACTCGGGATGCAGCTACTTTCTAATGCACTATTAGATTAAAGTGTTTGAAGTGAATTAATAAGTGATGCGTCCTTCATTAAAGTTACTAGGTGTCAAACGAAATTCTAATACGCGGGTGCGATCTCGGATAGTTTCGGGTTTTTTGAGAAATGACCGGAGAAATGGCACAGTTAAGAATGGGTGGTTACGATAAGTTTGCATCATTTGTATTAAACTAGCCTTATTGGCGCCCAACAAATCAATGTTGGGCGCCCGTAGATTATAAAACGAAACACGAACAATCGAAGCTTGGAAGCTGAAGAATAAGCAAGAAATATATACCGACCACCAATTACACGCCCGGAGGAAGCTTATAGATCTCTTCCAAAGAAAAAATATAACAACTGCATAAATGTCATGATCATTATCACTATGTTGTTTTTTTCTTTCGCCAGAAGTTACGTGTCGTTCTTTCGTCAGAAGTTACGTGACGTTGTTGGCCAGAACTTGCGAGTGCCAATTCGAAATGCTGTGGTGAGGCCGCTTACTGGACAGTAATGGCGGAGGCCGCATGAAAATGAACTTTATCGATCCGGACCCCCCATCCGCATCTCGCCCCTCAACCGATAACACGCCTGCGCCCTCATCGGCGGATGAGGGCGCTTACTGATACCCAAAACTCAAACTCAAAGCATTTATTTCAATTAAACCATTATAGGCATTTTTGAATGTCAGAAGAACAATTCATAAAACAAAACTACGAGTGCAATACGTTATCCCGAAAACCACCACGCCGAACCACACGCCACCGAATGCAAGCAACAACGAACACTGCGAGCACGAAAGCACGCAGCGACGCACACCGCAACAACGAATGCACGAGACTCCAAATCACGGAACAACGAACGCACTAGAGCGGCGCCACGTGGCACTCATGAACAAAGACATTTTCCAAAACAACCTCTATGTGAAATTATTTGAGTTTTAAAAGTACATTGAAGCTATTCTAAAGTTTCCTGATAATTTGAATATTCGAGCGTACACTCACTGACAGGCCACAGATAGGCGTGATCGATAATCCGTCTCCAACATCCAAGAAGTAGTATAACGCCGTTATTTTGTGTTTAGCAAACCGGTGACCTACTTTGCACTTTCGAGATAACACCCCGGGGTAAAAAACAAAAACGTATTTTTTTAATCCCGGAAAAAAAACAGACTTTAAGTTCCTATTAGTATTTACACTTACAAAAAGTTAGTTTTACTTTCACAAAAATGTTATGGCAATAATATCCACGCATCCACCATTATTTTTAAAAGTTTCTTAATCCCCGCGCATATAGGATGAAGCGGGTCCACGATATACAAAACGACACAGTAAAAAAATACAAAAGCAATGACTTTTTTTAAAGTACGCATCGCAAGGATTAAAAGACTGCCAGCTCCAACGATCCGGGCTAGAGTAAGCATTGCCCGGGCTAACCAGCAAGGCACACCCTATCTTGAACAAAGAACAGCTCGTTTTCGGTGCGCGCGCACCTCGACGGCGCGGGGCGAGGGGCGAGGAAGCACGGCCGCCATTTTAAAATTGTTCTTACATTTGCCTGTATTAATAAGGCACTACTCACCAACATTAAAAAATCCTGGAAAAGAAGGTTCAAGATTGATTCACGTATCCTAAGTCCATTCGCATAACAAATCTTCACTTCAGTTGCGCGGGTAAGGCACTCCTACTTGGTGGCGGCCGTTATATTCGAAGCACGCGGTCGACAATTTGAACTCCTAAGGAAGTAAGGGAACAAAGAAACCTTCAGATCGGATGCGCGCGCATCTCCCACCCACTTTTCAGCGCAGTACGCGACACACCCGTTTCCATCGCTACGATTTCTCGGAATTCAGTCATGATGGTACTCGCGATGCAGCTACCTTCTAAATAATTATTAGAATTAAAGTGTTCGAGGAGAATTATTAAGTGACGCGTCCTACATTCAAATTGCCGATAAGTGTCTAATGAAATTTTAATACGTGGGTGTGATCTCGAACGATTACCCGTTTTCGAGAAATTACCGGATCAATAAAATATCGAAATAAGACGCTTATTAGATAAATGGCACAGTTAAGAATGGTGGTTACGATGAGTCTGCAGCAATCGTATTAAAACCTTATTAGCATCTAACATTGACTTGTTGGGCGCCACTCTAGCGTGATTGGCGCCCAACAAATCAGTGTTGGGTGCAGATAAATTATAGAACGAAACGAGCTGAAGAATTCAGTGATTAAACTAAAAATACATACTGACCTCCACATACACGCCCAAAGGAAGCTTACACGTCTCTTCTCACAAAAACAAATATTACAATAGCATAAATGTCAAGTTCACTGTCGCACTCACTGTGGATTTTTTCTTCTCAATATTCAAGTTATATAACAAAACAGGTACAACAAACATCGGCACATTGTCTATTTCTTATTTCATGTTCACGAGCAACTAATAAAATGTTGCCCAGCACTTGCAACTGCCATTTTAAAATGCTCATGCGTAGTAATTGTATTGTTGTTTTCAGTGAGAGGTCTACCCCCCTATTTAAATCTGTTTTAGGTAGCCTTCGAATGTCATCAGGTTTAATTTGTAACTGCCCCAAACGTTTGGTAAGATCTTTTAATTGACTTTTGTCTTTGTCCGGAACTTTTTATCGCTGCACATGGCCTCGGCGGATCGCTTTTTTTATTATGTGACTTGCCCAAGCGATAGTTTTTTTTTTTTTTTTTTTTAATTTTGTCCCGTACTTTTATGTGTCCTTACGTTAGCACAGAATGAATGGTATCGCATTTTAATCTCGGCTGGTTTTCGTATATTAACAACAGCAAAATTTTGTGTTTTTACCATTTTCAAATTTAGCTAATACTTCTTGAATCTCAAGTGATGCTACTGGATTTCCAATTGCAGGAAGTTATTAAAAAAAATATCAGTCACTGCAAACGCGCACTCACAACTCGATACACTTCCGAACCCCCCCAACACACGCACACACACAACAATTCCGAGCTCGACTGGTGGAAACTCGTATCGACTAGGTGAGGCTCGTTTGACTCTGCTCTACCTATAGCTAGTTATGGCTGAGATAACCCCCTTCTCTTTCCTTCTCCCGCACTACAAATGTCCTTAATTGGAGCGAGCCCCGGCCAAAACTGGACATGCGCAGTACAAGTGGGGGGAGCAGCTTTTAAGGTCATAGCCGCCATTTTGTATATCCTCTTCGCCCTAGGTGTGCTATATAAATTAAAAATATTGTGTGAGCAAAGTTGGCCTGCACTTATTTTAATCACAAATTCAACTACTGTCACTGCGCACTTTATTAAAAATACTATTTCACTTAATATTAACGATCAATAAAATTCATAATTATAATTGTCTACTAATAAAATATAATCCATCGTATAAGACTTAGCACTTTATGCTTCACGGTCTGATAAAGTTACTTATAAAAATAATTTGCACAAAAGACACACTGTTAAATATCGACACGCCTGATCACGGTCGCGCTCCGAGCTCGACTGGTGGAAAGACGGGGGCTCGTGAGGCCGTGTGACTGGGGCTGCGGGTTGTTTAAAAAAGAAACCGCGGCCCCGGACACAAAGGGCTAAGAAGAAACACGAGTGGTTTTTAGTACAAGTCTGACACTCCCTTCCTTACGCCGCGGGGGGAGTCATTCGATGATAACCCACACCCCAAAAAAAAAATGGTCGTGCTACTCTGCCCCACCTATAGTTAGCTATGGCTGAGCTATAAGCTATAGCTAGTTACATCAACCATGTTATTCCGACCACCGTAAATTTCTTAGAATTAAGATCAATGTTTTTACTGCGTCACATTTTAACCAATTTTCACAGTATTCATTTTCACAGGTACAACAACTTCACCTTATCATCATCATCATTCTACTGGTCTTATCCCAATTTATTTGGGGTCGGCGAAGTATGTCTTCTTATTCCATACAACTCTATTACTCGTCATCTCAGTAGTCACCTACTTTCTAGCCATATCACCCTTTACAAAGTCCATCCATCGTGTCTTTGGTCTTTCTCCACTCTTTCATGCCTTCATATTTTCATATTAAGATAAGATTATTACAGAGTAATTGCAAATATTTTACTTTGTAATAACTTTATTTGGTTTTCGTTCTAACAAATAAAATTGCATGTGTTTTCAATAAAAAGTGACCAATCTTGCGAAACCTTTAAACGCGAGATCTCGGAAATGTCTACAATATCGCGAGATTGCATCCCCTAGGAACCTCACCACCCCCTAGTCCACCTCTGCCTAAACCTCCGGGGATTACATTATCAGTATTGTATCCTTAAAAATTTTCGAACATTCATGACCTTATTTATTTAGCTAAATTGCACTGTGTCAAAAATTTCATCGATTCATAGTACTTTTCTGTGGTCACCTAGTAGATAAAATTTTTCCGCCTAAAGCTTAGCGCTTCTACCATTGCTTTATATGCTAAGTTTTAAATCAGTTAAAGCTTGTTACCGACGCTGCTTCCAGCAACAGGTCAGTGGCAACTTAACTGCTTGTGAAATATGCAAACCATATGTGGGAGGATGGTAAAAAAACGGAGCACCGTTGAAAAAAAAATGAGTATTCAATTGTTGGTTATAAATAAAATAAAAAAAAGGCAGATTTTGGTACGCGAAACATGTGATTTTAAACAACTTATAATTCAAATTTATTGCAAAAAAAATTAGAAGTCTAAAAATTAATAAAGAAATACTTACCGAAAATCAGTTGAAATCGCTTTCCATACTGCTTTTAAATAAAAAGCATAAACAAAAAATCGAAGAACATTTAAAAATCTACGAGCCATCGAAAAAAATTACTTAGTTATCAAAACGTCGTTCACTAAAAACCATCTCAAAAAGAACGCGGAAAATAATTTTTAAAAGAATAGTCATTATCACTTATGTTCTTTTGTTCACACGTTTCTAAAAGAAAAAATATAGGTGAGTAGGTAGTACTAAAATAGTACTAAAACTCCGAAATGTTAGAGCAATGATAAGCGCAACCTTTTACGAAGGCGCTCGCGACACAAGGGGCCTCTGCATCCCGCAGCGAAGGCCCGACTAACCCGACGACGCGCGCATCGTAGGTATGATTGATTTAATGCAAGAGAGGACCAGGTATTGCGTTTTGATGTATTTATAGTAACAAGCCAAACAGCTCGCCCGGCCATCCGGGGCCCGAACATGCGTACTAAGGGCTAGTTTCAGGTCTGGAAAGTTCCGGCCAACCCCGTTGCAGCGCCGAGGCCAATTATTACAGGGAGATCAATATTCTGTTACTATATTTGTTGAGACGTATGTTACGCCCTTTGCTTTGATTTCTTTTATTAAGGGTGGCGGGTGTATTTATGGCTATTATGCATTGTTTTGATAACTAAAGATTAGATAGATTAGAGAACAAAGGAATAAAGTCTCGTTACTACTTGTATTTGATATAATAACTAAGGAAGAAATAAATTTTATGACAAGATAAAACAAAGAAAGGCAAACGTTTAAAGGTGCTGAAGGGGACAAAGCTACATTGTACTTCCTAACCACTTGTAGCTTTCCTAAGACAGTTTTCTTAGATCTTTTAAGCAACTGCATTAGCTGTTCAAAAGATGACCAAGATTGGCATTGTGCCAGAAAATCGTGAACCTCTTTTATACCAAATTTTAGGCATATTCTGTTGCACAAGATCTTAGGGAGAATGCGACATGCGTTTTGAAAAATCAAAAGGATTGTTTGAGGAAAGGGAGGATTATCTCAACAGGGATGTCTCTATTGAAGGAGAAGGTTGTGTTATTCTCAAGCTGTTTGTAAAATAAATCACAAGGGACTTGGAAGTCCCCCAGTACGTGGTTGTTTGATAACCCGCTACAAATCGTGCATTATTCATAAAAGCTAAGCTCGCAACCGCTTTTCATGTTTTAATTTTTGAATTATTTTATTTAATAGTTTATTGATTTTGTTAACGTGTTCTGAGTACAGATCACATCAACATTGTGTTTTTACTTGAAAAATGTTTTCTTTTATGATTATTATTGATTTTCGAACGATATTTTAATTATTAAGTACTGTACTGATTTTACTCGTCTCAATTTATTATTATTGTTGTTGTATATGGGTATTTTGCCTGAAATAAAACACAATGTTTATTCGCGTCTCCATAGATTTTTGTGTGGTGTTTCGCAAAGCTAAAAATCTTAAATGTCTTCTCTTACGATACTGTTTCCATTTTCGCTACTAAAATAAATGCATAATTAAAAACTATTTTTATATTTAACTAGCTGTTGCCAGCGGCTTCGCCCGCTACAACTCGAAAATTATCCCGCGGAAAGATAAAATCGGGATAAAAACTATCCTATGTGTTTATCCAGGTCATAAACTATCTGTTTACCAAATATCCAAACCGTTCAGTAGTTTTTGCGTGAAAGACTAACAAACATCCACTCATCCATCCATCCATCCATACTTTCGCGTTTATAATATTAGTAGGAAGTAGGATTAAAAAAGGTTTTGTTTTTCATTATATTCGCCTATTATATATTATTCCTTAGAATCAAATTTATTGCTAGATTTAAAAATATCAATGCTAACCTCACTTAAACCACCATACTAACAACCCTAAGTGGCCCAAGTTAACCCAATTACGCAACTTGAAATTCTAAAACACTTACAGGGAATTCCAACCTCATAACTCTGTTATAAACTAAGTAACACCTTATTGGCAACCTTCCATAACGCACAGGAGACTGGAACTCCCCGAAGCACGTGGTAAATGTTTGTTTGATATCTCGAGTAGCGGCTGCAACTGCTCATAAATTATTCATGGTTTACTGCTGATACCCCAGTGCGTTATTGCATGAGGTATTGAGATGGTGTGGATTATTGAAACATTGTTTTTATTATGTAGAATTACGGTGTTAATTGACTTACTATTTAATGAAACATAGTTATTTTGTTTAAAGAAGTTAAAAAAAACAAGGTTAGTTTCAGAACTTTCGAAAGGTCCAAATTTACCAAACGACATCACTAAGGGCCTGACTACTCGTCGCATAGAAGAATGCGTGCTGCGCATGCCCCAATTATATTGGGATAAGGGCAAAGGGTAGCGAGATGCCTTAGACGCGCACTGCGGTGGCTAGTACAAAATAGCGCACAAAACCAGTACCTGAAGCCCAGCTGGGCAGAGCAGGCTGGAAATATAATGAAAAAAAAAGTACGAACAATGACTTAGAGGCTTTTTTGCGAGGTTGAGACGGAGAGAAGAATGGAAGGCCTTTGTCCAGCAGTGGGACAATAGAGCATAAGAAAGAAACTATGTTGATAATTGTCTAAACCTGCCACCACGACCTAGTGTTTCAGTTTTTAAGACTATCCCTTACTACCAAAGTGTCTAAGTGACACTTTGGTAGTAAGGGGATCTGTATTACGTCACAAAGCTGCAAAGCTAACAGTTACCCACTAAAGCCTACAAGCTATAAAGCACGTGGTTAATCAAGCACCGGTTAAACTAAACAAACAATAAATTATTCATGGCTCGACTCTCAGTCCCTAATGTGCTGTTAAACTGGGATCAGTACTAATTAATGAGCTTTCTGAATTTGTGTGCTTTGGCAAATAACGAGAATGGCAATGTTATTTATTTGCAATCAACAGTTTAACTATCGTTTTGTTAACCAGTTTGGAATCGTTGATAAAATAACGCGAATATATATGATGTGTTATCTGTTACTCGTAGTTCACTTCAAAATAAAATAAGTAAATAAATCATAAACGCTATGTTGTATTATATATAAAACATTGTTCGTTATTGGCACACAAAAGATTTTTGTAAATCTGAGATCATGTAAAAGACAGTTTATTTTTACAATTTCTGAAATCTACGCCATCTGATTCAACCTACGTGAACTGTGTGATCAATATCAAGCGCTAATAAATAACAACGCCCTCTGATCAACCCTAGAAAGACTAACTATAACTGCATGAAAGCCATCTTGTGAAACTGCGAAACACGGAACTAAATAACACACAGCGGCGCTGTATGCAGAAGATAGCACATCCCACACATTCACAATTCAGTTCAATATTTCACAACAACGCCATCTGATAAAACCTAGAAAGACTACCCATCAATGCAAAACAGCAATCCTGTAGAAACCACCCAACACTTCACCAAACAAGCCTAGATATCGCACAGTGGCGCTGGCTGCTGTCATCAAATAAACATATCGTATCTAGTACTCAACATGTTCCCAATTTCGCCACGGCCACTAGGGACATAAATCAGCGCTGCGCGTTCGGAACTATGTAAAGGGCAGCGACGACAGACACACGATGCAACCCCCCTAGTCTGTTAACAAGTTCATAAATCAAGCGCCAGGTGGCGTTGTCGACTTGTTGATGCCACGGAAGTACTCGTGCTGTATTGCCGTTACGCATTCGAATGTTGTTCATAAAGAGGCGCTCTGGTTTGTAAAATGTATTGAAAATGAAGAATGTGGCGTTAGTTTCAATTTTGGAAACGCGCAAAAAGATCCATAAAGTAATATTTTAAATGGGTGAAGAAAATGAAGTGAAATGCTGGTCTGTTTTAAAGAAATTCTTGCATATTGTGTGATTAGAAAGTTAATAGTTTCATGTATTAATGAAATATAAAGGACCAAGATAGATGCCAGTTCAGTGGAGAGACGCCATTTTATGAGGGAGTAAAAGACAAAGAAAGGGCGGGCGGTGCAAACCCTGTGTATTATTATTTTATGATTAGAGTATACCAGCCATTCGTGACAAAAATTTGCAATTAAGTTAATGTCAAGCTCTTACAGAGAGGGAGATGCTATGGTAAAATTACAAGTAGTTCGATTATTTTATATCATTGTAATATTTAGTCTAAGTTTTGGTATAGACTGTTGCTGAAGTTTTGATCTAACAGAGAAGTATGGAAAAAGAAAACAAGCTGCCTCGACCTCAAATCAATTGGGATATGGACGGGAGGATGATGATGAATTATTGTCTGCAATGAACAGCTAAATTAATAATGCATGGGACCTTCGACTACAACAACAAAAACACTGACTCGTGTTTAATGAAATGGCAATGAGTGGACCAGCAAATTCAATCAGGGAAAAAACAACACACCTAATTCGTGCATACCTTCAAGTTTTCGTGAGTGGCTTTTTTCCTGATTTCCTCTTTGTATCCTTGCCTAGATCGTGTTTTAAACGAGTGTATCCTCCTTTAATAAGGATCTTGCATAACGTTAATGGAAACGTGGTTTTCTAAATAGATGCAGCGACTGCTTGTATTGGATTGGAAGTATTCATTGTACTTATAATTTTGTTAGAGTTGCATCATTTCTTTTTTAATTTTTATTTATCGAAAAATAACATTTAATAACATGATACCTGTAATCCCCGAAGGGTTAGGCATAGGTGTACTTATTAGTGCACCCACATATCGCCAGTTATGAGTAAGCCCCATATAATAAGGTGCAAGCCTATTGCCATCAACCGGGCACAAATCCAACTCCGGGGCTGCTGTGTGGGTGCTGCGATCTAAATATAGTTTATTTTATTTAGTTAAAGTATTAAACAAAAATGGAATGAAGTAGCTCTTTCATTTAAAAAAAGTTTTTTATGTCGTCAGTTTTGTACAATTTTAGTTAGACAATCTTGCAGTAATAAATTTTTCAATACACTTCCTCGAAACCTGGCTCTTATTGCACTACGATTAGGTTCGACATGCAACGTATTTCGCACACGTGCGTTTTCTTATTTTTCAGCAACCAAGGGCGGGAAAGAAAATTACCACAGATAACTATACCTCACACTAAGTCTAAATCGATTAAAACAAATGAAATTTAAAAACAAATGACCACCGTTTATGCCCGACTGCAAGGAAAGGGTTATGGTTTCTTTCATATCATTCGTCACACAATCCGTCCATAATTTCCTTGGTCGTCCTCTCTCTGTACATCCATCAAAATTTATATTCATCAGCCTTTTAGTAAGCGATTCGCATCTCCTTATAAAACATGTCCATACGATGACAGTCCTTTCAATTTTTCTGTAACTGTCGCAACTTTTAAATTTCCTCTAACATACTCGTTCTTTTATCCTTACCTTATCCATTCTTGTCACACCGCACATTCACCTCAACATTCTCATGTATATCTCCCCAGTAACAGTCGGAACATTTAAAATAACAAAACCACATTGTATTTTCCAGACGACGCAGCCCTTCACCAAACCAGTTCCATTCGCACGTGTCGCCGATGACCTTAAAGGTACCCATAATGACACACACCTGCTCGTCTTCCCACGGAAGCTGAAGGTCAGATGAGGGAGCCGATTAGCCAGGAAATACCAAGTCCAGTTGTCGTGTAGATGTGATGATAGATGTCGATGGAAAAGTGAGAAAATAAAAGCGCACAGCAGTAGATATCATAGGGTTGATGAGAAAGACGCAAGCGAAGATAAACTTACTTCCAAAAAAACACTACAAGAGTCTAAAATAACTTGACTACTTTCAGAAGTCGGTGACTTTGTTTGTTTCATAGAATTCTTTCCCATCGATTGAACGAATTTTACATAGTACCGTCGAATAAGCTAATAAGTATACATACAGCTAACTTGCATTTACTTTTAAGATATACATATAGGGTGTAAAAGTACCCTTAACGCAAACGAAGGGCATTTGTTCTTCCCACCACTGCGATCATTACCATACCTGGGAACCTCCTAGTTGCGGAGATATTGGGGGTCAAAGTTACAAATTTTTCACAGCTGTTTTTGTAAATACTAGTATTTCAGGTTTTAACTTTACTTAAATTACCTTCATGACCCGTTTACTATTCAAAGCATCCACTAGCACAATGTTTTAAGAGTGCTACTTTGAGTTTTACCGTAAAATGTGATTTTTGACCCCAAAAAAAAAGTCATTTCCCAGCAAAAATTTTAGCGTAGGGGTACTTGGTTTGATGTACAGAATGCTTGGTTGTCAGATGCGTGAAGGGTTCGTTTACACCCTGTTTACATTTAGAGACTAATGCCAAACGATGCAGCGTTTGACATCAGTCGCTTAATGCGAAATGCTATAAAAAACAAAATTGCAATCAATATTTTCAGTGTACTAGAATAATAAAAAACACTACCTGTATACCTATTAGCTTGTTCGACTGTACCAATCGGAGAGTTACATACAAAATAATGTTTCAAATCAGTTGATAAATGACGGAGTTCTGAGGTAACTATCATACAAAAACAACCGAATTGAGAACCCCCTCCTTTTTTTGAAGTTAGTTAAAAACAAAAGCGCACAGCAACAGCAACTACGTTTGAGGAATGGTGGTGAGGTATGTTGGGGTAAGGGCAGGAGAATGATGATGAAGAATGAAATGGAGAATGAAGTAGATACATAAATGGTGATGTGATGAGAAGTCTTTAGGTTTTAAAAAATCTATGATCAGTTCATAATAAAATTAATGATGTGGTTTCCTATCAGCTGAGAGTATACGAATTTCCTGCATATGACGTCAAAATGTGTGTATGTATGATAAAATACCACATGCTATCAAGTGCAGGCAAATAAATGAATCACTAAGGCACGACAGAGATAATCTATTTTAGTTTATATTATAGGTATAAATAACAAGTAATTATAGGCAACAATAACCAACACTCTATATGGATAAATAGATCCATTACTTGTATTTTAAACTTTTCAATAACTTTCGGCGTTTTCCTAAGAATCTGTTTCTAGTTACTCAACTGCTCTAACAGATCAAACATTTCACGTTAGTTGAAGTTACAGCGAACTAAAACCAAACAATAGAACTATAAAACAACTAATTAGTCCAAATTCTCCGAACCATAAAAACAATCACAGACAAAACCGTAAACAGCCAACGATAAGGTCATTCGCCTAACAAACAAAAAAGTTTAACTGTACGAAAACAACCTTTTTTCTAATACCCGTCAAAAAATTACCACGCCGAAGACAAAAAAGATTTGGGAAAGAAAAACTAGAAACTGCTTATAATAATAATACACCCTTTTGCAGTTTAGATAGGGATAGACAATAGTATTATTTCGAATGCTGTAAGCCTTTCAATAGAAATCGGAAACATTTGATGCATGTTAAACAAAAAGTGAAAGTACTACAATTATTTCTGCGAATGCACATTAATGTCCATAATATACGGGCCAGAACAGCAATAATAATGGACGGTAGATCGTGAATGTTACAATTCAAAACGGTCTAATGGATGCATTAGATGGAGACTATAATTACGAAGTAGATTTTGAAGATGAGATTATCGGAGAAAATGTAGCAATCCAAACTGAATACTTGTATCTCATATGCAATAGGCATCCCAATAAGTTGTCAAATAGCGACCACTTGAAGTTATTTGTTTATTTACTGCCAATTAAATTACATTCAATCATGATGGATTGGCCAGGAAGGACAGTGAAAAGAGGGGAACCACTATGTATTGCCATTGACTATGCCTCATACAGAAAATAACACTGCCATTAAAAATTATAATCACAAACCCTAATATCTCTAAGGCTAGAACCCGCCTCAAGATATCGCATTCTGACAATGCGCTAATAAAATATTCAAAAACAAGATTAATTTTATCGAAACGAGAGCACCAGTTACCTTATCGATTTAAATCCTATCCATCGTTATCACAACAACAGTCAGATGATATTACGTCCCAATGAGGCTGCGCCTGGGCAATAAGATCGTCCGTTTTTTGTTACATCAGCGACCGCCATTTGTAAGCAAAAATTATCACGGAGTACGTACGCACGAGTTATATTGATGATAATAATGTCATTTTGGCGAATTGAAATGTTGAACCTTATGACCAGTGGTGAACTATTACGGACAATAGATATATTTGAACTTAGATCGAAACTAAAGAGGGGCCACCTGCTACCTACTACAATCCTTATGAATGTATACTCCTTTCGGCTCGTCTACATACACACACGTAAGGCGGTAACTACTAACACCTGATCTTTCTGAAGAATAACATTACTGAACCTAGGTGTTTCACGATTGATTTCGGCAACACTGCAATACATGTGACATGTAGAGAATTACTACGGACACTATGGTTGTTACTGCTGATAGTGAACCACAGTATCTTGCATAGTAGTAAGAAGTATATTTAGTAGCAAAGATGATATCTATGACTAGCCGTGGACCACTACAAACGCTATGGTTGACAATAATGGCATTATTGAACCTAAAATTACGACAGACATTTTTGTAACTGTTGTATAATTAAACTTGTCGAAAGCATCACTAATAATACACGCGAAACTGCATCGCGTTCTGCTTTCATGTCTAGACAAACACACATTAATAATGGACATAATGCGTTCATAATGGAGTAAAATACAGCACTGAAGGCGATAAAGCTACTTTACCCTAGCTTTCAAAAGACTGATTTTGATCAAAACTAGTATAACTAGTATAAAAAAGTTTTAGTCAATTGATTAAAATAGCAACCAATCTTACATGATCTAAAAAAACCTAAAACACCATTATCTTTTCAGAAATTTAGATAATCGAAATAAATTTCAAAGTACTCACCAAGCCCAATAGTTTTCCCAGTTCTTCTCCTTCGTGGATCCGTAACCCCTCGGCAGCGTAGCAGTCTTCGAATGCCTTCCATTTAAAGAAGCATACGATCCCCGTTTCTCTTGTAGGCTCATGACTGAGAGCCTAGAAATAGGCTCTGACCTGAATGACTGTAAGGAGCTCTGAGATCCTTCATCAGACTTCAAACTAGTTTGGGAGCCTTTAAACTTGCCATTTATTTCTGGCGTGGAGTACTGTTGTTCGTCCTTATATTCCTCGCTTCCGTTTCTGTATTCCCCGAAGTTACCGTTCAGGGAGCGACTGCCGGAGTCAGAACGGACTGGAGGTGGCCTTGGGGCAGTTCGACGGAAGTCGTAAGTTTCGTTTCTACTAAAAGAAGATGTCCTCTTCACCATTTTCGGGGATTCTTGTATGTTCGTTAAGGAAGGCATCTTGGATTCCTTCTCCAGGTCTATTTCGTGTTCCAGTTGAGTCTGTACGTGGGCCAGCATCTCCTCCAAGTCTCCTAGGTCAGGGTCTATGTTCATTTTCTGTCGACGCATTTTGGAATGTTTAGTTTTCCTTGTATCACAGACGAAACACGGTCACTGCCACAGTTAAAAACGTTTATATTGATGAATTCTTTGTGATATCACTATTTTGATTTGAAAGCTCAGTTTTCAATCGTCACATATTTTTTTAACACCATAGTTGACACGAACAACCTACTTATTAAAATTCAGAGAAACTTAGAATTAAACACGTCAGTTGATACAGCTCGCGTCAAATAACTGTGCCCCTCTGAAGTTGGCTACGAGTGGCTGCGCAGCAGTCAAAATTACGAACAAAACTGCAACTGCGCATGCGCGAGTCATGGGGACGGGCATTATGGCGGCGCGATTTTATGTCTCTGTCGCTCGTTTACGGTCGATGCATGCTTGCATGTGCATCCCGCTTGCTCCGTACGATAGACATTCGATGCCAAAAGTGTTGCATTATTGTACGTGTTGTTATTTGTTTTTTGTTATTAGTCGTTTTTGTTTTGTTATCTTATTTCTTGTTGACATTCACATTGTTTTCTTTCTTCTTTCTTTTCAATTTTCCTAATTTCAAAACTATGTTTTCTTTTAAAATATGTATTTATTTTGTTCAAATATATTAATTTTCTACGTGACTGCACTTGCGCGATCTTTACAAATGGCTAACTTCAGAGGGGCAAAGTTATTTGACGTGAACTATACTAAAGTACGCAAGACCAAATTCTACTAAACACTCGTGACTAATTTTCGAATTTCGATAAGAAATAACCGTCGTCTGCGTAAACGTGCGCACGCAGCAGCCGTCAGCGCGCGAATGACACAGTTATCAAACTGTGTAACATGCGCAGTGAACCTCATCCGTTATCTCCAACTGACATCCGATAGTAGGCAGATAAACGTATCTATTTACAACCTTAGTGCTAAGAAGATAAGGGCTTAAAAATCTTAGTAATCAATGGAAGGGACATTGATCGATCAAATGTTTTTGCTTTGCTGCGTATGCAGTTTGTAAAGACTTTGTTGCTGTGAGATAGGGTTGAGAATTGAATGTTTTAGTGACGAGATGTTTTTGTTCTGTTTGTGGGTTATTGTAAAACTGGTGCAGTGTAACAGGGTGGGAAAGTTGTAATTTTATACGTTTTATGTCTTTATCAATGAGTGCTCATGCACCGTATGCTGTAGAAAAAAAAGCTATGAAGATTGGAGCTATTAAGTGGATTTATTAATGAAGAACATGAAACCATAAACCAGTAGAATGGTTTAGTTATGGTGCCGCCATCGAGTGAAGAAGCACTATTTACTGTAGAATGAATAATAACACTGCGCCAATCTAGGCACAAGAAAAAAGAGCTTTTTTACAGCAGTGACTAAATTCAGGTAGTAGGTAGTAGACGATGATGATTGTGACGTATCTCAATTATTGGCCAAACGGTTGTGGTCGGTCAATTGCCTAGCTTGAGACATGTTTTGTATTGTAAATCTATCAAAACACCAATCGAGGAAACTGTTCCTAAATTAGTGGAGTTCAAGTATTAATATTAAGTTAGATATTTAAATTTAATAGTTCTGTATGTTTAATGTTATCTGATGTTTATATTAATAGTGTAGTGTACTATAAATTACTCTAGTTACAGAACAATGCATGTTTTGATGATATCATTTCACTGAGAAATAAGAGACGGCACACGTTATACAACTTATATGCGACAGTGGTAAATAGTACAGTAACGCGATTTTTTAAAGAACCATGTGCTGATAAGTTTTTAAACTGACATGGCCCCCTAGACAAAATCCCTTTTCTGTAAGCGTTAACGCCAACGGAAAGATCAAATTGTATTGAGTTGACATTAGCTTTACAGATGACATCACGTGACATCTCTAAAGCTAATTTCAACTCCGTACAATTTGATCTTTCCGTTGGCGTTAACGCTTACAGAAAAGGGATTTTGTCTAGGCCCCCTAGTCATTAACATTATAATTAAAACTTAACAACAGCAACAGCGCAGAAATATGGGAAACTAGAAACAAATAGTAAACATGCGTTAAGGCTTGTATTCACGCCAATGACCTTGTGCATAGCTACCCCTCTCAGTCGTAGACGCGGACTTTAAACGGACGCATTTTTCATTTATTAGAATTAAAATAATACATATTTTTAAAAAGTAACAAAACTAAATTATTTTACTTTGTATTTCAAAGCAGTAGATATTTTTTGAATATTATTTTGTTAAAAAATGAAGGAGTAAAATGGTTCCATTCAACGATTTGGAGGTGATTTTGTGGAATTTTTATCTTATTATGTAACACCGATAGAAAAATTATGGCTAAACCAAATTACGTGTCAAATCATGTAGATTACTAACAATATCCCGTTTCAAGTTTTTTTGGTTGTTTGGTAAACAATAAATGGATGAAATGAGCACATAAAAAGAAATCTGAAAGAAGTACTGGTAACTGAAAAGTTTTGTGGAAATCGGTTGTCGTGATACAGAGGAATGAGGAAAATCCCTTGAGGAAAGTTTCGTGTGTGAACGTGGATGAAGTAAAGGAAGACCAAAACGATGGCCTGTGTGAAGGATGATATGCCAAGAAAAGAGTTATCTAGTAAGAGACATTATAATATAGATAAGTATGGAAGAAGAAGAGAAGCTCGTGGCTTAATAAGAACTGCCACTAGGGTCGATCTTTAGGTTAAGCTGCGCTTGCCTAGGTTGGTTTGTGGATGGGTGACCGCCCGTTACATACCGAGTTTCCTCCGTGCCTCGGAAAGCACGTTAAACTGTTGATCCCGGCTGCCATATATAGATCTTTGGCAGTCGTTACAGGTAGTCAGTGACCTGAAAGTCTGACATCCAGTCTTACCAAAGGGTATCGTATTACCTAGTATTAACTGGGTTGTGGAGGTCAGATAGGCAGTCGTTCCATGTAAAATACTGGTATTCAGCTGCATCCGGTTAGACTGGAAGCCGACCCCAACATAATTGGGAAAAGGCTAGGCAGATGATGATGAAGTATGGAAGAAGACATGCTGCGCCGACACCTTCTTTTTCCATCGGGCTTTCAATAAGTAGCTAGAGAAAACTTTATAACCGATATTGACCCATGTTATTATTACACATGTAATAATAACGTAATTTAAAGGCAGTACAAGGAATTAAATATAATTTCGACTTTCTCTATGCAAAGTTCGGCAATTGATTTAAACTCGTCTTAGTAACAGATTTTCCTTTCACTTTTTACTATTAGTTAAGGTCATTATGATTACATGCATAACTTATTACATAGTTATATCATATTCATCATTTAACCTGTTCACTTTTGATTAGCATGTGTTTTGAACTTTCAACAGCGTTTCGCTTATAGAAAAAAAACCAGCTGTATGTAATGTACCTATACAGCACAGGCATCCATATCCTTCTATTTTTTGGAGGGTAGGAAATCATTAAATGACTCCTCGCGCTCTGGGCAGAGCGGTAGGGAGTGTCAGACTTCTACTGACTAAAAACCACCCATGTACCTTCTTAGCCCTTTGTGTCCGGAGCCGCGGTATCTGCCCAGGGCCGCGATATTAGGCATATATCTCTTGAGACGCCACCAACTGTATAATGTACAACCTTATGAAATAAAACCTTTTTCTTTTTTTTTTGTCACGTCTTGACCCGTTGGACTCGTGGTCGCGCTTGCGACTGTCGCTGAGCGGGGTATTGGGTACGATTTCCTGGTCGGACAAGAAGTGCTATTGGGTTTTTTACTGGCGGATAGATAATATTATAAGGAGTAACGTTTATTTTAGAACAAAAGGACTAGAGTTAAAATCCGATTCAAGTAGAAACGTAACATTTATATGGTAATATCACGATATGTAGGGTGTAAAAGTACCCTTAACGCAAACTAAGGGCACTTGTTCTCCCACCACTGCGATATTTTTTTTGTTCTAGACCATACCATAGCTTCGACTCCGGTTCCGTTAAGTCGGAACTTCCGATTATTATTACACCTTCGGTTCCGACTTCGGCTCCGACACTTTTAAATCGAAAGTTTTAATCGGAGGTCGAAGCATAACATAGCGGCGGCGGCGGCCTGTGTCGACTGTTAAGAACAGGTTCAAACATGTCGCGCGGGGAATCCCCCCCGACTCCCACTACGTGCACTCTATCGTCAATTATTTTTTCACTTGTTGTTAATTTGTTACGCACCACCACCACTTCTGAGACTTCTGACCCTGCCTCCGACTCCGATTCCGACTCCGATAAAGCAAATTTAAAAATCCGACTCCGCGTTCGGTTCCGATATAACTACCTCCGTTACATCCCCGACCTGGAAACCCCCTAGTTACGGTGATATTGGGGGTCAAAGTTCCAAATTTTTCACAGCTGTTTTTGTAAATACATACTAGTTTTTCAGGTTATAACTTTACTTAGATTAACTCCATAATCCGTTTATTATTCAAAGCATCCAATACCACAATATATTAAGAGTGCTACATTGAGTTTTACCGTAAAATGTGATTTTTGACCCCAAAAAAAAATCGTTTCCCAGCAAAAATTTTTGCGTAGCGGTACTTAGTTCGATGTACAGAATGCTTGGTTAACGGCTGTGTGATTAGTTGATTTACATCCTGTATAGAGCACGACGAAAGTCTAAGAAGTTTTTTTTATTTTTCACAGCACTACATCGTGAAGTGTGCGCCAAATCTTACGTCCACGAACATTTCGACCAAATTGTATCGTGCTCCTAATTGGCAAAGATTTGTTGCGCACTCAATCTGCTAGTTAATTGATGTTCATTGAGATGTTACATTTGTGACAGCTCCTTGACGAGAGTTTAGCGTTCATACTAATTAGTGAGGGCATTGTACTGTACCTAGTTTATGAGATGATTTTTTTAACATTTTCGGCATTTTCCTCTATGATTTCTGGAGTTTACCTTGTTAGTGTTGTGTAGCTGACACATAGTTATGATTTACACGGTCTAAGAGGAGAATTTGTTTATTAATAAAATTATGTAAGTACTCTAAAACACGATTTGTAGCGTACTAGTTCGTTGGACTGTTTAATTTAATAGATACTAGCTGATACCCTCGGCCCTCGTAGATGTCGGTCAAACAATATACTAAAACCTTTTTCGAGAACTACTCTATTTATTGGTGAAAACAGCATGAAAATCGGTGCAGTAGTTTTGAGTTTATCGCGAACAGACAGACAGACGGCGGAGGACTTTGTTTTATAACGTGAAGTGATAGTGATGATTATTGTTTTTTATGTATAAACGCTAGTGCGTGTTAGAAAGAACCATACTTTTTCCAACCATGTATAAATTATTTAGGTGTACCCAAACAAACTCAAGAAATAACTTTTGATAGGCCGTTAAAACAAGTTTAAGATTGAAATGATTATAAATATAATCTAAATACACAAATGTTTAGCTGACAGTTAACAGTAGTAAATCGCAATATCCTTTGGAACAGGAAGTGATTCATACAAACACAAAAATACTCAGCTAAATCTGACACGTCTATTTTGATAAGTGAAACGAGCTCATTCTAAGAAAGGTGGTTAATATTACTGATTTATTTCACAACATAACATCACACCTGTATTTCCTATAGGGTTTGGCAGAGTCAGACGTTTTAGTAATAAAACAGTTTATTTTCTCGCCACAATACAAAAATTTGACAAATTATTGCGATTGATACAAATTAGTAGATTTATGTATTTCGTATTGTGGGAGACTTTAGTGCACTTACATTTCACCAGTTAGGTTTTAGTCAAATATTAAAATTAAAGGGAAAGTGTGGTAAGGAAAATGTTGAGTATGAATCTAGATGGCTCTAAAAGCAGAGAAAGACTATAGAAACGATTAATGGACTGCGTGAAGGATGATATGGCTAGAAAGGAGGTGACTGCTGACATGACGAGTAATAGTGAAGTATGGAAGAAGAAGACATGCTGTACCTTTCCCAAATAAATTGGGATAAGGACAGGAGAATGATGATGGCTTTTGACATCAATCGGTCACAAATCCGGTCAATAATAGGGATGTTTCTTGACTAAAAAAAAATATGATTCTTATTAGTCCGTCTGTTAGATTATCGAAAAATATTGGATACGTATTTTTTTTTTAAATTGACGAAGATAAAACGCGTCAAAGATTTGAGTGGGGGTTTGTGACGTCACTCACTGGTAAAAAAAGTCATACTAATATCTTAGAATATGACGTCACACGAGTTTTCAAAGCTTTACTGCTTGTTTACGTGAAAACTGAAAAAATACATATCAAATATTTTTTGGTAATCTATCTGACGTTCGAAACACAATATTGCGCTCCAAAACAAATATAGCTGACGTGGCTCAAAAGGCTGCCCAGCTCAAGTGGGACTGGGCAGGGCATGGTTGCCGCATGCCGGACAAACTGTGGGCCAAAATAACAGGAAACTGGTGCCCTGACACAGTGAGGCGGGGTCGCGGCAGGCCACGAAAGAGATGGCGGGACGAGTTAGTCAAGTTCCGCCAGAACTGGAAGGAGGACGCACGGGTCCGAGAGAAATGGAAGGAGTGGAGGGAGGCCTTTGCCCAGGAGTGGGAAAGACCAAGCTAGAAAAAGAGAAAAAAAACTATCTGACGGACTAATTAGTTTTTTTTTGTTAACTACTCTATTGGCCGATACCGAACCTTCGGCCCAGTCAGACAGTATGATTTATTTCATTACGTTCATGTATCAGGTAATAACTAGACAAGCCTACACAAGGTAATGTAATGAAATAATTATTATGTATATATGTCGATGTTATTTTCCCTTACACGCTTGTTATTACAACCGATAACACAAAGGGTATTATGGCACATGTAATTACCTACATAATCATATATATTTACACTGAACAAGGATATCAGTAACCGCTTTGGAATGAAGCCATAATCAGGACGAGGAAAACTGTTTTGTGATTGATATTTTGTATTTAATTAAGTAGGTATTACCTTTAATAGAACAGGAAGTAAATAATGTTCAATCGTTTCTTATTGGATGACAAACATGTCGCCAGTAATTGGACATAACATAGTCAGAGGTGTACCTAATAATACACTCACATTTCGCCAGATATGTTTAAGTCCCATTAAATAGAAGGCGAGGCTATTGTCATCAACTGGGCACAAATCCAGACTCCGTGGCTGTTATTGAGATTTTCCTGATGGAAAACCCAATAAACCTTTGCTCGACCCGCGAATCGAACTATAGTCTTCGCGCTCAGCAGTCGCGTTTGCTATCACTGGACCAACGAGATTACTGGAGTTGTATGAGAAAATATGGAAATAGAACCACCTATGCTGCGTAAAATACGACGTCTTTTATTACATCTATGTAAAGAGAAAAGATGGTTCATTTTAAACCAGAAACATAAAACAATTAATTAACCTAACCCAAACCTTATTTATTAACCTTTTGCAGCCAACTTATAACAGTAATTAAGTCTTGTTAGAAGCCTGAAAATGTTATATGGCTTACACTGCAAGCCGATCCCTACACGTTACATCGAAAAACGCTACTGAAAAATAAAGCTCCAAAAAGTTTTTTACGTACAAAGTATCTAATATGTATGATCTATTAAATAAATAATTTACACGTAATATATTTTAATACCGTATTCATAGCGATGTTCAGAGAATATTCGTGATCGTACGTCATAATGCCTATCCTGTGCCTTGTGTGGTTAGTTTGTAAAATTATGATAAGCAGTTTAGGAGTTAGCAGGAAATAGATGTCATGAACATACATACGAGTATGTACCGGTCAAAATCATAAGCCTCTTTTCGCATAGTCGGGTAAAAAGGCTAGGTAGTTAGTCATAGTGAGGAACTGATGAAGCACCTTTTTTTTTTCGGTGGTGGAAATTCATCAAATAACCCCGCTCTTAGGCAGAGCGAAAGGGAGTGTCAGACTTCTACTGACTAAAAATCACCCATTTTCCGTCTTAGCCCTTAGCACACTATCTTTCTCCTAATCAGTAGAAAAATCTCCGTAAACAAACAGGGTTAACGAACTAACAATTTATCTTAGGAATCTTCACGAGGTTATTACCGAAAACATTACAAGTAGTCAAGTAATTAGCGTTAAAACAAATATGGTAGATAACTAATTGTTTGTTTACTGTTGATAAAGCAAGTAGGCCGCTGGTTACCCGGTCAGGTGATAGTAAAGTGTTCAAATATTATGTTAAGCAGTCTTGGGTTCAAAGATATCAATTGAACAACAGTGGCAGAAGAAAGGAGAGGCCTTTTTTTTGTGGGTGCGAAATCATCAAATGACTCCACCCGCCAGGGAGTGTCAGACTTCTACTGACTAAAAACCACCACTCATGTTCCTTCTCAGCCCTATGTGTCGAGGCCGCGGTATCTCTTTCGAACAACCCGCACGCCACAGCCCCGACGGAGAAAGGGGAGGCCTATACCCAACAGTGGGTGATTCCGGGCTGAAATGATGATGAAGAATTGAATAACTATAACAAAAAGCAGTTATAACCTTGTGGTGTGAAGACCCACACAACCCACGGCCCACGACACGCATCTCTGATTTTTCGGATGCATGTGCGTATTGTATAATTATCACTAGCTTCAGTGAAAGAAAACATGAAAACAGATATTTCTCGACGGCATGTAAACCAAATTAAATTCGAATACTAACATCTACCAACCCGAACTGGGCCCGCGTAGTGTATTATAGGCATTATAGCCAGGAGAGAGGAGGCCTAAGTCCCAGAAGTGGGAACATTACAGGCTGATTATGCTTATGTAAAACAAAGGGCCCATAGCCGCATAAAAACTCTGAAACCAGTGCGATAAAGAAGAACACAGAAGATATCCCGTAAATGCCAGTATAAGTTCCCCCTCTCTCAGATGGTTTAGTCCACTCTCTGCCCCTCGGCCCCTAATAATTAAAGTGTCCACTCGGCCCCTAACTACAGTCCACACTCGGCCCCTGGGGGCCGAGAGTGGATTTTATAAAGTTTATAATTTTTAAGTTTCCACTCGACCCCCAAAGTACAGTTACGATTATAAATCATATCTCCAAAAATATTACCTATTCCCTCGGACCCGTGCTTCACCTATGTAGGTTCTCCACCTGGGTGAAGCACGGGGACTAAGCCAAGTGTTTACGTACAATAATAGAATTAACTGAAACTGTATTTGTCTTGTATGTAAAGTGAGGAGCTCGTGGCTTAATAATAACTGCCACTCGGGTCAATCTTTAGGTTAAGCCGTGCTTGCCTAGGTTGGTCTGTGGATGTGTGACCACCCATTACATACCGTGTTTCCTCCGTGCCTCGGAAAGCACGTTAAGCTGTTAGTCCCGGCTACCACATATAGATCTTTGGCAGTCGTTACAGGTAGTCAGTGACCTGAAAGTCTGACATCCAGTCTTACCAAAGGGTATCGTATTACCTAGTATTAACTGGGTTGTGGAGGTCAGATAGGCAGTCGCTTCATGTAAAAATACTGGTATTCAGCTGCATCCGGTTAGACTGGAAGCCGACCCTGTCGTGTTACTTACCCCTAACAAGTAAAAGAGGGTAAGTAATTTAACAATTGAATTTAATTTAGAGGTAAGAGGTAAAAAATACAAATAAATCTATAAAAACACGAACCTTCCTAACTCACGCTTTGCACAGAACAGCTCCAGGGTAGGTAAATCTCGAAGGCTGGCCAGCAGATTACGGGCAAGTCCTTTAGGGAGGCCCGGAGAATACGTTGGAGGTACTTCGCGTCGCGAGGATCACGGGCGACTCCTTTAGGGAGGCCCGGAGGATACGTTGGAGGTACTTCGCGTCGCGAGGATCACGGGCGACTCCTTTAGGGAGGCCCGGAGGATACTTTGGAGGTACTTCGGGGGTAAGTAATTTAACAATTGAATTTAATTTAGAGGTAAGAGGTAAAAAATACAAATAAATCTATAAAAACACGAACCTTCCTAACTCACGCTTTGCACAGAACAGCTCCAGGGTAGGTAAATCTCGAAGGCTGGCCAGCAGATTACGGGCAAGTCCTTTAGGGAGGCCCGGAGAATACGTTGGAGGTACTTCGCGTCGCGAGGATCACGGGCGACTCCTTTAGGGAGGCCCGGAGGATACGTTGGAGGTACTTCGCGTCGCGAGGATCACGGGCGACTCCTTTAGGGAGGCCCGGAGGATACTTTGGAGGTACTTCGCGATGGTTCTTCTTAACTCAGATAATAACTTGTAGACGTGTTCATTCTTCTTTAAAAACCAGATCTCAACTGGAGGGCATCCTTCAGAAATCCCTTTTTATAAAACCATCTCTCCGTTTTCTTTTAATTCTTTCCAGAATTTAAGTTCTTGAAATCAAAAATTGTGAGTTGCCTGTATTTAAAACGGCCTGTATTATTCAGTCAAAAACTTCCTCAAAGAATTTCTGTGAGCGTGTTAATTAATTTTATAAGCGTGAGATAAGTTACAGTAAATAGAAATTATCAATAAATTACATTATTTGAGCTAATATATTAATAAAAATAAATTAAATTATATAAATCAAATGTAACCTTCATAGTTCTAACCACTAAGAAAAACTATGACACAAATTAAAAGAAAAAGTAAATGACATATTGACAACTGACGTTATGTCACACGAAAAGTAAACAATGAAAAATTATAAGATTTAATATTTTAAAACAGTAAAAACAACGTTAATGAATCGAATAAGATCGATTATAAGACTGCCAACAAAAATAGTTGTCGCCAAAGCGCGAAATGAGACGTAAAAAGGACATTTTATGAAAGATGAGGATGATTAGTAAAAGTGTAAGTATAAATCTAAATAAATACTATATTTCCCCAACGACCCCGAGAAAATTTTTGGTCTAAAACAAAAATTTTGTAAGGTTAAAGTATAACAGCATTCACAAAACGTACATACTTCATTCAAATACACCGACATCTTACGAAGTTAGGTCAGGTAGGATTCACATTCAATGATCACTACGCAACCTGATAAGTTAATAACTTTAAGGCTTATTTTCGGAGTTGTAATCCGCTCTCGTCTAAAACCCATTAATAACATGAAGTAAAAAAAAAAAATTTAACAAAGGCTTATTTTTAAAGGAGTTGTAATCCGCTCCTAGTCAACTTTAGTTGATACATAACAACACCGTAGTCGGTAAACTCCGAGTTAACGTTAGGGCAGCTCCCGCAATAGTAGTCGGTATGCTCCGAGTAAAACGTCAAGGTCAGCTTCTATCAACTTTTAGAGTTAATAGATAGAAACAAGAGTCATACTAACTTGTAGAGTTAGTTGAAACGAAGGTTAGGTAATATGAAACTAAAAACATTTCATAGTTATCTGATAAGAACAGATATAAAGAAAGATTAATAAATAATCTTATAATGGTTTAAGAACCGATGAATGAATTTGAAAATAAATAGAGTTTTAATAAGCCGAAAAGGAACTCTATTTTAGAAGAGGGAAAGAAGAAAGAGATGAGTCATGTGTATATATAAAAAAAAATATTTACATAATTATATACATTATATTTTAAAATCTTTAATATGCCATTTGGCTTGGTTGCCATTAGGATCCACAAGTATGTAAACTAACGGGGATAGTTTCTGCAATACAGTAGACTTAACATATTTTGGCGCTAGTTTTGCGCTGAAATAAATCCCAGCCTGACTATGTACATAGTTTCTTCGCCAGACTGTATCTCCTACGTTATATTCTTTAAAGGAACGACTTTCGTTATAACGAGAAGAGTTACGAGCATGAGCAATATGAAGGGCTATCTGAACTTTATCGAAAATTGCAGATAATAAACCTATGTTAGTAGCATAGATGTCCCTAGGTAGAAAAACGATTTCATCAAGATTATTAGTTGGCGTATAAAGTGAGCCAGTAGTAACTGTCTCTCGTCCAAATAGTAAAAAGTTAGGTGAGAAACCAGTGGTAGCATTAGTTGTGCTGTTCATAACGTATTGGACTTTAGGAAGGTGGATGTCCCAAGATCTATGGTCATCACCAACCAAAGATGACAAAGCTGTGATTATGGTACGATTGTATCTTTCAGTGGGATTAACTTGAGGGCAATAGTGAGGAGAGAAAAATATGTGTGGTATGTTATATCTGCCCAGAAAGTTGCGGAATTCATCGGATTGGAATTGAGATCCATTATCCATAATAATAGTTTGAGGTACTCCATGAACCAGAAAAACAAAATTTTCTAAATTAGAGATGATGTTAGCACTAGTAGCCCGTTTTAGTGGCAATATCAGGGAATATTTAGTAAAACAACAGTTAACTACTAAGATAAATTGATTTCTACGTCTAGTCATAGGTAGAGGACCCATTAGATCCAAAGAAATTGTTTGAAAAGGCCTGGAACAAATTTTTGGTTTACCCATAAGGCCAAAGGGAGAGTGATTTGCGTGTTTGTAAGTTAAGCAAGTATCACAGATAGAAATTATTTTAGCGATATCTTTAAACATAGCTGGCCAGTAATATAGAAGTGATAATTTTTTATAAGTTTTAAAGATTCCTAGATGAGGCTGATCTGGGGATCCATGGTTATCTTTGACAAGGGTTTCCCGGAGATCAGGATGAGGAACTTCTTTCCACGCGAAATCTTCAGTTAACGCGTAGGGAGATTGGGTATAGCGGAATAATTTATTTTCGCGAATAGTATAATTAGGATATCGATCAGGACTGTTACGACATTCTAAAAGTATTTTGTTATAGTGTTCCAATGCTGGAGCTACGGTTTGAGGATTAAGTAAGATAGGATTAACACCAAGTGGACATGATGTACGGGAGAGTAAATCAGGAACTAAGTTGTCTTTACCTCTTTTGTGTTTTAGAGTAAAATTAAAAGATGACAACCTAAGAGCCCACCGTGCGAGTCTACCAGATGGATTAGACAATTTTAAGAACCATTTAAGTGCTGCGTGATCCGTATAAACAGTGAATTGTTTACCATTATCGATATAACAACGCCAATGTTCTAAAGCTGAAATTACCGCAAGTTTCTCTTTCTGTAGTTGAGTAATTTCGTTCGTTTTTACTAAGAGATTTGCTCATATAAGCTATAACTACTTCCTTGTCGTCTTTTAGTTGTGTTAACATACCTCCGATGCCGAAGTTAGAAGCATCGCAATGTACAGAGAAAGGGAGATCGTAATCGGGACAAGCTAGTATAGGAGTAGTTACAAGAGCTTCTTTTAATTTATTAAAAGCCAGAGTAGCATCTTTATCCCAAATGAATTTAGGAGCATTTTTACCGGAAGAAGTTAATTTATTAAGTGGAGTTGCAATTGTGCTGAAGTTAGGAATAAAACGACGAAACCAACTACAAGTTCCAATAAATTTTCTCACTTCTTTACGAGTAGTGGGAGTAGGAAATTCGAGTATTGCTTTAATTTTAGCCGGATCTGAGCGTAAACCGTTTTCATCTACAATATATCCTAAGTATTTAAGTTCATTTTTAAAGAATTGACTTTTATCAAAGTTAATAGTCAATTTAGCAAACGTTAATTTCTCAAGAACTTTAACTAGGTAAGAGATATGCTCTTCAAATGATTCAGAAATGATTATTATATCATCAAGGTAACAAAAGACCTTATTGTCAAATTCAGGAGTAAAAAGCATGTCCATAAGTCTTTGCTGGGTAGCTGGAGCATTAGTTAAACCAAAGGGCATGATAACAAAGCGATACATGCCTCTACCAGGGACATAAAAAGCCGTTTTATCTTTATCCGCTTCATCTTTCAAAGGGATCTCCCAAAATGCTTTAGCAATATCAATGCT